>CM031597.1:2083427-2088427 GCA_018398815.1 Conus ventricosus
ATGGACAATGGTCGAGGAAGGCAGGATTACGTCATGTCTACAGCATTAATGGAAGACAGGATTATGACAACTTAGGGAGACAGTAGAAGACAAAACTGTAAGAGCCTACAATGACGATGGAAGGCAAGATTATGACCGCTTACAGTGATAATGGAAGACAGGATTATGACCGCTTATAGTGATAATGGAAGACAGGATTATGACAGCTTACACTGACAATGGGAAGACAGGATTATGGCAACTTAGAGAGACAATGGAAGACAGGATTATGACAGCTTACAGTGACAATAGAAGGCAGGATTATGACAGCTTACAGTGACGATGGAAGACAGGATTATGACAGCTTACACTGACATGGAAGACAGGATTGTGACAGCTTACATGACAATGGAAGACGGATTATGACAGCTTACAGTGACAATGGAAGGCAGGATCATGACACTTAGAGATTACAATGGAAGTCAGGATTTATGACAGCTTAGAGTGACAATGGAAGGCAGGATTTATGACAGTTACAGTGACAATGGAAGACAGGATTATGAAACTTAGGGAGAAAGTAGAAGGCAAAACTGTAGAGCTACAATGACGATGGAAAGCAAGATAATGACAGTTTACAGTGACAATGGAAGACAGGATTATGACAGTTTACAGTGACAATGGAAGACAGGTTATGACAGCTTACAGTGCGATGGAAGACCGGATTTGTGACAGCTTACAGTGACAGTGGAAGACAGGATTATGACAGTTTACAGTGACAATGGAAGACAGGATTATGACAGTTTACAGTGACGATGGAAGACAGGATTTTGAAGCTTACAGTGACAATGGAAGACGGATTTTGACAGCTTACAGTGACAATGGAAGACAGGATTATGACAGCTTACAGTGACAATGGAAGACAGGATTATGACAGCTTACAGTGACGATGGAGACAGGATTTTGACAGCCTACAGTGACAATGGAAGACAGGATTATGACAGCTTACAGTGACGATGGAAGACATGATTATGACAGCTTACAGTGACGATGGAAGACAGGATTATGACTAGTTACACTGGACAATGGAAGACAGGATTATGACAGCTTACAGTGACAATGGAAGACAGGATTATGACGCTTACAGTGACAATGGAAGACAGGATTTTGACAGCTTTACAGTGACGATGTAAGCTAAATTGACAGCCTTTTGCAATAACACATGCAGACTGGATAAATCCACTCGTGTCATCAATGGCAGGCATCTTCATACCGTTTTCATCGGGCACTGGCAGTGCAGATTTTGACAGCCTTCGTTGACAATGGCAGACATGTATTTACGACAGTTTACGATGACATTGTTGGGTAGGTTGGTATCCACGTTTGCATGACAGGTCAGACTGAAATATAACAACATAACATGAGGATTATCACAAGCGACGTTGGCAGAGACAGAGTAAGGGAGTGAACTTCAGCATTATCCCCTCATCTGCCAACGTCAGAAGAGGCCATTGTCCTTCGAGACCATTTCCTTCGCTTTATGCTCTGTTGGACATTGGAGAAGAATTATAAGGGGAACGAGAGAGAGGAGAGAGAGAGGGGGGGGGGAGAGGGAGAGAGAGGGTGTCTATTGTGTTGGCTACTGTTGTATGGCTTCGAATTTTTACAAAAGGAAAAAAAAGAAAGATCATCGGTGTCCCTTCTACTCCCTCACCCTTCCTCAGTACCGACCCCACCCCACTCCTTTCCTCCTCCTTTCCACCTCTCTTTTCTCTCTCTCTCCTCTCTCTCTCTGTCTCTCTGTCTCTCTCTCTCTCTCTCTTCTCTCTGTCTCTCTCTCTCTCTCTCTCTCTCTCTCTCTCTCTCTCTCTCTCTCTCTCTCTCTCTGTGTCTGTCTGTCTGTCTGTCTGTCTTTCTATCTTCTCTCTCTCTCTCTCTCTCTCTCTCTCTCTCTCTCTCTCTCTCTCTCTCTCTCTCTTTTTTTTTTTTCTTCTTTCTTTCTCTTCTGCCTCCAGGCCTTTTCTTAGTTTATCCTGTACAATGTTATTATAAACGTGCGCGCGCGTCGCGCGCGCGCGGCGACGCGGCGCGCGTGTGTGTGTGTGTGTGTGTGTGTGTGTGTGTGTGGGTCCAATTTCTAAAAGTTCCCCATCCTTTTTTCTTTTACAGTTTCCTTTCGCCTTCTTCCTTTTTATTTATCTTCTGCCTTGCTCCTTCTACTCTCTCTCTCTCTCTCTCTCTCTCTCTCTCTCTTATATATATATAATATATTATATATATATATATTCTCAAGTCTGTAAAATACTTCTTTTTGTAGCTATTTTGCATTCAATGTCAAAGTCTTTTACGTATCGCTTGATCCATGAACTTGGCTTTCTTCATTCACGACTATGACTTTGCCCTGTTCACTGTAACTTTATAGAAACAGTCGCTGAGTCCCTCTTTCCCCAGCCATGTACCATTTGTGTTCTGGTTTTAAGCTATCAGATAACTATACAGAACATTTTTTCGCTTGCCGTTCTCTTCGCAAATAACAGTGTAAGTTCGTAGAATGAACTTTTGTGATGAAAGTGATGGCATTGTGCTGAATTGATCAAGAATGTTACTTGAAACCTTGTCATTCTGCTTATGTGTGGGAGAACCTCCACCACCAGAAAAAAATGTCTGTACAAGCAAGAAAGGGAGGTTTATAATGGTATTTTATAGCTACCGGGAGGCAGTCAGGGATTGTGAAGATATTCCAAGAATCATATCTGGTGATCTCTGTTCAGGAACGGCAACAATGAATTCAAAGTACCTTGCTGTTATTGACAAGATATGTGACATGAGGGAAAGCGATTACATGGAAAACGATACTGAAACTCATGTTGAAACTGTCAGGCTCTCAAGTGACACAGAAATCATTTCCTCTGGCAATGTTTTAATCAATAGGTGTGGTCATTTTGGTTCAAAGATCTAAAACGGTTTAAAACCCTTGCACTTCTCAGGTAATTTTACATAGTTTACGTGAGGGGCGCTCTTCTGTTGGTGGTTGTATTGCATTGCGTCAATTATTATCAGGCACATTTGTTTGAAACTAAATTGAGTGATAAGTTCCAAATGTTTGACAACTGACTTTTTCGCTAGCAGTTTCAAGTGAGGAGAATAAATACGAAAACATTAGTAGTTCAGCCATTTTCTGTGCTCAAGTATATTTGGTAAGCAGAAAACTGTGATACATTTTCAATAAAATGCGTTCTGAGTATGTTCAAAATAAAGTGAAAAAGTCATGTGAGTGGTAGACGTGGACATGAATCCTTGTCAGAAGTCAGTGAGTATTGTACGTGTGCCGAGGATTGCACGGGAAAAAGGGAAGAAAAAGAAACGTGTATATGGAGGGAAGACAAAAGACATGTCTGGTTCGATAGAGAGTGCAGAGAAAATAGAACTTCTCTCAGAACTGTAACATTACAAAATAAGATATAGCACAGTCATTTCAAAACTTTATCAAACTCTTGTACAACGTGAAAGTGCCTTGGGTGATTGTATGGCCAAATGTCTGCTTGTAATAACAGTGTTGATGACACGAGTAACACTGAGAGTGAAAGAAAAAAAATTAGATTCGCTAGAATCGTCATTTCAGATTTGATTTGTTTTCAGGCAGATACGTAGGTGACGGGGGTGGAGGGGGAGGGGGGAGGAGGAGGTACCAGGAGAAGAAGGAAAAGTTAGAGTAGGAAGTAGGTGGGGGGAAAAGTACAAACAAAGAGAGGGGGGGGGTGAATAAGAGGCGGGAAATTGTGGGAGTGAGAAATGAGAAAGATTGGGTTTAGGAAAGAAATTGTGAGAAGAAGGGTGACAGTTACACAATGAGTGGAGAGAAGTGGAGACAAGGGGAGGGGGGTAAGTGAACGAAAGGGGGGAGGGGGGAGGGGAGAAGGATAAGTGTCAAAGGAAGGAGAGGAAAGGGACAAATAAAACGTAGAGGGAAAGGAATGGGAGTGATGAGGGGGTTGAAGGAGGTCACACACAGACGTACACAGACACAGAGACACACAAACGCGCGCGCGTGCGTGGACATGCACTCACGCACGCACGCACGCACGCACGCACGCACGCACGCACGCACGCACGCACGCACGCACGCACGCACGCACGCACGCACGCACACACACACACACACACACACACACACACACACACACACACACGGGTGCGCGTGCACGTGCGCGCACGAGCGTTGACAAAGCTAGAGCCAGAGGAAGAGTTAGTTTTTTGGGGGAAGGGGGGTGAGGAAACGGGTGGTAATATGGATGCAAAGGAGGAGGGTGCAGGGTAGTGGAAAAAAGGAGCGACCGATGTGTATCAGAGGAGGAAGAGGAAACAGGAAGAGATTCAATGGAGAGGAAAAGATGGGATCGAGAGGTGAGCGAAAGAGTGGGAAGGTCTCCAAGACAAACACACACACACACACACACACACACACACACACACACACACACAACACACACACACACACACACACACACACACACAAATACCCCCCCCCCCCCCCCCCCACACACACACACACACACACACACACACACACACACACACACACAAATACACCCCCCCCCCACACACACACACACACACACACACACACACACACACACACACACACACAAAACAAACACACACACACACACACACACACACACACACACACACACACACACACACACACGAGCGCGTCAAACCAAGCCGACTCGCGCACAGAGATAAGTGGATATCGTTAATCAGTCCGGGGGAAAAGATGTGTCTTTAGGGAGGTTTTAAAAGTCTTTAGAGAGTCTGTGTAACGCAGAGAAGAAGGCAGACCATTCCACAGAGCAGGTGCCAGGTTAAAAAAAGATCGTTGACATGACGTTTTTCAGGCGAGCAGAGGGAAATGCGGGGCAGTGAGAAATAGTTTCAAAGTGAGATGAATACAGGCGGAAATTGACACAAATTCTTTTTACTGACTTTGAAGTCAGTCCGCCAGTTAACAAGGCAAACAAATT
>CM031597.1:2093427-2105927 GCA_018398815.1 Conus ventricosus
GAGGGAAGAAAGAGAGAGAGGGAAGAGGAGGGGAGGGGAGGGAAGAAAGAGAGAGAGGGAAGAGGAGGGGAGGGAGGGAAGAAAGAGAGAGAGGGAAGAGGAGGGGAGGGGAGGGAAGAAAGAGAGAGAGGGAAGAGGAGGAGGGGAGGGAAGAAAGAGAGAGAGGGAAGAGGAGGGGAGGGGAGGGAAGAAAGAGAGAGAGGGAAGAGGAGGGGAGGGAAGAAAGAGAGAGAGGGAAGAGGAGGGGAGGGAAGAAAGAGAGAGAGGGAAGAGGAGGGGAGGGGAGGGAAGAAAGAGAGAGAGGGAAGAGGAGGAGGGGATTTCCGGAGAATCGGAGTTGCGTAAGTCACGATCCGAGATTTTTGGGTTCGGATGTGTGAGCATATAATTATTCCTTTAATGTTGTGAAGCTTTGAAGTGTCAGACAGAGCTATAGAAAGGTCCCGGATGATGTCCTGCAATAGTACATAAATAACAAAGGCACTCAGCTCTGGAGATATCATGGAGCCTGCTTTGTGAACACAGAAACTTCAATGTCGCAGAATCTCCATTCCAGAGTTTGGTGACGAACACTACAGTAGGTCTACGACAACAAAAAAGGTCACCTCCGTAAAAGCCGGCGAGAAGGAGTGGTGGTTTAATGGACGCTTGATAACAGGCATATGAGTGGCAAAGTGATGTAAGGATATGATGTCAGCACAGCTGCGAGGCAGCACAACAGCCTGGCAAGAATACGCTGTTCGACCTCTTACGCCCACTTTGACCTTCAAAAGAAAATGTCAACAATAGTTTCTGACATAACACTAGAATAAAAATACTCTCGAATCAAATGGTATCCAAAAACAAGTAGAAGCCTTAAACAACACAGATTTCTTGCGCAAAGAAAGACCTATTCAACAGAAATACATGACTGTATTTTGAGTTATCGGTTGTTGTTGTTGTTGTTGTTGTTGTCGTCGTTGTTGTTGTTGTTGTTGTTGTTGTTGTTCTTCTTCTTCTTCTTCTTCTTCTTCTTCTTCTTCTTCTTCTTCTTCTTCTTCTTCTTCTTCTTCTTGCTGATGTTGTTGCTGTATTTTTCTTTGTTCAAAGAGGAAAACAACAAATGATATTGCATTGTGTTTGGTTGTAAACTTACGACATTCAACCAGACATTGTTGAGAAAATGTGAGCAACACTCTGAAAACCGCATTCATCAAGCGACTGAAAGTCCACTCTGTGTTCAAGTCTTTCAATCTGGGTCCATGGAGCACCCCACGCTGCCAAGGAGCCGTTCAGGTACTTAAGTGGGATCTGAACCCAGGATCTCTGGGACGGCAGGGCAAGACCTCTAACCACTGGGTCATGATGGCTGGTGTTGGAGATATTTGACAAAATCCAGTAATTTGTTTTAAAATATATTTGAAATAACTCCGCCAATGAACAAGGCCACACGAAATGCAAGACAAAACACAATGCGTTTCGACCTTTTGGGTCTCCTTCAGGCACGATAAGCGGCAATCAGAAAAATGCAGAACGAGCAATCACTTAACTTCTCATGTTCGGCGCAAGGTGGGCGTTGAAGGAAAGCACCCTACCCAACGGCCTCGTTTCATTCATCGCCCATCTTCCACCGAATATCAGAAAATAACTGACCGCTCGTTCTTCATTTTCGTTGTCCTGAGTGTTGTTTATCTTGCTTGAGGAAGACATGAGAGGTCAAAACGCGTCGTGGTTTGCTTTGTACTTCGTTTGTCTTTGTCAATTTTTAGCGGAATTGTTTCAAATACTTTTTAAAGATTTGTTTCAGTTGACGCATGCAGTCAATGCATTAAGATCGTTCCAGTACAAACGTCTTTAATCCTGTACCCAAACAATCTCGGTCACTTTCTTCTAGTCATGTGTTGGAGGAACATAATAACTATTGTGCTCTCACAAAACTCGTGATGGACTTTTTTGTTTTTTTTTGTGTTTTGTTTTTTGTTTTTTTGGGGGGCTGTGTGTATTTGTAGTTGTTGTTGTTGTTGCTGCTGTTGTTGTTGCTATTGCTGTTGCTGCTGTTGTTGCTGTTGCTGTTGTTGTTGTTGTTGCTGTTGCTGTTGCTGTTGCTGTTGCTGTTGCTGCTGTTGTTGTTGTTGTTGTTGTTGCTGTTGTTGTTGTTGCTGCTGTTTTGTTGTTGTTGTTGCTGCTGCTGCTGCTGCTTGTCTTTTGTTTTGTTTTATTTCCGCATGGGATTTCTTTTGCTTGCTTATTCTAAGTATTTTGCTTTGATAGTTAATTTGATGGATAGGTCAGTATCCAATTCCGATCCTTGTGCTACAACACTAGACATAAAGACTCGTAGCAGAAGATGCGAAAGGATGGAAGATTAAATAGGCAAAAGAGAGAAAGAGCGCGAAAAAGAAAAGTTAAAGTTAAAAAAAAGTAGAGCAAGAAGAAGTCACGAAGCGCCAGAACTGCTGTACAGGAAATGAGATGGAAGAGGAGAGAAAGAGGAAGAGAGGCTGCAGCGGAGGGAGAGGACGGAGAGGAAGAGAGGCTGCAGGGGAGGGAGAGGACGGACAGGAAGAGAGGCTGCAGGGGAGGGAGGGGACGGACAGGAAGAGAGGCTGTGGCGGAGGGAGAGGACGGACAGGAAGAGAGGCTGTGGCGGAGGGAGAGGACGGAGAGGAACAGAGGCTGCAGGGGAGGGAGGGGACGGACAGGAAGAGAGGCTGCAGGTGAGGGAGAGGACGGAGAGGAAGAGAGGCTGCAGGGGAGGGAGAGGACGGACAGGAAGAGAGGCTGCAGGTGAGGGAGAGGACGGACAGGAAGAGAGGCTGCAGGGGAGGGAGAGGACGGACAGGAAGAGAGGCTGCAGGGGAGGGAGAGGACGGACAGGAAGAGAGGCTGCAGGGGAGGGAGAGGACGGACAGGAAGAGAGGCTGCAGGGGAGGGAGAGGACGGACAGGAAGAGAGGCTGTGGCGGAGGGAGAGGACGGACAGGAAGAGAGGCTGTGGCGGAGGGAGAGGACGGACAGGAAGAGAGGCTGTGGCGGAGGGAGGGGACGGACAGGAAGAGAGGCTGTGGCGGAGGGAGGGGACGGACAGGAAGAGAGGCTGTGGCGGAGGGAGGGGACGGACAGGAAGAGAGGCTGTGGCGGAGGAGGGGACGGACAGGAAGGCTGTGGCGGAGGGAGGGGACGGACAGGAAGAGAGGCTGTGGCGGAGGGAGGGGACGGACAGGAAGAGAGGCTGTGGCGGAGGGAGGGGACGGACAGGAAGAGAGGCTGTGGCGGAGGGAGAGGACGGACAGGAAGAGAGGCTGCAGGTGAGGAGGGACGGACAGGAAGAGAGGCTGCAGGTGAGGGAGGGGACGGACAGGAAGAGAGGCTGCAGGTGAGGGAGGGGACGGACAGGAAGAGAGGCTGTGGCGGAGGGAGAGGACGGAGAGGAAGCAACCAGATGAGACGGCACCAGGAGGAAGCGACGAGCAAGCGGGAAGCACCTTGGACCACGTCACTTCCGGTTCCCGATGTCGGTTAAGCTATGTGTAGTTGTTTTTAATTCTGTTTGGTGACGTCAAAACGGTCCCCACCCGGAGTTGTGACAGACAAACCCGACAGATCACACAATCCACTGTTGCAATGAAGGCAATCAACAAGAAAATCAACATATGACTACAGAACGTGGACTCAAACTGATGTCAAATGAAAGTAGTCAATGAAGAGGGGAAAGATCCTACGGGATTCCATTTAGGTTTGACAGTACAGGACAGAGCTGTGTACTCTGTCTAATCTACGAGAGGTGTCAGTTGGACAGTACATGCATGCCGTATGGATGAAAATCTCCCAAAGAGACGGTTCTATGGCGAGCTGCTGAAAGGCAAGCGTTCCCATGCAAGACAAAAGAAGAGCTACAAAGACACACTGAAGGCCTCACTGAAGTGCTGTAGCATCGCCCCTGCCTCCTGGGAAGAAGCTGCGCAAGATTGCTCAACTTGACGCGCCATGATCAAATCCAGAGTGAAAGACTTTGAAATGAGGCGAGTGGAGGCACTGGAGCGAAAACCTCAGCTCTGGAAAAACAGAGCAAACACCACCTTTCAACCTGGTTTCATCTCCAAGTCTGCACTGACAACACTGCAACAGACTATTCAATGCGAGGATCGGTCTGATCAGCCATCTTCACACATGCACCATTACCCGGTGATAGTTGAAGTCATGATCATCTTCGCCTGCGAAGGACAAACAACAATATGAAGTGTCCGCACATCCTCTGTCGACTTGGAGATTTTAGTCTTCCTTCTGTTGTGTTGCCAATGGAACACGTTTTCCTCGCTCAGTTGGCACTGATGAATATGTGTGTATGTGATGCGTACATTTGTTTCATGTGACATTTCTCAGGCTGATGACACGTGCTACAAAATACACAAGTACGCTATAGTTTCAAAGAGCACCAGTAGCCTAATTATGTCTTCTTGCGCCAAAGTGAATGAAGGTAAGTGATTAATCGTTCATTTTCGTTGTCCTGAGTGTTTTGTGTCTTGCCTGAAGAAAGCCTAAGAGGTCGAAACGCGTCGTGTTTTGTATTGTGATTCGTTTGTCTGCGTTGTTTGGTGGTACGCTATCACTAACATTTAATGTTTGTTTAGATTTGTGCCTGCAGTTGCCTCACTTTTCAACTAAAATCTGAGTGACATCATCATGTTTATCATCACCATCACCATCATCACATCGTCATAACAGTATTTCCACTGCGCTTCATCGTGCACATAGAAATAAACCAAAGAGCTTGCAAAAGTCATTGGCACACATCCATATCATAACACAGCTGCATAAGTTACCGTCTGTAGCACATTATGTCTCTGAATTATTTGAAGACTCCAATACAAACCCCAAAAACGTTGCCTCCATGATGAATGTCACGCCTATTCCTCCTTGGGAATTAACGAAAGGTAGTTTTGACTTTGATTATACAGATAAACGAAAAGATGACAATCCAAATATGTTAAGTACAACAGTTAAAACATATGTATCTGAAACTTATTCTGATCATCTTGAGGTTTATACTGACGGTTCTGTGCTAGAAGTTCATCATGCGGGCTCTGGCTTTGTTATTCCATCTCTAAAAGCTGAAAAATCATATCATCTTGACACAGGCATTTCGATATTTACAGTAGAACTAATAGCTATTCTTATGTGTCATGAGTCGGCCGAATGTTCTCGAGCATTTAGGCAAATTAAGGGTAGTTTTCCTGTTGTTGAGAGCAAGTTCCTTGGGTTCTTCAAGTGTGCGAACTCAGGCATCACCAGAGGGGAATACCCCCAGTCGTATACTGAAGGAGGGGGAGTTACCGGGAAGTGTTTCGCATGTCCGAGGGATAGTGACAAGGAGTTGCCGACCTGCCGGTCCGGGGTAGAGGAGTGTCCAGTCCGACCACTGGCTGGCTATTCACTGGGTTCTCCAGTGGGCCTGAAGGGAAGGCGATCGTGTCAGGTGACCGTCACGGGTAGGTGACCGTCAGCCTGCAGGCAGAGTACAGCGACCATTCAGTCGTCCCTGTTCTGAGGAATGAATGGAAGGCTTCGGCCTATTGAGTGATTTGCACCTTGTTATCTATAGAGGTAGTAAATACTTGAAGCATCAGTCATGGCTGGTAGAGAAGTCCAGGCTGTTAGTACAATGGGTAGCTTCGGGGAATCGAACATGAGTTTGAATAGGAGGTTATGCATTAACCACTGGGTACCCAAGTCTTTGTTGGCGCTAGCAGCTGTGGTGTGTGTGTATGTGTAGGTGACTAGTGATTCCATTGGTGGAATAAAAATAACTTGGGAATTTATTGGTACAAATCGTGTGATGTGTGTGTGCCAGTGATTCCATTGGTTGAGCCAGTTAAACTCGGGTTCTCTCTTGTTTGAGAATGAATATAAGCTGCTTGGAAACCCAGGGAGTGTGTGACTCACTTAAGGGAAAGTGAACTCGCCCGTCTTGCTGAGGGCTCAAGAAAATACAGCGTGAAGCAGAGGTTAGCTGTCGCCTTGTTGTCTCCTGGGTGGGGACGTAAGACAGTGGAGGTTGCTGTAGCCTCGGAGCCGACGACGAGAAGAATTGTCTCCCGTGTGGGGACGGTCGACAGCAAGATGTGTCAGCCTGTTGGAGCCTAGACAGGGAGCTGCCAGACAACGGTGGGGTGTTTGCAGCCAGAGAAGACCTGTGGGAGAGGCCGACAGGAGCCCTTTCCGTGGAGAGGGCGAAGTACGGTGGAGTCCGGGAGACTCGGTGTGAGGGTGCGACTCAAGCTACGTTGCCAGTGTCCCCCAACTGGGATTTGGCCAATCGGGAGGACACAACAGTGTGGCAGCTTCAGCTCGTGGTCGTACAGTGGATGAGAGAAACTGACGATCAACCAAGGAATGCTGGCAAGTTATGGACGTTTATTTGCTCTTAAGGTTATAAGTGTGCAAACAGAATAGTGGAATATTGTCTTTCCTGGCTAAGTAAGAATAACTGAAGAACAGGGGATGCGATTTATGAAATTGTCTGTATGCTGTTTACATTGTTGTATGATACAGATAGTTGTGTTGTGTAGTGACGGGTGGGGGCTCGGAGTCAAGTTGAATAAAAGTTGATTATTTTCTATGAAATGTTATTGGTTTCCCGTCACCTTTGTGCGGGCCCGATGTGAGTGACAGAGTGCGTGTGCCTATGCGAGAGCGCATTTTGGTTGTGAAAGCGTAAATACTTCTGTCTATAACCCCCTGCATCCTGAATATGAAAATCATATTTTAATAACGAGGGGGAGCGTCGGAGACCCGTACATTATGGCTTGTCATATTTGTTTAATCTACCACTACATCTGTTAAATGTTCTTTTTTGTGTAGATTCTACATCAGTCTTGCAATCCTTGCTTCATCATTTAATTGCAAGAATAATGTTATCTTTAAAATAAAACATTTAATTAATTGCATTTAGCTGAAAGAGTCCAATGTTGACTTTTGTTGGATACCATCCCATTGCGGAATTTATAACAAGCAAGAATTGGGGCGAGAAACATTTTGAATGCTATTGAATTGTCATGCACCTTATCGTCAGCAGAAATGTGTAACATAATAGAAAATGAAACGATACGGCGTTTTTTCTCTTCTGTGACAGAGTATTTTTCATTATTGAATACTCCATGTGCAAGTAGACCAATTGTTACCTTGTCGTGCAGACTTTTGTTAAACGCTTTAACGACAAAGTACTCTAGAGATATTAAGTGTGTCTGCTCTGCAGAATTAACAATAAATTGATCATATACTGGTAACATACACTTCAATGAAAACGTTCCTACCCCTAGAAGTGTAGAATGTATTTTGCCTCTTTGTAATGTTAAGTTATTTTGGGATCAGTTTAATCTCTCCAACCATTCAATATTTAGATTAGCTAGTTAATTGTTATGAAGTCCTATTGCACGTTTCTTGTAACTCTCTCTCTCTCTCTCTCTCTCTCTCTCTCTTTTCTCTCTCTCTCTCTCTCTCTCTCTCTCTTCTCTCTCTCTCTCTCTCTCTCTCTGTTTTCTTTTCTTCGTTTTTACACAATTTTTCATGATGCTAAAATTTTGAACGTTTTGCTTTGCTGCTTTTGATGCTGGAGTCTAAAATGATCGACAGGATGAAAAGACTTTAAATAAAAACTAACACAGCTGCATATGTACACATAAACTAAGGGAGGACATACAGACTGAACAAAGGGACGGGAAGAAACCTCCAGAGAAAGAAAGGGTTTGAGGCCAGCTTGATTAAAGACGCCAATGTTCGTTTTGTCCAAGAGGAAGAGGAAGCTGGTTCGGGTATATGGACCGGAGACACAGAAAAAGCGACGGCCGGCAGTTGATTGATTACATCTGGGAATTGGGAAACGGAGAGGATCTGACGTGGAACGCAGAGAACGGGATGAGGTGTAGAGGTGAGGACCGTCACAGAGGCTGGAAGGGGCAGGGCTGTGAAAGCATTTATAGCTGAGAGTATTGATCTTCACTTCTTTTTCCGCGGTGAGACACGTAGCAATGGAGAGATTGTCAGATGCTAGTGGTGCGTTTAGTTCTTTTCTTCATTGGGACTGGTTAAGCAGCGAAATAATGAAGTGGTTGAAGAGAATGAATAGATGAATATAGCAGGTTATTAAGACAGAGTTACAATAGTCCATACGAGATGGAATTGAGAGAATGAATGCGGCAGGTTTCTCTATAATGCCAATGGACAGGTGTTTCTGAATAGAACTGACATGCCATAGTTGATGACAGCATGACGGACATGTTTTAAGTCATGAATATTTGCATTGACAATGTGTTTGGAAGACAACTCCAGGTTCTTGACTGAGCTGGAAAGAGGCATGGATGCGTTGCCGAATATCATTGAATCAACAATGATAGAAGTGAGGTTTTTCTCTTTTGCGTTCCTGTGTGCATGACTTCGGTTTTGTTTGCACGGAATTGCAATTTGTTCTGAGCTATCTATATTGCGTGTCAGGGAAGCAATTTCTATCAGAAGAGGGGATAGATTTTTAGGAGCGTCACTTTTCTTACATTGAATGTTCACTGCATAGGCTGATAACTGACATTGTGATGATTCATGTCACTTGCAAGGGGAACAGTGTATTGAACAGATCCTAGAACAGATCCGTGTGAGATACTGCTTTGAGTCAACGTACCCCGAGCGCCAGTCAGCCCCACGAACTACAGACCACTGCGGTCACGGTCAAGAAATGTGGGCAGTGCTATAGGAATCTTGTCCATTGAATAAATGCTATCCCAGCATGTGGTTTCAGTTATCCAATTTGAGACCCGACTCTACATTGCAGCTATGAGAAGAAGGCAGTCTCTCCCCCCCCCCCCTCCTCCCCTCTTCCTCCCCCCACCCACCCCCGCCAAGACCCAGCCCTGTTTACCCCTGTGCCAAGTATGTTTCATTCTTTCCGTTCTGGCAGTGTTGTATGTATATTTCAGTTGTCTGTAATCTAGCCAAACGTACAGGACTTTCCAACATGAAAAACACTCTAATATCACACACACACACACACACACACACACACACACACACACACACACACACACACACACACACACACACACACAATGCACACAACACACACACACACACACCACACACACACACACACACACACACACACACACACACACTCAATGCACACAACACACACACACACACACACACACACACACACACACACCACACACACACACACACACACACACACATAAAGTGAGAGACAGAGACAGAGAGAGAGAGAGGAAAGAGAGAGACAGAGAGAGAGAGAGAGAGAGAGAGAGAGATTCACGATTCACGATTCACGATTCACGATATTTTATTGTCATTACCATTACGGTCTGATGACAAGGGGGGTAACAATACACTCAAAAAGTAATGTTGCTGGCACATGAAATCAATATAGAAAAATTACAAAACATATCTCAACAAAACTTCAATCAGTTATAATAATCATTTAACCACATAAATACATATCCCAAGCACTCATCCACCAGCCCCACCCAATTTCACACACACACACACGCACGCACGCACGCACGCACGCACGCACACATACACGTACAAACACACACACACACACACACACACACACACACACACACACACACACACACACACACACACACACACACACAAACACCACACACACACACATACACACACACTCCGATGCAGACATACCCACGTACATACACACCTGCCCAAACCCATGCATACACACATATACACACGTGGATAAACACGCACACGCACGCAATCAAAAATATATGAAATTCGACCATCCACTTTATCATATGGTATCTGAACATTCACTTCTATCTTCATCATATTAATGGATTATGCATCATATTGAGTTAATCTTTTCTTTTCGCAATTTCTGAGCCTCTGCTATAAATTTTGCAACTGATTTGATAATCATTTCATCATTTGAAAGTAGAATAGATATAACATTATGAGTTTGAGCTAAATCCGCATGAAAAAAATCACATTTGTTGCGTAATGTTACATATCCTGTACAGTGGAACAAGAAATGTTTTTCATCCTCAACATCATAACCACACATAGGGCATGAAGATTCCGAGGAAGCCCCAGGCAGATACCATCTTTTCTTTGTATTAAATCCGAGGGTTCTGAATCGAAATCGAGCAAAATTAATCCTATGCCATTTGTCTGATATAATATATAGATACTTTTCAGCTTGAAAGACATTTTTAAATGAATAAAACCAACTGTATTTTTCATTGTTCTCAATAGCCGAATGCCAGTTTTGTTTGTACGAACATATCAGCCTGTCTTTAAACTCTGAAATAAATTGTCTATCATTTCCAACACCCTGTAACATCCATACAATACCAAAACCATTTACAGATAATACTTTTTTTACTTGATAGGCCCAATTCTCTTTGCCATTCTCGAGTTGAATTACCATCATGTCGTATGCTTGTTTGCACAATCGAGACTGAGGCAATTTTACAATTTTTAGCCAGTATTTATGCACTTGACGAAAGATCTTATGTACAGAGGATATCGGCCGGTTTCTCCGTATAGCATAGTATTAGAAGCATGTAAAGGTAAATGAAGGAAACGTTTTATAGCATATGTATGCACTCTTTCCATTTTCTGATTAGAGTACAAACCCCATATTTCAGCAGCATAAGTAAGAATGGGTTCTATTTGGGCATCAAATAATTTCCAAAATAGATTACAGTCAATAGTATTTAGCTTTTTCAATGACTTCAAAATTTCAATTACACCCTTTCTACTCTTTCTGCTTCCCTCTTCCCAAGCAAAATTCAAACTTAATCTTGTTGAAAATATCATTCCTAGGTATCTATAAGAATTGACAACTTTTATTTCTTCATTTCCATAAAACCATTTTTCATGCATTGAAAGGTGTCCACCATTTCTAAATACAATAATATTAGTTTTATCTAAATTGACAGTTAATCCTAAACGATCTGTTTCTTCTTTTAATGACTTTAATTGGTTCTGGAGACCTATAACTGTTTGAGACATTAGAATGACATCGTCAGCAAACAGAAGCAAAAATATCTCAACAGCTCCTGGGATTATTGGATACCGTGCTTTCCTTTTTTTGATATTTCAATTGCAACTCATTAATGAAAAAGGAAAACAATTGTGGGCTCAAAAGGCAGCCTTGTTTTACACCCTTTGGACAGTCAAAATAATTAGAATATTCACTCTTTGCACGCACACATGCTAGCACAGAATTATACATACCACGAATAGCCAAATAAAGTTTTCCATTCACTCCACTTTTACGCAACACGTTCCAAAGAATATTACGATTAACAGAGTCGAAAGCCTTCCTGAAGTCAACAAAGGCTATATAGAGTTTAGAATTGCTCAATAGATATTTCTGTACAAGTGAATATAGTGTATATATATGGTCAATAGTACTATAATTTGCTCTGAAACCTGCCTGTTCTTCTAATATTTTTTCTTCATTTTCAGCCCATTTTGATAATCTTTTTGTTCAAGTATGAGTATACACTTTGCTTATAGTGCTAGTGAGTGCTATACCACGATAATTATCTGGATTACTGGAATCACCTTTTTTGTAAATTGGAATAACAATAGATTTAGCCCATTCTAAAGGAAAATTGCTGTGTTCAAAAAGCTGATTAAATAAGCGAACAAGATAATCAATTATGATCGAATTTGCTTCTTTTAACATTTCTCCAACAATTCTATCAGGTCCAGCACTTTTCCCTGTCCTTAAATGTCTGATACCATCCATTACTTCTTCTCTAGAAATGGTGTTATTGAACAATGGCACAGATTCATCCTCATCATCCAGTGAAACGTCTTCTTCCAGAGGAACAGTATTATCTGAATCATTAAAAACATGCAAAAAGTGATCATACCATTGTAAGATGGAGATTTCATTGTAAATTAGGCTTTTCTTATTAACGGATCTATTACTGACCAAAATGTTTTAGAATCGTTTGTGGATTCTCTTAATTTCTTTAGTCTATTTTCCTCAAATTCTAATTGTTTAGTTTCTCTCAGTTTGATGTATTCTTTTCGTGACACTGCATATTCTACTCTTTTTTCTTTTTTATCACTAGCTGTTTTACATCTCTGAAATCTTTTAAGCAGCCTTTTTACTTCTGCTTTCTTTCTCTCACATTCAACATCAAACCAGTCATTACTTTGTATTCGACCTTGACCTACCGTGCGGACCATACATGCAGCAGCTCCATATAAAGCATTAACAAAAAGGTTTAAACTATCATTTATATCAATATCCATTTGCAGGAGGGCTGACTGTAAAACAACTTTGGAACTCCTCACTTTCAAGTTCGTCTTTATATTTTTGAACATTTTCATTCGACCAAACAATTTTTTCTTCACCTGACTGTTTAACCTGGTTAATTTCCAGATTCCGGTGAACGTTGTTCCATACAACTTCGATTGGCAAGTGCCACGAGTGAACACAGTCACCAACATGCAAATCAAATTTCGGTA
>CM031597.1:2110927-2140927 GCA_018398815.1 Conus ventricosus
ACACTGTCTTCAGCAGTCTGTATCCATTTACACCCCTCTTTCATCACTCTGTCTTTGTCTCCGGCTTTCAGGGTCCTTTTACCGTCCACCCTTCACTCTCACCCTTCTCTCGGCATCTCAGTCCGGTAAGACCAGAGACAGACACCAGGACATAAAAGACTCACTAACTGGGATTCCCGCTCGGCTGAACTGTCTGAGAAAGTGGGAAGGAGAAGAGGAGGAGGCGATGTCCGGAGAATAGAGGTGCAAATCAATATCCAAGGTTTTTTTCTTCTTCTTTTTTTTTGTTCGGATGTGTAAGCATAATTACATTCCTTTAATATTGTAAAGCACTTTTAAGTGTCCGACAGAGCTACAGAGAGGTCCCTTGATGATGTCCTGCATTATGACATGATTAACGAAGTAGCTCAGCCATAGGGTGTCATGAACCATGCTTTGGGAACACCAACAGTTCATTGTTGCATAATGTCCATTCCAGAGTTCGATGACGAACACTATAGTGGCTCCACAACACCAGAAAGGTCACCTTCGTAAAAGGCAGTTTCCAGCTTACGTCATCTGCGTCTAGTGGGCATGGTTTAAACTGGGGGAAAAAATGACACGTGGGTGCAATGGTACCCAGGTCTTTAGGAGTGAGTGTGCATGGATGAGTGGGACGGATGTTCAAGGAATGCGAGGATTAACAGGCATAAAACCACACAGCGAAGTGATGACGTGATGTCAGCACAGTTGCGAAAGAGCACAGTGCAATGCAAGACTAGGCAGTTTGGTTTCTTCTACCCACTTTGACCTTCAAAACAACCAACTCAGCGACATTTTCAAACATGACATTACAATAAGAATACTGTTGAATCAAATGGTATTCAAAAACAAGTAGACGCTTAAACAACACAGATTTCTAGCGCAAATAAAGACAGATTGTACAGAAATGTATAATTTCATTTTGAGTTATAGGTTGGTGTTGTTTTAATGTTGCTGGCGTTTTCTCTTGGTTCATGAAGAAAAACAACCAATGAAATTCTTTTGCGTTTGGGTTGTGATCTTACGATATTTAGCCACAATTGTTGAGACAATTTACGCAACACTGAAAACTGCATTCAGGAAGTGACTAAGAGACAACTCTGTGTTCAAGCCGTTCTATCGGAGCCCATGGCACATCCCACATTGCAAAAAGGAGCTGGTCAGAGACTTAGATGGGATCTGAACCCACGATCTCCGGGACGGTAAGGCGAGAAATGCAACTCCTTGGCCATTGTGGCCGGCGTTTTGAGGTATTTAGCAAAACCACCGTAATTTGTTTAAAAGGTATTTAAAATAACTCCACCAATTCACAGAAAAACAAGGAATTGCAAGACAGAACACGACGCATTTTGACCGACTGGGTCTTCTTTAGACAAGATAAACAACACTCAGAACAACGAAAATGAAGAACGAGCAATCACTTATTTTCTCATATTCGGCGCAAGATATGCGTTAATATGAGAACAAGACCGTTGGGAACCACGCTCTCCTCCTCCTCCCAACAGCCTCGTTTTCATTCAACACCTATCTTCTCCTTACTAGCGGCCTCGATTTCATTCAACGCCTATCTTGCGCCGAAGATGAGAAGATAAGTGTTTGCTCCTTCTTCATTTTCCTTGTCCTGAGTGTTGTTTGTCTTGCCTGAAGAAGACCTAAGAGGTCGAAACGCGTCGTGTTTTGTCTTACAATTCGTTTGTCCTTGTTACTAGGCGAAGTTATTTCAAATGCCTTTTGAAATTTGTTTCTACTGACGCCAGCCGTCACCTCACTTTGCGACTAACCGATTTGGTTCCATTACATCACCATCGTTCAGCTGGCCAACTCTAGACCAAACAATCCCTGTCACATTCATCCAGACCAAACAATCCCTGTCACATTCATCCAGACCAAACAATCCCTGTCACATTCATCTAGACCAAACAATCCCTGTCACATTCATCCAGACCAAATAATCCCTGTCACATTCATCCAGACCAAACAATCCCTGTCACATTCATCTAGACAAAACAACCCCTGTCACATTCATCCAGACCAAACAATCCCTGTCACATTCATCCAGACCAAACATCCCTGTCACATTCATCTAGACCAAACAATCCCTGTCACATTCATCCAGACCAAACAATCCCTGTCACATTCATCTAGACCAAACAATCCCTGTCACATTCATCCAGACGAAACAATCCTGTCACATTCATCCAGACCAAACAATCCCTGTCACATTCATCTAGTCCAAACAATCCCTGTCACATTCATCTAGACCAAACAATCCCTGTCACATTCATCCAGACCAATCAATCCTTGTCACATTCATCTAGACCAAACAATCCCTGTCACATTCATCTAGACCAAACAATCCCTGTCACATTCATCCAGACCAACCAATCCCTGTCACATTCATCCAGACCAAACAATCCCTGTCACATACATCTAGACCAAACAATCCCTGTCAAATTCATCCAGACCAAACAATCCCTGTCAAATTCATCTAGACCAAACAATCCCTGTCACATTCATCCAGACCAGACAATCCCTGTCACATTCATCTAGACCAAACATCACATTCACCTAGACCACACAATCCCTGTCACATTCATCTAGACCAAACTCACATTCACCTAGACCAAACAATCGCTGTCACATTCATCTAGACCAAACAATCCCTGTCACATTCATCCAGACCAAACATCACATTCATCTAGACCAAACAATCCCTGTCACATTCATCCAGTCCAAACAATCCCTGCCACATTCATCAAGGCCCAAACAATCCCAGTCACATTCATCCAGACCAAACAATCCCTGTCACATTCATCCAGACCAAACAATCCTGTCACATTCATCTAGACCAAAACAATCCCTGTCACATTCATCTAGACCAAACAATCCCTGTCACATTCATCTAGACCAAACAATCCCTGTCACATTCATCCAGACCAAAAAATCCCTGTCACATTCATCCAGACCAAACAATCCCTGTCACATTCATCTAGACCAAACAATCCCTGTCACATTCATCCAGACCAAACAATCCCTGTCACATTCATCCAGACCAAACAATCCCTGTCACATTCATCCAGACCAAACAATCCCTGTCACATTCATCTAGACCAAACAATCCCTGTTACATTCATCTAGACCAAACAATCCCTGTCACATTCATCTGGACCAAACAATCCCTGTCACATTATCCAGACCAAACAATCCCTGTCACATTCATCCAGACCAAACAATCCCTGTCACATTCATCCAGACCAAACAATCCCTGTCACATTCATCCAGACCAAAACAATCCCTGTCACATTCATCCAGACCAAACAATCCCTGTCACATTCATCCGACCAAACAATCCCTGTCACATTCATCCAGACCAAACAATCCCTGTCACATTCATCTAGACCAAACAACCCCTGTCACATTCATCTAGACCAAACAACCCCTGTCACATTCATCTAGACCAAACAATCCCTGTCACATTCATCTAGCCACATGAGGGAGGAATCTAACTATTTTGCTTTCACAACTTTCTTTTCATTGGGGGAGAGGGGGGGGGGGCCTGGTTGGTCGGTGCGTGCGTGTGTGTGTGTATGTGTGTGTGTGTGTGTGTGTGTGTGTGTGTGTGTGTGTGTGTGTGTGTGTGTGTGTGTGTGTGTGTGTGTGTGTGTGTGTGTGTGTGTGTGTGCGTTGTTGTTGTTGGTGTTGTTGGTGTTGTTGTTGTTGTTGCTTTTCTATTCTCTGCATGGGATTTTTTTTCCTCGCTTATTCTGTATATATTACTTTCCTAGTTAATTAAATACATAGGTCACTATCCAAATCCAACCCTTGTGCTGCAACAATAGACAAAAGCTCGTAGCAGACGATGTAAAAGGATGGCAGATTAACTAGCCAAAAGAAAAGAGAGAGCAAGGAAAAAAAGTAAAAGTTAAAGTTAAAAAAAAAAAAAAAAAAACGTAGAGCAAGAAGAAGACACGAAGCGCCAGAACTGCTGTACAGGAAATGAGATGGAGGAGGAGAGAAGGAGGAAGAGAGGCTGCAGGGGAGGGAGAGGACGGAGAGGAAGCAACCAAGGAGGAAGCAACGAGCAATCGGGAAGCATCTCCGACCACGTCACTTCCGGCTCCTGAAGTTGGTGGATCTGTTTGTCATTGATTTCATCCTGTTTTGATGACGTCAAAACGGTCTCTACACGGATATGTGACAGACAAATCCAATCGAGTACACACTTCGCTCTCACAATAAACGCAAACAACAACATCAAGCGGTGGTAACAGAACTTGAGACTAATTGTCAAACGAAGGTAATAAACAAAGAGGGGAAAGGTCGCATGGGATTCCATTTAGGTTTAAGAGTACAGGACAGAGGTATGCTCTCTGTCTGATCTATAAGAGATGTTACTGAGCAGGATCTGTATGGATGAAAATCGTCTTTCAAAGAGACTGTTCTGCGACGAGCAGCGGGAAGGTAAGCATTCCTATGCAGGACAAAAGAAGCGCTACAAAGACACACAGAAGGCCTCACTGAAGTGTTGTAGCATCGCCCCTGCCTCCTGGGAAGAAGCTGCGCAAGATCGATCAACCTGGCACACCATGATCAAGATCGATCAACCTGGCACACCATGATCAAGATCGATCAACCTGGCACACCATGATCAAGATCGATCAACCTGGCGCACCATGATCAAGATCGATCAACCTGGCGCACCATGATCAAGATCGATCAACCTGGCACACCATGATCAAGATCGATCAACCTGGCACACCATGATCAAATCCGGAGTGAAAGACTCTGAAACAAGCCGAGTGGGCGCACAAAAACAAAAACGTCTGTTTCGGAAAAAAAACAACAGAGCAAGCACCACTTGTCAGCCTGGCTCACCTCCAAGTCTGCCCTGTCCGCACTGCAACAGACTACTCAATGCGAGGATCGGCCTGATCAGCCATCTTCACACACACCACCACCACCCAGTGATAGCAGAAGTCATGGTCATCTTCACCTGAGACGGACAAACAACAAGATGAGTGTTTGTACATCTTCTGTTGACTTGAAGATTTTAGATTTTAAAAAGAAAGGTTATTAATTCTGCAAGACAATCCAGACAAGCAGATTACAGGAGAAAACACGACGCATTTCGACCTTGTGGGTCTTCTTCAGGCAAAACAACATTCAGGGCAATGCAAACGAAGAACCAACAACCACTTATCTCCTCATATTCAGCCCAGAATGGGTGTTGAACGACATTGTTGGATATTTCAGTCTTCTTTATTCTGTTGTGTTGCCAACAGAACACGTTTTCTTCCCTGGATTTGTTCTGATGAACGTGTTGGTGTTTCGCTTTGTCAGATGTATCAATTTGCTTCATGTGGCATTTCTCAGACTGCTGACACGTGTGTCAAAAGACACAAGTGAGGGAACGTTTCAGACAGCACCAGAAGACTGATGATGTCATTCACTCTTAATCATGTGACTGATGATGTCATTTACTCTTGATCATGTGACTGATGATGTCATTTACTCTTGATCATGTGACTGATGATGTCATTTACTCTTGATCATGTGTATGATGATGTCATTTACTCTTGATCATGTGACTGATGATGTCATTTACTCTTGATCATGTGACTGATGATGTCATTTACTCTTGATCATGTGTATGATGATGTCATTTACTCTTGATCATGTGACTGATGATGTCATTTACTCTTGATCATGTGTATGATGATGTCATTTACTCTTGATCATGTGTATGATGATGTCATTTACTCTTGATCATGTGTATGATGATGTCATTTACTCTTGATCATGTGTATGATGATGTCATTTACTCTTGATCATGTGACTGATGATGTCATTTACTCTTGATCATGTGTATGATGATGTCATTTACTCTTGATCATGTGTATGATGATGTCATTTACTCTTGATCATGTGACTGATGATGTCATTTACTCTTGATCATGTGTATGATGATGTCATTTACTCTTGATCATGTGTATGATGATGTCATTTACTCTTGATCATGTGACTGATGATGTCATTTACTCTTGATCATGTGACTGATGATGTCATTTACTCTTGATCATGTGACTGATGATGTCATTTACTCTTGATCATGTGACTGATGATGTCATTTACTCTTGATCATGTGACTGATGATGTCATTTACTCTTGATCATGTGACTGATGATGTCATTTACTCTTGATCATGTAACTGATGATGTCATTTACTCTTGATCATGTGACTGATGATGTCATTTACTCTTGATCATGTGACTGATGATGTCATTTACTCTTGATCATGTGACTGATGATGTCATTTACTCTTGATCATGTGTATGATGATGTCATTTACTCTTGATCATGTGTATGATGATGTCATTTACTCTTGATCATGTGACTGATGATGTCATTTACTCTTGATCATGTGACTGATGATGTCATTCACTCTTGATCATGTGACTGATGATGTCATTTACTCTTGATCATGTGACTGATGATGTCATTTACTCTTGATCATGTGACTGATGATGTCATTTACTCTTGATCATGTGACTGATGATGTCATTTACTCTTGATCATGTGTATGATGATGTCATTTACTCTTGATCATGTGTATGATGATGTCATTTACTCTTGATCATGTGTATGATTATGTCATTTACTCTTGATCATGTGTATGATGATGTCATTTACTCTTGATCATGTGACTGATGATGTCATTTACTCTTGATCATGTGACTGATGATGTCATTTACTCTTGATCATGTGACTGATGATGTCATTTACTCTTGATCATGTGTATGATGATGTCATTTACTCTTGATCATGTGTATGATGATGTCATTTACTCTTGATCATGTGTATGATGATGTCATTTACTCTTGATCATGTGTATATCGGGCTCTAGATCGTTTGATGTGCCGTGTTTGACTTTGCTTTCTCACCATACGCAAACATCTAATCAAAAGAGCACACACACACACACACACACACACACACACACACACACACACACACACACACACACACACACACACACACACACACACACCACACACACACACAAGGAGAGAGAGAGAGAGAGAGAGAGAGAGAGAGAGAGAGAGAGAGAGAGAGAGAGAGAGAGAGAGAGAGAATTAAGCTAAAATCTGAATGATCATCATCTTCCTCAACATCATCATAATCATCATCATCATAACTGTATTTCCATTGCGCTTTGTCTTGTACATATGAATACATTCAAGAGGTTGCAAAAGTCGTTCGCACACATGTAGACCATGAATCAGATGCACGTGTACACATAAACTAAGGGAGGACATACAGACTGAACAAAGGGACAGGAAGAAACCTCCAGAGAAAGAAAGGGTTTGAGGCCAGCTTGATAAAGACGCCAATGTTCGTTTTGTCCAAGAGGAAGAGGAAGCTGGTTCCGGGTATATGGACCGGAGACAGAGAAAGAGCGCAGGCCGGCAGTTGATTGATTACATCTGGGAATTGGGAAGCGGAGAGGATCTGACGTGGAACGCAGAGAACGGGATGGGGTGTAGAGGTGAGGACCGTCACAGAGGCTGGAAGGGGCAGGGCTGTGAAAGCGTTTATAGCTGAGAGTATCGATCTTCCACTTCTTTATCCGCGGTGAGACACGTAGCCAATGGAGAGATTGTCAGATACTAGTGGTGCGTTTAGTTCGTTTCTTCGTGAAGACAATTCGAGCAGCAAAATGTTGAACTGGTTGAAGAGAATGGATGAATTTAGCAGGCAATCGAGACAGGAAAGAGTGACAATAGTTCGTGCCAGAAAGAATGAATGTGGCAAGTTTATTTATAACGCCTGCAGACAAGTGTTTCTGAATAGAACTGACATGCCCTCAACAGCATGACAGACATGTTTGAGTGATTAATATTTGCAGGGACAACGTGTTTGGAAGATAACTCCAGGGTTCTTGACTGGGCTGGAAAGAGTGATGGATGTGTTGACGAGTTTCATTAAATCAACAATGATAGAAGAGAGGGTGTTTTTCTTTTTGCATTCCCACGTGCATAACTTCGGTTTTCTTTTGCATGGAATTGTAATTTCTTCTGAGCCATCTAGATTGGGTGTCAGGGAAGCAATTTCTATCAGAAGAGAGGATCGAGTTTTAGGAGTGTCACTTTTCTTCAGTTAAATGTTTTCTGCATAAGACTTATAATTGAAATTGTGATGACTTGTGACACTTGCAAGGGAAACAGTGCATTGAACAGATATTGCAAGGGTATTAAATATGTCCTACAACAGATCCCTATGAGACAATGCTTTTGAGGTCAACGTACCCTGAGCATCAGTCCGCCCTGGGAAATGCAGACACCTGCTGTCACGGTCAAGAAATCTGGGCAATGCTATAGGAGTCTTGTCCATTATGCGCACGAAATCCCAGTGTGTGGTTTCCGTCTTCCGATTTGAACCCCGACTCTGTATAGCAGCTGTGAGAAGACGGCAGTCTTCCTGGACCCCCACAGACCCAGCCCTTCGACACCTGTGCCAAGGATGCTATCATTCTTTCCGTTCAAGCAGTTTTGTGTGTATCCTTCATCTGCCTGACATTTAGCCGAACATACGGGACTTTCCAACTTAAAAAGCACTCTAAATCAACACACACACACACACACACACACACACACACACACACACACACACACACACACACACACACACACACACACACACACACACACACACACACACACACACACACTCTCTCTCTCTCTCTCTCTCTCTTTCTCTCTCTCTATATATACAGTGTGTGTGTGTGTGGTGTGTGTGTGTGTGTGTGTGTGTGTGTGTGTGTGTGTGTGTGTGTGTGTGTGTGTGTGTGTGTGTGTGTGTGTGTGTGTGTGTGTGTGTGCGTGTGTGTGTGTGTGTGTGCGTGTGTGTTGGTTCAAGCTGAAAAAGGGCACAAAACCTTATCGAGATAAATAAGAACATGACCTACACCACTCCTGGTACAGTGTAATGATCTTAAATCCTTTACTGCGGCACTAGTTTCCTGGGTTAGATGAACATAAAATCATTAAACACGCCGCTTTATACCTGGGATAGATAAATCAACCTAAGATCATTAGCCACACCAGTTAACGCATACAACGGATCAGTTGAATTGAAGACATCGCTCACCTCCAGAGATTGCCCGAATCCAGGACCGTCAAATACACTACTAAACTCAAGGGACAAGGCTATTTCTTTTAAATCATTAACTACACCATTTCCTCCCAGTTTCTGAGTAAGCGGGCTAAAATTCAAGTGAATAGAAAGTCCATGGAAAGTACATTCTTTCACAATTACTGCAGAATATTTTCAAATACCTAATTTCTTATCTCTCTCGAGCATAGGTAGATAAATGTCCTTGACAGTAGTAACATCATATTGCCCAGTTGACAGAGCACAAAAATGTATGCACAATCTCAAAAAAAATGGAAACTGAGATTCTGTGGGATAGTGTAACGTCAATGCACCTGCAGATTTAATACCAAAACATCAGAAAGGAAAGACAGAAAATTAACAAAAAGGAACTGACGGTCATAGGTAAGGGGAACCGTGTTACCTTCTTTTTTTTCTCGTTTTTGTTTTCTTTTTGTTCGCATTTATACATAAACGTACACCCATGTACATACATAACTGCAATATACTTGCACAGATCAATACACGTGTATCCATTCAAAGAGCATAGATGTATTTGCTTATATACACAAATGAACGTACGATTAGTTATATAAACAAATATACACAGTTACATCCAAGTGCCATGGGTGTTACATGTTTAGTGTGGAATAAAAAACACTCATTGAAACATTAAGGAAGCAAGTAAGTAAAGATAGAATTAAAGCTACAGTAAATTAACAGTAGACACAAGATATTAGTAAGTAAAGAGTAAAAAAAAAAGGTAGTAGTCCCCTTCTCCGTACAAAAATACATGAGACGCAGGTAAAGTGTTGTTTGATTTGAAAGTGTACTATTCGTGTAGTTCAGCTTCCTAAGCGCAGAATGTTGCTAAAGAGCTGGAGCTATGGTGAAAGAAAAATACAGTCGACCTTGCTTCTTAGCGCAGTAGCCGAATGATCAATGGATTGTGTTTCTTTTGGGATTTTCCGACCTTTGGTTCCCTAGGTCTGGTGGACCAGGGGTGCATTTTCCCTTTAATTTCCAAGTAGCACGTTTCCCAATGTCTAAAAACCCCGTAGTTTGTTTCCACAGGGCCCTATAAAGTTAAGGCAAAAATATTTTGTCAAATCTCCAGGGCTGTATAAAATTTTTTCGGGTACCCAAGCACGAAAACAAGCTTGGCATTGTTCCTCCCATAACAGAAAAATAGGGGCCCCAAAAATGCGTCATAGAATCCTGCCCTTTTGGCCGTTCCTCTTTTAAAAGAAAAACGATATTACAAAAGGGAAAAAATCTAACGCAGCCCCAAAAGGGAAAAAAAAGGGGGAAAAAAGGGCCCCTGTTCTTTTTTTTTGGACGTGCTAAGACAAACAAGCAGCGTGGCTTCCCCGAGCCCTTTTCTTTCCGACAAGCAAACAGGGGTTTCTGACCGAATGTTTTGAACCAGAGCGGAAAAACAAAAAAATTTGTCGGGGGAGATCGCCTAAGTATTGTCTGTCCCGCGGAGGCCTCAAGGTCGATGGTTTCTGAAATGTAGGTCGGAAAACCCGGGGAAAACCCCCAAAAGTTGTGAAAAATGGTTACTTTTTTTAGGGTTGTGTTTTTTAATTCCCCTCCAAAAATAAGGTAACCCAAAAACGGGAAAAGGGGGGGGGAAAAAAGCATTCCCTTTAATATTGGCCGTCTTTGGGGGGGGAAGGCATTTCCCGACAAATTGGACCGGGGGGGTTTTTTTGGGGGGGAAAGGGATTTCCCCTTTTTAAAATTTTTGGGCAGTCTTGGGGGGGGGGGGGTGGGGGAAGGGATTCCCTTTAAAAATATTGGACAGTCTTGGGGGGTGGGGGGGTGGGGAGAAACATTCCTTGACAAAATTGGACAGTCTTGGGGGGGGGGGGGTTTGGGGGAAAAAGGGAAATTTCCCTTTACATATTGGCAGTCTTGGGGGGTGGGGGGTGGGAGAAAAGGGATTCCTTGGGTTTTGGAAAAGTCTTGGGGGGTGGGGGGGGGGGGGAGAAAGGGATTCATTGACATATTGGACAGGTTTGGGGGGGGGGGGGAAGGGAAAGGATTCCTTTTACATATTGGACGTCTTGGGGGGGGGGGGGGGAAAGGGAAAGGGATTCATTGACATATTGGGGGCCGTTTGGGGGGGGGGGGGGGGAAGGCATTCCTTTTACAAATTTGGGCAGGGCTTGGGGGGGGGGGGGGGGGGGGCGGCGGAGAAAAGGGATTCCCCGACATATTGGCCGTCTTGGGGGGGGGGGGGAGAAAGGGAAATTTTTTGACAAAATTGGACGTCTTGTGGGGGGGGGGGGGGGGGAAAAAGGGATTCATTGACATATTGGCAGTCTTGGGGGGGGGGGGGGGGGGAGGGCTTCCTTGCAATTGGACAGGTCTTGGGGGGGGGGGGGGAGAAGGCTTTTCCTTTTCATATTTTGGGCCCGTCTTGGGAGGGGGGGGGGGGGGGGGGGGGGGGGGCGGCGGAGAAGGGGATTTCCCCGACATATTGGCAGTTTGGGGTTTTGGGGGGGGGAGAAGGGATTCCTTGGCATATTGGGGCAGTTTTTGGGGGGGGGGGGGGGGGGGGGGCGGCCGGGAGAAAGGCCCTTCCTTGACAATTTTTGGGCAGTCTTTGGGGTGGGGGTGGGAAGAAGGGATTCCTTGACATATTGGACAAATCTTGGGGTGGGGGTGGGGGAAAGGGAAGGGGATTCCCTTTACCTTATTTGGGAAATTTGGGGGGGGGGGGGGGTGGGGGCGGTGGAGAAGGCATTCCTTGACTTTTTGGCCCCGTTTGGGGGGGGGGGGGGGGGAAAAAGGGTTCCTGACAAATTGGCGTCTTGGGGGGGGGGGGGGGGGAGAAGGGATTTTCCCTTTTCATATTGGACAGTCTTGGGGGGGGGGGGGGGAGAAGGCATTCATTGACATATTTTTTGGGCAGTCTTGGGGGGGGGGGGGGGAAAAGAAAGTATTTCCCTTGGGCATTTTTTGGACGTCTTGGGGGGGTGGGGGGGGGGGGGGAAAAAGGCATTTTATTGACATATTGGGGCAGTCTTTGGGGGGGGGGGGGGGGGAGAAAGGGATTCCCTTTCATATTTGGGCGTTTGGGGGGGGGGGGGGGGGGAGGGAGAGATGTTTCCTTTACATTTGGACAGTCTTTGGGGGGGGAAAGGGGGTTCCCTTTACATATTGGGGGCAGTTTGGGGGGGGGGGGGGGGGGGAAAAAGGGGATTCCCCTTTAAATATTGGACAGGGCTTTGGGGGGGAAAAGGCATTCCTTTCATATTGGGGCAGTTTGGGGGGGGGGGGGGGGGAGGGGGGGGGGGGGGGGGGGAAAGCTTTCCCCGCCATATTGGCAGTCTTTTGGAGGGAGAGGGAAAAATTTTTTTTGCATATTGGGGCGTTTGGGGGGTGGGGGGCAGGAAGCCCTTGCCCGACCTATGGACATTATTTTCCCGGGAGAGAAGGGGATTTCCCTGACACAAAGGACAGTTCCCGTGGGGGGGGGGGGAGGGGAAAACAAACCCCGGGCACATTGGGGCAGTCCTGGGGGGGGGGGGTTTAGGGAAAGGGTTTTCCCCGACACATTGGAGTCCCGGGGGGGGGGGGGAAAAGGCATTCCCTGACACATTCAGCAAATCCTGGGGGGGGGGGGAGGGGGGGGAAGGATTCCCGCACATTGGCCCGCCCCTGGGGGGGGGGGAGGAGAACGCATTCCCTGCCCCCATTTGGGAAAACCGGGGGGGGGGGGAGGCATTCCCTGACCATTGGACAGTCCCCGGGGGGGGGGGGGGGGAAGGGATTCCCCCAACATTGGGGAGTCCTGGGGGGGGGGGGGAGAAGGCATTCCCTGGCCCTTGGGCAGTCCTGGGGGGGGGGGAAAAGGCATTCCCGGCACATTGGACAGTCCTGGGGGGGGGGGAGGGCCTTCCCCGGGCACATTGGACCGTCCCGGGGGGGGGGGGGGAGAAGGGATTCCCGGGCCCCATTGGACTCCCCGGGGGGGGGGGGGGGAAAAACTTTTCCCTGGGCACATTGGACAGTCCCGGGGGGGGGGGGGGGAGAAAAGGGGATTTTCCCCCACACATGGGGCGTCCCGGGGGGGGGGGGGAGAAGGCATTCCCTGACACAATTTTGGGCAGTCCTGGCGGGGGGGGGGGGAAAAGGGATTCTCGGGCACCCTTGGACAGGGCCTGGGGGGGAGAAGGAATTTCCCGACCCCATTGGGGCAGTCCTGGGGGGGGGGTTGGGGGAAAAAAAGGCATTCCCGGGCCCCCCTTGGACTTTCCCCGGGGGGTTGGGGGAGAAGGAATTTTTCCCCGACACAAAATTTTTTTTGGGCAGTCCTGGGGGGGGGGGCGGGGGGAGAAGGCCCTTCCCTTTACCATTGGCAGTCCTGGGGGGGGGGGGAGAAGGGGATTCCCTGACCCCCATTGGACGTCCCGGGGGGGGGGGGGGGGGGAGAAGGCATTCCCTGACACATTGGACAGGCCGGGGGGGAGAAGGCATTCCCGAAAACATTGGGCAGTCCCGGGGGGGGGGGTGGGGGGGAAAGCTTTCCCCGACACATGGACGTCCTGGGGGGGGGGGTGGGGGGAGAAAGGGATTCCTGACACATTGGACAGTCCCCGGGGGGGGGGGGGGGGGGAAGCATTCCCCGAAAATTTGGGCGTCCTTGGGGGGGGGGGGGGGGGGGGAAGGCATTCCCCCGGGCACATTTGGGCAGTCCCGGGGGGGGGGGGGAAAGGCATTCCCCGAACATTGGGGCAGTCCTGCGGGGGGGGGGGGGGGGGGAAAAAGGCATTCCTTACCTTTGGGCAGGGCCTGGGGGGGGAAGAAGGGATTCCCTGACCCATTGGGGCAGTCCCCCGGGGGGGGGGGGGGGGGAGAAGGGATTCCCCGAACATTGGGCAGTCCGGGGGGGGGGGGGGGGCGAAGGCATTCCCTGACATTTTTGGGCCGGCCTGGGGGGGGGGGGGAGGGAGGCCCTTCCCCTGACACATTTGGACGGTCCTGGGGGGGGGAAAAGGGAATCCCGACACATTGGAAAAGTCGGGGGGGGGGCGGGGGGGCAATTCCTGACACATTGGGACGTCCCGGGGGAGGGAGGCATTCCCTGAAAACCCTTGGACAGTCCTGGGGGGGGGGGGGAAAAAGGCATTTCCCCGACACTTTTGGGCAAATCCTGGGGGGGGGGGTTTGAAGGGGGCTTTTCCCCGGGGCAATTGGAAAAGTCATGGGGGGGGGGGGGGGGCGGGGGGAAAAGGCCCCTTCCCTGACATATTGGACCGTCCCCGGGGGGCGGGCGGGGGGGGAAACCCTTCCTGGGCACATTGGAAAGGTCCCCCGGGGGGGGGGAAAACCCTTCCAGCACAAATTGGACCCGTCCTTGGGGGGGGGGGGGGGAAAGGGATTCCCGGGAAAATTGGCAGTCCTGGGGGGGGGGGGGCATTTCCCCGAAACCAAATTTGGGAAATCCCTGGGGGGGGGGTGAGAAGGGGATTCCCTGAACATTGGACAGTCATGGGGGGGGGGGGGGGGGGGGGGGAGAAGGCAATCCCTTAACAATTTTGGGCAGGGCCTGGGGGGGCGGGAGGGAAGGGTTTCCCCGACAAAATTGGACAGTCCTAGAGGGTGGGAAAAAGGCAAAAACCCCGACACATTCGGGCAGTTTCCTTTGGGGGGGGGGGGGGAAAGAATCCCGACACATTGGACAGTCCTGGGGGGGGCGGGGGAAGGGGGAAGGCATTCCCTGACACATTGGACAGTCCTGGGGGGCGGGGGGGGAGGCCCTTTCCCCGGACCTTTGGGGCCGTCCTAGGGGGCGGGGGGGGAGGGGCCCTTCCCTGACCATTGGACCGTTTCCCGGGGGGGAAAAAGGCATTCCCTGGAACATTGGGGCCGTCCGGGGGGGGGAGGGAAAGCCAAACCCTGAAAACAATTTGGGCAGTTCCTGGGGGAGGAGAAGGGATTCCCTGACACCCTTGGACAGTTTCCTGGGGGGGGGGGGGGGGGAGGGAAAACAATTTCCCGACCCCATTGGACAGTCCCGGGGGGTGGAAAGGCATTCCCTGGGCACATTGGCAGTCCTGGGGGGGGGGGGGGAGAAGGCCCTTTCCCCGAACATTGGAAGTCCCGGGGGGGGAGAAGGCATTCCCCGACACATTGGAAAAGTCCCGGGGGGGAAGGCAATTCCCCCGACACATTTGGGCGTCCTGGGGGGGGAGGTTTCCCCCGAAACCCTTGGACAGTCCCGGGGGGGGGGCTTTCCCTGACAAAAATTGGACAGTTCCCGGGGGGCGGGGGGGGGGGGGGGCCAAAGGGATTCCCCCGAAAAATTGGACAGCCTGGGGGGGAGGGGGGGAGAAGGGATTCCCCGAACCCCTTGGACAGTCCCGGGGGGGGGGGGGGAAAGGGATTCCCCGAAACATTTGGGCGTCTGGGGGGGGGAGGCAAACCCGCTCCCCTTGGGCAGGCCTGGGGGGGGAAAAGGGATTCCCCCGACAATTGGCCCCCTCCCCGGGGGGGGGGGGGGGGGAGGAAAAAGCAATCCCGACAAAAATTTGGGCAGTCCCGGGGGGAAAAAGGCCCTTCCCCGACACATTTGACCCGTCCTGGGGGGGCGGGGGGGGAAGGCCCCCATTTCCTTACACATTGGAAGTTTCCCGGGGGGGGGGGGGGTGAAGGGATTCCCCGACACCTTGGACAGGTCCGGGGGGGGGGGGGGGGGGGGGGGAAGGCATTCCCCCCACCCCATTGGACAGTCCTGGGGGGGAGGGCCCTTCCCTGACACAATTTGGGCAGTCCCGGGGGGGGGCCGGGGGGGGGGGAAGGGATTCCCAGCCACATTGGGGCAGTCCCCGGGGGGGGGGGGGGGGAAGGGATTCCCCGGGCACATTGGGGGTCCTGGGGGGGGGGGGGAGAAGGCATTTCCCGGGCACATTGGCAGGGCCTGGGGGGGGGGGGGGGGGCCCGGGGGGGGGAAAGGGATTCCCCCGACTTTTTGGACAGTCCTGGGGGGCGGGAGGAGGGGGCCCTTCCCTGCACCTTGGACGGTTCCCCCCCCGGGGGGGAAAAGGGATTCCCCGACACCTTTTGGGCAGTCCCCCCGGGGGGGGGGGGGGGGAAAGGCATTCCCTGCCCCATTGGAAAAGTTTCCCGGGGGGGGGGAGGGGGTTTCCCCCGGGCACATTGGGCTCCTGGGGGGGGGGGAGAAAGGGGATTTCCCCCCCACCCTTGGACGGCATGGGGGGGGGGGGGAAAAAAGGCATTTCCCCGGAAAATTGGAAAAGTCCCCGGGGGTTGGGGAGGGAAAGGGATTCCCTGACAATTGGGGCCCGTCCTAGAGGGTGGGAAAAAAACAAACCCCGACACATTCGAAAAGTCCCGAAAGGGAAAGGGGGGCAAACCCTGGGCAAAATTGGCAGTCCTGGGGGGCGGGGGAAGGGGGACGGGGGGGGAAAATTTCCCCTGAAAATTGGACAGTCCCCGGGGGGGGGGGGGGGGAGGCATTCCCCGAAAACATTGGACAGGGCCTATGGGGCGGGGGGGGGGGGCATTCCCCGACCCCCATTGGACAGTCCCCGGGGGAGGAAAAGGGTTCCCCCCGAAAAAATTTTGGGCAGTTCCCGGGAGGGGGAGAAAGCAATCCCTGAAAACATTGGACAGTCCTGGGGGGGGCCCCAGGAAAGGGAAATTTTTCCCCGCCCCAATTTGGCAGTTCCCTGGGGGGGGGGGGGGAGAAAAAAAATCCCCGAAAATTTTACAGTCCCGGGGGGGGAAGGCATTCCCTGGGCACATTGGCAGTCCCGGGGGGGGGGGGGGAGAAGGCATTCCCTTTACACATTGGGGGCAGTCCTGGGGGGGGGGAAGGGTTTCCCCGGGCACCCTTGGCAGTCCCGGGGGGGGAAAAGGGATTCCCGACACATTGGGCAGTCCTGGGGGGGGGAGGGAAATTTTCCCTTTACACATTTGGGGCGTCCCGGGGGGGCGGGCATTCCCGCACATTGGCAGTCCTGGGGGGCGAGGGGGGGGGGCAAACCCAAATTTTTTTTTCCCTTTTGGCCAAAATTGGGCAGTCCTGGGGGGGGGGGGGGAAAAGGGGAAAAACATTCCCTGGGCACATTGGAAGTCCCGGGGGGCGGGGGGGGGGGGGCATTCCCTGACACTTTTGGCCCGTTCCCGGGGGGGAGAGGGATTTTTCCCCGACCATTGGAAAGGGCCTGGGGGGGAAAAGGGAATTCCCCCGACCCCCATTGGACAGTCCCTGGGGGGGGGGGGGGGAGAAAGCAATCCCCGAAAATTGGAAAAGTCCTGGGGGGTGAAGGCCCTTCCCTTTCACATTGACAGTCCTGGGGGGGCGGGGGGGAAAGGGATTCCTGACACATTGGACGTCCCGAGGGGGGGGGGGGGGAAATGAAGGCATTCCCCCGACACCTTGGAAAAGGTCCCCCGGGGGGGGGGGGGGGGGGGGGAAGGCCCTTTTCCCCCACAAATTTGGGCAGTCCTGGGGGGGGGGAAGGCATTCCCTGACCCCATTGGACAGTCCCCGGGGGGGGGGGGGGGGGGAAAAGGGATTCCCCGACAACCCTTTGGGCAGTTTCCGGGGGGGGCGGGGGGGGGGAAGGATTCCCTGACACATTTGGAAATCCGGGGGTTGGGGGGGGGGGGAGGCATTTCCTGAAAACATTTGGGCAGTCCCCGGGGGTTTTGGGGGGGGAAGGCATTCCCTGGGCACATTTGGGCAGTCCTGGGGGGGGTTGGGGGGGAAAGGGATTCCCTGGCACATTGGCAGTCCTGGGGGGCCGGGGGGGGGGGGGGGGGAAGGCATTCCCGAACATTGGGAAAAGTCCTGGGGGGGGGAAGGCATTCCCCGACACATTGGACAGGGCCTGGGGGGGAGAAGGCATTCCCCGCAATTGGAAGTCCTGGGGGGGGGGGGGGGGGGGGGAAGGGAATTTTCCCCCGAACCCTTGGCCCGTCCCCGGGGGGGGGGGAAGGCATTCCCCGCCCCCATTGGGGCAGTCCTGGGGGGGCGGGGGGGAGAAGGCATTTCCCCGAACAATTGGACAGTCCTGGGGGGGGAGAAGGGCCTTCCTACAAAATTGGAAAAGTCCTGGGGGGGGGGGGGGGAGGGAAGAAGGAAAATTCCCTGACCCCCTTTGGCAGTCCCCGGGGGGAGAAGGATTCCTGACAAATTGGACATCCTGGGGGGGCAGGGGGGGGGCATTCCCCGACACTTTTGGACAAATCCTGGGGGGGGGGGGGGCGGGGGGGGGGGAAAGGGAATACCTGGGCACATTGGCAGTCCTGGGGGGGAGGGAAAGGGATTCCCCCGGGCACAGTGGACAGGGGGGGCGGGGGGGGGGGGGGGGGGAAGGGATTCCCCGAACCCTTTGGAAACCCGTCCGGGGGCGGGCGGGGGGGGGGGGAGCCCTTCCCTGACACATTGGGGGAAATCCCGGGGGGGGGGGGGGGGAGGGGGGGGGGGGAGGCATTCCCGGCACAATTGGACAGTCCCGGGGGTTGGGGGAGAAAGGGCCCCTTCCCCGACCCCATTGGGGGGAGTCCCCGGGGGGGTTGGGGGAAAAAGGGATTCCCTGACACATAGGGGCAGTCCCGGGGGGGGGGGGGGGGGGGGGGGAAGGCATTCCCTGAAAAATTTGGGCAGTCCCGGGGGGGAGGGAAAGGCCCTTCCCGAAACCCTTTGGGCGTCCTGGGGGGCGGGGGGGGGGGGGGGGAAGGGTTTTCCCCGACACATTTGGGCAGTCCTGGGGGGGAGAAGGGAAATTCCCCGACACCAAATTTGGGCAGTCCCGGGGGGGGGGGGGGGGGGGGAAGGCATTCCCCGACCATTTGGGCAGTCCCCTGGGGGGGAGGGATTCCCTGAAAATTTGGGCAGTCCCCGGGGGGGGGGGGGGGGGAAAAAGGCATTTCCCCGACAAATTGGGGCCCGTCCTTTGGGGGGGAGAAGGCATTTCCCCGAAAATTGGCGTCCTGGGGGGCCTGGGGGCCGGGGGGGGGGGGCATTCCCCGGGCACATTGGGCAGTCCGGGGGGGGGGGGGCGGGAGGGGGAGAAAGGGGAAATCCCTGACACATTGGACGTTTCCCGGGGGGGGGAAAAGGGATTCCCCGACCCTTGGACCCGTCCCGGGGGGTGTGGGGGAGAGGGAAGGGAATCTCGGCCACATTGGACAGTCCCGGGGGGGGGGAGGAGATTGCAATCCCTGAAAACATTGGACGCGCTGGGGGGGGGGGGGGGGGGAAATTCCCCACACATTGGCAGGGCCGGGGGGTGGCGGGGGGCATTCCCGACACATTGGACAGTTTTGGGGGAGGGGGGGAAAAAGGCATTCCCCGACAATTGGGGGCAGTCCTGGGGGGGAAAGGGATCCCCGGGCACATTGAAAAAGTCCCGGGGGGTGGGGGGGGGGAGGGGGGGAAGGAGGGGAAAACAAAACCCCGGCACCCTTTTGGGCAGTCCTGGGGGCAAAAGGGTTGGTGAAAGGGTTTCCCCGACCCCACTGGGCAGTCCTGGGGGGGGGGGGGGCGAGGGGAAAAACAATCCCTGACACATTGGACCGTTTCCCGGGGGGGAGAAGGGCCCTTCCCTGACACAAAGGGGCAGTCCTGGGGGGGGGGAGGGGGAAAGGGAAATTTCCCCGGGCACATTTGGGCAGGGCCTGGGGGGGGGGGGGGGGGAGAAGGCATTCCCTGACAAAATTGGACAGTCCCTGGGGGGGGGGCCGGGGGAAAGCAATCCCTGACACATTGGACAAATCCTGGGGGGGGGGGGGGAGAGGCCAAAAATTCCCCGCAACCTTGGACGTCCTGGGGGGGGAAAAAGGCATTTCCCTGACACATTGGCAGCCCGGGGGGGGGGGGGGAGAAAGGGATTCCCTGACACATTGGGCGTCCTGGGGGGGGGGGAAGGATTTTCCCCGACACTTGGGGCAGTCCCGGGGGGGTGGGGGGGGGGGAGAAGGCTTTTCCCCGGGCAGTTTGGACAGGGCCTGGGGCGGGGGGAGGGGAGGGGGGAAGGAATTTTTTCCCCGCAATTTGGGCAGTCCTGGGGGGGGGGGGGGGGGGGGGGGGAGAAGGGATTCCCTGAAACTTTAAAACAGTCCTGGGGGGGGGGGGGGGGAGAAAGCATTCCCTGACACATTTGGGGCAGTCCTGGGTTTGGGGGGGGGGGGAAAAAAAGCATTCCCCGACACATTGGACAGGGCCTGGTTGGGGGAAAGCATTCCCCGACCCCATTGGGCCCGTCCTGGGGGGCTGGGGCCGGGGGAAGGCATTCCCTGACAATTTTTGGGCCCGCCCGGGGGGGGGGGGGGGAGAAGGGGATTCCCTTTACACATTGGACCCTCCCTTGGGGGGGCGGGGGGGGGGGGGAGAAGGCATTCCCTTTACACATTGGGCCCGTCCTGGGGGCAGAAGGGATTCCCTGACCATTGGACAGGCCCCGGGGGGGGGGCGGGGGAAGGCATTCCTGACACATTGGACAGTCGTTGGGGGGGGGGGGGGGGGGGGGAGGAAAGCCTTCCCCGAACATTGGACAGTCCTTGGGGGGGGGCGGAGAAGGGGGATTCCCTGACACATTGGAACAGTCCTGGGGGGGGACAAAGGTTCCCCACGGGATTGGACAGTCCTGGGGGGGCGGGGGGGGGGGGTGGGGGAGAAGGAAATTTCCCCGGGCAACCCTTGGGAAATCCTGAAAGGGGGGGGGAGGCATTCCCTGACCCCATTGGACCGTCCTGGGGGGAGGGGGTAGAAGGCTTCCCCGACCAAAATTGGGCAGTCCTGGGGGGGGGGTAGAAGGCATTCCCCGACACATTGGACAATTCTGGGGGGGGGGGGGGGGAGAAGGCATTCCCCGAACATTGGACGTCCTGGGGGGGGAAGGGCCTTTTCCCTGACACCTTGGACGGGCCTGGGGGGGGAAGGCATTTCCCCGAAAATTCAGCAGGGCCCGGGGGGATGGGGGGGGGAGAAGGCATTCCCCGCCCCAAATTTGGGCGTCCCGGGGGGGGGAGAAGGCATTCCCTGAACATTGGACAGTCCTGGGGGGGGGGAAAGGGATTCCCTGAAACATTGGGCATTCCCGGGGGGGGGGGGGAGAGGGGGGGAAGGCCCTTTTTCCCCGACACCTTGGACAGGGCCCCGGGGGGGGGGGGGGGGAGAAGGCATTCCCCGGACACCCCCGGACAGTCCCCGGGGGGGGGGGGGGAGAAGGCCCTTCCCCGACACATTGGGGCGTCCCTGGGGGGGTGAAATTTCCCCGGGCACATTGGACAGTCCTGGGGGGCTGGGGCGGGAAGGGATTCCCTGACAAATTTGGGCAGTCCTTGGGGGGGGTTTGGAAAAGAAAAGGGATTCCCCCGACACATTGGACAGTCCTGGGGGGCCCCGGGCCCCGGAAGGGAAAGGGATTCCCCGACCAAATTTGGGCGTCCTTGGGGGGGGGGGGGGGGAGAAAGGGTTTTCCCCGAAACATTGGAAAAGTCCTTTGGGGGGGGGGGGGGGGGAAGGATTTCCCCGACACATTGGAACAGGGCTGGGGGGGGGGGGAGGGGGGAAGGGATTCCCTGACAATTTGGGGCCCGTCCCGGGGTTGGAGAAGGCATTCCCGGACCATTGGGGCCCGCCTGGGGGGGGGGGGAGGGAAAAAATTCCCTGACACCCCTTTTGGGCAGTCCTTGGGGGGGGGGGGGGAGAAGGGATTCCTGACAATTTGGGCAGTCCTGGGGGGGGGGGAGAAGGGGTTCCCTGACCCCCTTGGGGCAGTCCCGGGGGGGGGGGGGGGAGAAGGCATTCCCCCGCCCCATTGGAAGCCTGGGGGGGGGGGGGGGAAGAAAGGCCCTTCCCCGAAAAAATTGGGCCCGTCCCGGGGGGGGGGGGAGAAGGCATTTGAAACCTTGGACAGTCTGGGGGGGGAAGAAGGCATTCCCCGAAAACATTGGGCGTTTGTGGGGGGGGGAAAAAGGCATTTTCCCCGACCCCATTGGAAAAACCCGGGGGGGTTGGGGGGGGGGAAAGGGATTCCCGGCACCATTGGCGTCCTGGGGGGGGCCGGGGGGGGGGAAGCATTCCCTGGGCAATTGGGGCAGTCCTGGGGGGCCCGGGGGGGGGAAGGCATTCCCTGACCCCATTGCACAGTCCTGGGGGGGGGAGAAAGGGATTTCCCCTGAAAAATTGGACATTCCGGGGGGGGGGGGGGCTTCCCCGAAAATTGGACAGTCCGGGGGGGGGGGGGGAAGGGATTTTCCCCACACATTGGACAGTCCCGGGGTTTGGGGGGGGGGGGGGGCATTTTCCCCCGAAAAACATTGGGACGTCCGGGGGGGGGGTAGAAGGCATTCCCTGACACATTGGACATCCTGGGGGGAAGGGGTTGGGGGAAAGGGATTCCCGACACATTGGACAGTCCGGGGGGGGTTTGGGGGAAGGCCCTTTTCCCCGACAAATTGGCCCGTCCCTGGGGGGGGGGGGGGGGGCAGGGATTTCCTGGGAAAATTGGACAGTCCTGGGGGGGAAAAAGGCAATCCCTGACACTTTTGGGCGTTTCCCGGGGGGGGGGGGGGGGGGAGAAAGGCTTTTTCCCCGGAAAACATTGGACGGGCCCGGGGGGGGGGGGGGGAAGGCATTTCCTGACAATTGGCCCGTCCCCTTTGGGGGGGGAAGGGGAATCCCCGACAAAATTGGCCCGTCCCGGGGGGGGGGGAAGGGGAAAGGGAATCCCTGAACATTTGGGCTTTCCGGGGGGTGGGGAGGGAAAGGGAATCCCTGAAAACCCCTTGGGCCCGTCCTGGGGGGAAAAAGGGATTCCCTGACCATTGGAAAGCCTGGGGGGGGAGAAGGGATTCCCTGACACAATTTGGGCAGTCCCTGGGGGGGGGGGGGGGGGGGGGAAAGGGATTCCCTGACCATTTACAGTCCGGGGGGGGGGGGGAAGGCATTCCCGACAATTTTGGAACCCGTCCCCGGGGGGGTTTGGGGGAGAAGGGCCCTTTCCCGGGCACAATTTGGGCAGTCCTGGGGGGGGGGGGGGAAAAGGGTTCCCTGACCCCAATGGACAGTCCTGGGGGGGGGAGAAAAACTTTTCCCCGGAAAACATTGGACCCGTCCGGGGGGGGAAGGGGATTCCCTGACACATTGGGGGCAGTTGGGGGGGGGGAGAAGGCCCTTCCCCGACACTTGGGCCGTCCTTGGGGGGGGGGGGGGAAGGAACATTCCCGACACATTGGACAAATTCCCCGGGGGGAGAAGGCCCTTCCCTGACAATTTTGGGCCCGTCCCGGGGGGTGGGGGCCCTTCCCTGAAAATTGGGCAGTCCTGGGGGGAGAAAGGGATTCCCCGGGCACATTTGGGCGTCCTGGGGGGACAGGGGGGGAGGCATTCCCCCGACACGTGGACGTCCGGGTGGGGGGGGGAAGGCAATCCCCGAAAATTGGACAGTCCTGGGGGGGGGAGTAAAGGGATTTTCCCCCGGGAAAATTGGGGAGTCCGGGGGGCAGGGGGGGGGGGGGGAAGGGGAAAGCTTTGCCGACCCTATTGGAAATTTGGGGGGAGGGGGGGAAAAACTTTTCCCCGACACAAGTCCTGGGGGGGGGGGGGGGGGGGCGGGGGGGGGGGTAGGCATTCCCCGACACATTGGACTGTCCTGGGGGGGGACGGGGGGGGGAAGGCATTCCCTGACACATTGGACAGTCCTGGGGGGGGAGGGGGGGGAAGGCATTCCCTGACACATTGGACAGTCCTGGGGGGAGAAGGCATTCCCTGACACATTGGACAGTCCTGGGGGGGGGGGGGAGAAGGCATTCCCTGACACATTGGACAGTCCTGGGGGGGAGAAGGCATTCCCTGACACATTGGATAGTCCTGGGGGGGAGGGGGGGAGGCATTCCCTGACACATTGGACAGTCCTGGGTGGGAGGGGGAGAAGGCAATCCCTGACACATTGGACAGTCCTGGGGGGGGAGAAGGCATTCCCTGACACATTGGAGAGTCCTGGGGGGCAGGGGGGGGGGGGGGGCGGGAGAGGAGAAAGCTTTGCCTGACATATTGGAGTCTTGGGGGGAGGGGGGAGAAAGCTTTGCCTGACATATTGGACAGTCTTGGAGGGAGGGGGAGAACGCTTTGCCTGACATATTGGACAGTCTTCGGGGGAGGGGGAGAAAGCATTGCCTGACATATTGGACAGTCTTGGGGGGAGGGGGGAAAGCATTGCCTGACATATTGGACAGTCCGGGGGGGGGGGGGGGGGGGGGGCGGAGAGAAAGCATTGTCTGACATATTGGACAGTCTTGGAGGGAGGGGACAGTCTTTGGGGTTGTGGGGGGGGGGGGGGGGGGGGGGGGAAGCACTGCCTGACATATTGGACAGTCGTGGTTAGGGAAGAAAGCACTGCCTGACATATTGGACAGTCTTGGTTAGGGAAAAAAGCACTGCCTGACATATTGGACAGTCTTGGTTAGGGAAAAAAAACCACTGCCTGACATATTGGACAGTCTTGGTTAGGGAAGAAAGCACTGCCTGACATATTGGACAGTCTTGGTTAGGGAAGAAAGCACTGCCTGACATACTGGACATTCTTGGTTAGGGAAGAAAACCACTGCCTGACATATCGGACAGTCTTGGTTAGGGAAGAAAGCACTGCCTGACATACTGGACATTCTTGGTTAGGGAAGAAAGCACTGCCTGACATACTGGACATTCTTGGTTAGGGAAGAAAGTACTGCCTGACATATTAGACAGTCTTGGTTAGGGAAGAAAGCACTGCCTGACATATTGGACAGTCTTGGTTAGGAAGAAAGCACTGCCTGACATATTGGACAGTCTTGGTTAGGGAAGAAAGCAATGCCTGACATATTGGACAGACTTGGTTAGGAGAAGAAAGCACTGCCTGACATATTGGACAGTCTTGGTTAGGGAAGAAAGCACTGCCTGACATATTGGACAGACTTGGGTGGGAGGAGGGAGCATTCCCTGACATACTGGACAGTCTTGGGTTGGGGGGCGGGGGGGTGGGGGTGGAGAGAAACCACTGCCTGACATACTGGACATTCTTGGTGGGGAGAAAGCATTGTCTGACATACTGGACATTCTTGGTAGGGAGAAAGCATTGCCTGACATATTGGACATTCTTGGTAGGGAGAAAGCATTGCTGACATACTGGACAATCTTGGTTGGGAGAAAGCATTGTCTGACATATTGGACATTCTTGGTGGGGAGAAAGCATTGTCTGACATATTGGACATTCTTGGTGGGGAGAAAGCATTGTCTGACATATTGGACAATCTTGGTTGGGAGAAAGCATTGTCTGACATATTGGACATTCTTGGTGGGGAGAAAGCATTGCCTTACATATAGGACAGTCATGGTGGGGAGAAACCATTCTCTGACATATAGGACAGTCATGGAGGGGGAGAAAGCATTCTCTGACATATAGGACAGTCATGGTGGGGGAGAGGGAAGCATTCTCTGACAAATAGGACAGTCATGGTAGGGGGGGGGGGGTGCGAAAGCATTCTCTGACATATAGGACAGTCATGGTGGGGGAGAAAGCATTCTCTGACATATAGGACAGTCATGGTGGGGGAGAAAGCATTCTCTGACATATAGGACAGTCATGGTGGGGGAGAGGGAAGCATTCTCTGACATATAGGACAGTCATGGTGGGGGAGAAAGCATTCTCTGACATATAGGACAGTCATGGTGGGGGGGGGGGGGAAGCATTCTCTGACATAGTGGACAGTCATGGTGGGGGAGAAAGCATTCTCTGACATATTGGACAGTCTTGGTGGGGGAGAAAGCACCGCCTGGCACACGTCCAACAGAAACGGAGGAAGCAGCGCCACGGACCAGTGAGGCGGTTCTCCCGTCCCGGGGAGCAATTATGCTAATTCCTCGCGCGCTTCTTCGGCAGTGGAGCGTGAGAGAGGCTTTGAGGCTGAAGACGAAAAAAGGAACACTTGGTCTGGACAGGAGGAGGGGGAGTGGGGAAGGGGGAGAGAAAGTGGGAAAATCGACATGGGAAAAGGGGACAAATCGGCAGTCTGTCAGCTGGCAAAGACAGAGAGAGGAGAGAGAGAGAGAGAGAGAGAGGAGAGACTTAGAGACAGAGGTTTGCCATTAGAATTAGAGAGAAGAGAGTCTGACAGACAGACGGAGACAGAGACAGACAGACAGACAGATGGGCACAGACAGACAGACAGAGACAAAGGCAATTACAGCCATAGACAGAAGTATGAAGAGAGACACACAATTAGAGACAGACGGACAGACAGACGCAGACAAAGACAGAGAGACAGAGACATGGAGAGAAAGTACACACACACACCCGCGCGCACGCGCACACACACACACACACACACACACACACACACACACACACACACACACACACACAGCATGCACGCACGCACGCACGCGCGCGAGCGCGCGCGCCACACACACACACACACACACACACACACACACACACACACGAGCCCAAGCTCGCACGCATGAGCGCACACACACACACACACACACACACACACCACACACACACACACACACACACACACACCGCACGCACGCATGCACGCACACACACACACGCGCGCGCGCGCGCGCACACACACACACACACACACACACACACACACACAGAGGTTTTTCAAGAGAGAGAGAGAGAGAGACCGCGAGCGAGCAATGCTCGTGCAACCCGCCGCCTCTCGGTTAGCTGCCCGCCCGGCTGAGCCACTATGCGCTGGGTAGAGGATGAAGGAAGAGAGAGAGAGAGAGAGAGAGAGAGAGGCTGCCACCACCAACCAGACAGCGGATAGAAAGAACTCCCCGCGCTCTGTCACACCGGGTCGCTGGTGCCCGTCCGTGTCGACGGTGTCTGGGACACATACCCTCTCTTCTTCCCTGCCTCTCTCACTGTCTGCTTAGCGCTGGGAGGAGGAGGAGGAGGACTCTCTCTCCCATAGTTACCACTACCTCCGCTCCACACGCTGCACTAGGAAGTGGCAGTGCGCGGACTGCTTTGTCGCCGACTTTTCAGGCTCATTGATTTGATTTGCATGTGGGTTGTTTCATTTTGTTTTTTTTTTTTAATTCTTTTTTCAACTTTTTAGGCTGTTGATTTCTGGAGGAGTAGTACTACTACTTTCTTTGGTGACCATAGAACCAGAAACAGAGTCGGTGCTGGTGGCTTGGTACCATTCGGTTTCGTGGAAGAGGAAGCCGTGCAATAAGAGACACGTACAGAGAAGCCCAAGACATGCCAAGTTAGCTTCGGAATCGTTACGTCATCGATCGGTCCTCACAGTTCCTGACACGCTACACAGATTCCCCCTGCCGAGTCAGTCCGCCACCCAACCAACCAACCAACCAACCATCCAGCCAGCCTGCCCGTGTGCCGCCGTGCGGGCGAAAGTAGCCAAGATGGGTCGATTCGCCATTCAAGATTCCCTCAAAGAAGAGTCCCTGGGGTGTCGTCAGTGACGCAAGAGACAAAGGGTGGATGTGCACGGGCGGTGTGGAGGTTTGGGGGATTCTGCCGAGTCTCTTTTGTGCTTCGACACGATTTTCGTGCTCGTGCGACTCGTCTGTGTAGACAGAGGGGACAGACAGGTTGTAGTTTCTCATGTCCTCCGGCTCTATCCCCTCCCACCAACCTCCTCCCCTTCTTTTTTTATTTTTCAGCGCGTGGAATTTGGATACACGTTGCACGTTTCATCCATAGCGCTAGTATTTGCTTGGTGCACGTTCTGTTTGAACTCGGCACGTGCAGCGCTGACTAATAACATGTATCTGCTATCGGATTTTCGTGTTCTCTCTATGCTGCGGTTCGTGTAGATTTTTTTTTTCTTTCTTAGATAATTTCTTTTTCTTGTAGATATTCCCTTACCCTCATATCCCACCCACCAACTTTCTTCTTTTTTTCTTTTTTGTTTTCTTTTTTTTTTTTTTTCACGCCCGATCAGGGCACTTCGTCACAAGGCGTTTTTCGTGCGAGTGCTGACTGTCCCCCTCGTGGGCACGTCAAACCTGTCGTATGTAGATACGCCCAGTGCGTGCCAGGGCGCCTGCAGGCGGAAGTTTTGGTGAACAGGGTTGTGACTGATGAGGGAAGAACAGACGGATGAGGAGAAGGGGTTGTTCGTGTGTCTGCTGCTGTGTGCCCTGCCGTCACGCGTCATGGTAGGGATATATCCTAATACCTGCGTGTTGGTGTGTGTGGACTCCTCTGCAGCCGTCTGCTGTTGTGGGCTGGGCTTTGATGGAATATGAAGGTAAGTAGGTTTGTTTTTTTTACTTTGTGCAACCTGTCAGTTGCGTGTTTCATTGGAATTACAGTGTGTGTGTGTGTGTGTGTGTGTGTGTGTGTGTGTGTGTGTGTGTGTGTTTGCTTGCGTCAGTACATTATGTAAATCTGACAGTAAATGGTTTCAGTCAGGCAGTCAGTGTGTTTGCTTGTGTGTCTGTGTCTGTGTTTGTATCTCTGTGTGCTTCCTCATCTCTCTCTCTCTCTCTCTCTCTCTCTCTCTCTCTCTCTCTCTACTCTCTCTCTCTCTCTCTCTCTCTGCGTATGTGTGCGTGCTTGCGTGTTTGTGTGTGTCTGGGTTCGTGCGTGTGCCTATCTGTTTCTGCTTTTCTGTTTCTGCATGTGCGTGTCACAATCGCCTTTTGTTCTGAATTGATTAAAAAAAAAAGAATTGTTCCAGTCACAGTGATAAAAAATCTGGATCCGATGACTCTCCTGTTTACACATACTCCTTCATAAGTTCTCGACTGGTGACAAAGAAAAAGTTGCATAAAGGTGAGAAGAAAGAGGACCTGACAACCATGCTTTTGCCAGTATGTCAGCTTTCCAGATAAATCTCAAGATTAAAAAAACCCTACTTTCAACACTCATTCGCTCAAACATAAATTCTGTCCGTTGTGTTTTCTCTGCGTTAAAGCTCGCAGTCATTTTGTTTAAAAAGTACCTTCAGTGCTTTAGAAATGCTAAATGTACTCACACATATAGGCGTTTCTGGGGTATTTCGACCTATATATTTCACACTAGGAAACTTGTCTTCTAAAAGGATGTTACGTGGCGAAAGTTTGTAAACGGGGCTCATAAACGTAGGATTTCTACCGTCCGAGAGATGTATTTACGTCTTCAAACAATTTTTGATCCATTAATATAAAAACTCTGGCTATGAACAACAAAGTCGAATTGGACTTTAAAATATTTTCCTCCACAATCATGATTATGGATGAAATGGTAAAAAGAAAGAATATTGTTGTTCTTTACAATCGTTGTAATGAATTAGGTAGTAAAGAAAAACAAGAATCTTATAGTCACCCACAATCGTATATCTTTTTGGTTGAAATGGAAGTATAACTGCGCCTTTAATAATCTTGGCTGGTTTGTGTTTCTCAGAAAGTGTTAACGAACAAAAAGGCCTCCAAAAGATGTAAAGTACAGCAGATTGAATATGCAATTGCTTGTTGCTGTTTTGCGTGGTATATGAAATCTACATTACTTTTCTCATAGTTCTCATCCGTATCTCGCCCTTCTTTTCAGCAACGTTGCACTGTGTTACATTTACCATAACAAGGTGCTGAAAGAAGAAACTCAGAAGAATCCATAAAGGTTTTTGTGAATCCTCGTTCGGATTCAATGCCTCTCGACTATAAAGGAACTGGATTTATGTAGTCCCCCTGAATCGGTTCACAGTCCGCTCTTTCGTGTCTGCCTCATCGACTGTAGAGAAACCGGCTTGGCAAGAGGGGAGCTAATCATTGATGGGACCTATATCTGCCATTTTCTTTTTCGTCTCTGTTGTGGTCGCAATTGAAGCTGT
>CM031597.1:2158427-2168427 GCA_018398815.1 Conus ventricosus
TAATTCAACTTTCTCTACAATCTGCGAACAGGAAGTGGTGTGGGTGAATCAGCTTTCTCCACACAACCTCCAGACAGAGAAAATAGAAAGGTAAGCAGTTAGTCACACAGGAAAACAGAATTGTATGAGCATGAAGGCTTTCTCTGTACCACGTTTACTCAGGAAAAGGAAGTATGAAAGAGTCAGCTTTTTCTGTACAGTCTCAACACAGTAAAACGTGAAAGTATGAGTGCGTCGGCTTTCTGTATACAAATTCGCACAGGAAAAGAAGAGGTGATAAGGCCGTGTGTCTCTGTACAATCTAAATCAGGGTGACCTGAAGTTACGAGTTTGTCAGCTTTCCCTGTGGGATTTCTACACTGGGAAATGCGAACGTACTCGCACTTCAAGAGTTTCTGTGTTGTTTTAACTCAGAAAATATTACGATATGTTAGCTTTCTGTGTGTACGATCTCTACGTTGGAAAATCATGACCTAATAGCACGTCAAAAGCTTTTGTACCATCTTCACTCAAAAAAACATGAACATACGATTATGCCAGCCCTCTGGGAACGATTTAACTGAATATGAAGATATGATTATGTCAGCTTTGTCTATGCAAACGCTACACTAGAAATGATAATGGCTTGAGTACTTCAGCTGTATAATCTCCACACAGAATAAAATAAAGAAATGTGTATGTCAGCTTTCTTTGTACAATTTCCACATAGGATAACTTAAACATATGAGTATGTTAGCTTTGTCTGTGCAATTTCCACACGGGATAACTTAACGATATTATCAGCTCCATAAATCTCCACACAAGATAGCACAAAGATATGATTATGTCTGCTTCTTCTGCACAATCTCCACACAGGATAACATAAAAATATGAGTATTCCCCCCCCCACCTCCAACCCCACCCCGGATGACCCATCACGTCCGTCCATCGAAAGCCCCCATGAGCTTTCCGACACCGGCGACCTTGACAGGAACACATCAAAGTCATATCGTAGACGTGGAGGAGAAGTAGAATCTAAAGCTACCATGAGAGCGGGGCGTGAAGGGTCACAGAATTTGAGGCTTTATTTATGCTGGTCAGTGAGGATGAGGATGATAAAGATGAAGCGCCACTCTGGTCTAACAAGGCATGACGGGGTTGTACTTTACGCTTTGCCTCATAAAAAAATCCGGGCATCAGCCAGGCCCGGAGAGATACAGACACCTGCAGAGTTGGTCAGGCAAATTGAGCAGCACCCTCAGAGACGCATTCATAAAGTGAATTAAACCCGACTATGTGGTTCCAGTCTTTCGAATTGAGCCCATATCATCTTAGTAGGGGTAGGCCTTCGGCGGAACTTGCCCCCCCCCCCCCCTCCACCCCCACCCCACCCCAAAGATTCTCACGGGATTATAACCCACTATCTCCAACTCACGAATTCGCGACGTTCACCACTGCGCCACGGCGGCTGGCTAGAACAGTGAAATGTAGCTGAAGAACGAATCCAAGAACCCTTGTATGTTGGTCCAGGGCGTGGATCCAGATGTAGGAGTGACGGCAGGGTCTGCCTAGCGACATAATGCAAAACCTGCCGAAGCGATTTAATGTAAACTGAGTGAAAGGACAGAACACCTAGCATGTGGCCCAAGAACCAACCCGTCGGAACTGTGGTATGAATTGGTGCTGTAGATACTGTGTGGTGTGAATTGGTGCTGTAGATACTGTGTGGTATGAATTGGTGCTGTAGATACTGTGTGGTATGAATTGGTGCTGTAGATACTGTGTGGTATAAATTGGTGCTGTAGATACTGTGTGGTGTGAATTGGTGCTGTAGATACTGTGTGGTGTAAATTGGTGCTGTAGATACTGTGTGGTATAAATTGGTGCTGTAGATACTGTGTGGTATGAATTGGTGCTGTAGATACTGTGTGGTATGAATTGGTGCTGTAGATACTGTGTGGTATGACGTGGTGCTGTAGATACTGTGTGGTATGACTTGGTGCTGTAGATACTGTGTGGTATGAATTGGTGCTGTAGATACTGTGTGGTGTAAAGTGGTGCTGTAGATACTGTGTGGTATGAATTGGTGCTGTAGATACTGTGTGGCATGAATTGGTGCTGTAGATACTGTGTGGTGTGAATTGGTGCTGTAGATACTCTGTAGTATGACTTGGTGCTGTAGATACTGTGTGGTGTGAATTGGTGCTGTAGATACTGTGTGGTGTGAATTGGTGCTGTAGATACTGTGTGGTGTGAATTGGTGCTGTAGATACTGTGTGGTATGAATTGGTGCTGAAGATACTCTGTAGTATGATTTGGTGCTATAGATACTCTGTAGTATGACTTGGTGCTATAGATACTGTTTGGTGTGAATTGGTGTTGTAGATACTTAGTAGTATCACTTGGTGCTGTAGATACTCGGTGGTATCACTTGGTGCTATAGATGCTGTTGAAGGACCTGGTATGCAGGATCCACGATCCCGACTGCTCTTCTGGTTATTATCATATTAATCATCGTCACTGCCATCGTCATCATCATCCTCGTCGTCGTCGTTGTCGTCGTCATCATCATTATTATCATCGTTGTTGTCATAACCATCATCATCATTGTCGTCGTCGTCGTCATCATCATCATCCTCATCATCATCATCATCATTTGTATTGCTTCTTGTGGAGATCCGCAAGAATTTGTGTTACAGTGAGGTCAGCACAGAGAGAGAGACAGAGAGAGAGAGAGAGAGAGAGAGAGAGAGAGAGAGAGAGAGAGAGAGAGAGAGAGAGAGAGAGAGAGAGAGAGAGAGAGAGAATACGAATACGAATACGAATATTTTTATTCAGGGTAAAATGGATAAGCTTATAGCTTTTTTACACCATGCCCTCAAGAACAACAACAGTAACAGACAATATCAAATGAAAATATAGATGATGCACGAAAATTAAACAATGAACAAGTTTATAACGACGAAAACATGATTAACATAAATATTACCGACCAACAAAGTAGGTCACAATTAGGAATAATGTACATTCGAGGAAAGGAAAAAAAAAAGAAAAACCACGAAAAGAAGCATGTGCACACGCGCAAGGGCTCAAACACACACACACACACACACACACACACACACACACACACACACACACACACACACACACACACACACACACACACACACGTGAGACTCTCACACACTTAAACACGCACGCGAACGCGCGCAAATACACACATACAAAACATACACAACACAACACACACATACATATATACATACGAGAGAGAGAGAGAGAGAGAGAGAGAGAGAGAGAGAGAGAGAGAGAGAGAGAGAGAGAGAGAGAGAGAGAGAGGAGGGGTTACAAAAAGACGAGGACAGAGAAAAGATCAGAAAGAAACAAAGAAAGAAAGAGAAGAAAGAAAGAGAGCATGCCAGTTACATGCAAACAAATAAACGAAAGTTTCAAATGCACCAAATTCCCACTCCTATATCGCTCTGCCTCTAATAGTCACAGCAGATGCTGAGCCATTAACCCTTTTAGCGCCGATGTGATGTTAACGCTCAGTGTTGATTCTGCTGGAACTCATGTAATGCTGTTGCAAGATTAATAGCCCTTTGCTGTGGGAAGAGGAGAAAACGCATGACATACTACCATCGTTTTGCTTTTATTTTACACTAAGCAGGCAGGAGAGAGAAAAAAAATTGCTTGAAAAATGTAATGAGGATACAAGCATTTAGAGAGGATGTGAACTCAGTTGGTGCAGGGAAATGCTTGATATCTGGGACAGACGGCGTCAAAAGGGTTAAAGACTCTGACACAGAAAGGAGACACGGGTCCGTAATGTGTTAAACGTGACGGCTGTTGTCACATCGCAACAATTATCGCCCTTTGTCACCACTGTAACTGTGTGCCCGGTATCACATCATCAGGCAAAAAGACGTCTGTCAACGTGCCTCGCGTCTGCTGCCCATTACTGGTGCCACGGCATTTCGTCAGACTCCGTGCTAACGAGGGGAGAGACCCGACAATGAAGGGAGATCAACGCGGAGTACGACACTTTAATGGCCGGGACGGGGGACAGGTTCCATTGGGGGACAAAACAAGTTTGCAACGTTCGTCGAAAACAGCGTCATCAAAGCTGCACCATCGCGTGAGGAAACACCATGACGACTGCACTACAGTTGCTAAGGCATGAGGTCACAATGTACATAGATTACAAGTAAATAGATGAATGAATATATGATAAATAAATCAAAAAAGGGCCAATGCTCGATCTGCGCAATAACCCAACGTGAAAAGTACAAGTCCACAGAACATTGGAACGGAACGACGCAACGGAATCAACGCAAAGGCAAACTTACTTCCAGGGGGAAAAGAAAACGATACTGGCTACATTCATCTGTGTTAATCCACCGACTCAAAATGACGGAGACAGGGGGGAGTGCGGGGGGTGAAAATAGTTAAAACCATAACATTTTCATTATTGTGTCATTCAGTTGAACAGGCTAGGCTGAATTCAGTTTGAAGCCAGGGATCATTTAATCTTAGGTCCATGACAAACGGGAATCGCAAAACAATATAACATGCCAAATAAGCATGCAGCACAACGTTTACTGTATTTTTCGTCTGATCAAATTTTGTAAGAAACAGTTTTCGAAGCCACTTCGCCCGCATTCACGCCGGGCTTTAGGTAAGTAAAAAAAAAAAAAAAAAAAAAAAACTACCAGCATTTAGAATTGTTCTCCTGTAAGCTGCACAGACTCATACATTGCTTGGAAATCAAGTATCAGACAAAAAGCAGACCGGAGTATTTTAATTTTTTGTATGTTAAAAGCTTCCTTTCTTTAACATTTGTCGATGGCCACTTCATGTGAGGGACGTGAGATAGAAGAGCGAAAGGAACAGGGATTGAATAAAACACATGGTAGACGGAACTCGCTGATGATTCATTCGTGCTCCAGTCGGCCTGTTGTCAGGGCAGTTCAGTGGCAAGTGGGCAATACCAAAGATGAAGAGGATCGCTGGTCCGCCTCCCTTTCCCTCTGGTCGCCTTTGTTGGAGTTCAGAGCGCTCACTGTTGCTCTCTCAGCTGACCACATGCGCCAGGTTCTTGTCTGCTGTTTAAGGAGATCAGTCTACTGACTGCATGTACCAGACATGAGACTGTCTAGGTTTCGTTCTGAATTCATGAGACTGTCTAGGTTTCATCCTGAAGTCAGGATTTTCAAAGGTCTCCAGAGCCATTCTTTAGATATGCATAAATCTGCAGAGAAAATGTTGTGGGACATGTTGGAGTAAGATCATCAGGGTTCACAATTCGGTCCATCATCTTGTTCCTGTGTGATTTGTCAAGCATTCTGACAGCACTTCCAAAAACATTCCGGCTCAAAATGTTTCAAAGGCAATGGGAAAAAAGTACTGCCAAAAAGTATTGACAAGGCTGCAGTCGTCAAGAATTGTCATGTAGGATGCCTTTAGCACACCGTTCAGCTCATAGTAGTTTCCAAGTGTGGTGAGAAAAAGATTCGGCTTCAGGGACAAATATCCCATGATTCCCTGAGGTCATTGCCTCTGGTCCCAACCTGGAGATCCAAAGTGGGCTTCTGGACCGTCTGAACATTTCAAGGCTTTGACCACTTGATCAGGTCCCTGGTCTGATGTCGTTTTTGCCTGTGCGCAAACCAACGTGTGTGTGTGTGTGTGTGTGTGTGTGTGTGTGTGTGTGTGTGTGTGTGTGTGTGTGTGTGTGTGTGCGCGTGACACCTGACATTGTGACACTATCAGCTGTGAAGTGTGGTGAAAGAAAGCAAAGCCATGAACAGCAGGTAGACAGAGGAAGTTGTGAATGCCTTCAATGTTGGCCATGGAACTCCGGCTAGCTGCAGGGGAAAGCACTCGTCCTGTTCCCTCTACATCTCTGCTCCAACTAACCACATTTGAGAAACTGCTTGATTTGGACGTAGTGTCCTGTGAGATAGGCCTTAGTCCTCTTTTCCAGCCTCTACATCTTTGCTCCAGCTTTGGGAAACTGATCAGCATGCATCCCTGGTCATGTGAAAAAGGCTTAGCTTTGGGAAACTGATCAGCATGGATGCCTGGTCATGTGAAAAAGGCTTAGCTTTGGGAAACTGATCAGCATGGATGCCTGGTCATGTGAAAAAGGCTTAGCTTTGGGAAACTGATCAGCATGGATGCCTGGTCATGTGAAAAAAGGCTTAGCTTTGGGAAACTGATCAGCATGGATGCCTGGTCATGTGAAAAAGGCTTAGCTTTGGGAAACTGATCAGCATGGATGCCTGGTCATGTGAAAAAGGCTTAGCGTTGGGAAACTGATCAGCATGGATGCCTGGTCATGTGAAAAAGGCTTAGCTTTGGGAAACTGATCAGCATGGATGCCTGGTCATGTGAAAAAGGCTTAGCTTTGGGAAACTGATCAGCATGGATGCCTGGTCATGTGAAAAAGGCTTAGCTTTGGGAAACTGATCAGCATGGATGCCTGGGCATGTGAAAAAGGCTTAGCTTTGGGAAACTGATCAGCATGGATGCCTGGTCATGTGAAAAAGGCTTAGCTTTGGGAAACTGATCGGCATGGATGCCTGGGCATGTGAAAAAGGCTTAGCTTTGGGAAACTGATCAGCATGGATGCCTGGTCATGTGAAAAAGGCTTAGCTTTGGGAAACTGATCAGCATGGATGCCTGGGCATGTGAAAAAGGCTTAGCGTTGGGAAACTGATCGGCATGGATACCTGGGCATGTGAAAAAGGCTTAGCTTTGGGAAACTGATCAGCATGGATGCCTGGTCATGTGAAAAAGGCTTAGCTTTGGGAAACTGATCAGCATGGATTCCTGGTCATGTGAAAAAGGCTTAGCTTTGGGAAACTGATCAGCATGGATGCCTGGTCATGTGAAAAAGGCTTGTCTTTTTGTTTCCAGCCGCTACAGCTTGAACCGAACAGCTTTTAGAAACTGTTATATGTGGAAGTATGGTCATGAGATTTAGGCCTAAGTCTTCCTCCCAGCCCTTATGTGTCTTCAGTTGCCCGGCTGAGCTTTAAACAACAGGACTTGAGCCTGCTACTACTTTCCATGCAAGATCTGCGTGATTCTAGTTCTCTTGCAAGCCAACTGAACGTGCGAGAACACCATGCCCTTTAAGCTTCCAACGTTATGAATGTTGATGATAATGGTGTTGATTTTTATCATGTTGGTGACAATGGTGTTAATTTTTATCATCTTCATTTCATCGCCGGAATTTTTCATTTGTCAGATTACGATCAATGAGATGGGTGTACCAGCCTAATATGGCTTTTTTCCTGACTGCCAACGGGTGTAATTCACGAAAGCGTATGCATTTCTTAGCATAGAATGATCATGCAAATGCCGCCAGCTAAATGAATACTGATCATTCTCACGGTCTGTCGCCAGAAATGTGACATGATCAATCGAAAATACACACAGAAAATTCAGTCCTGCGAATTTACGTATCAATCAACTTGTGCTTTATATATCCAAATGAAATACGAGCTTATCATTTAAAAGAAAAACTGGCACTCGTTTACATAGACATGAAGAAATGCTGAAGAAAAATAAATTCAATCCTAGACAACGAAGCAGACAGTTTAGACGTTCGAAGTCGTCACAACAAGAAAAACAGAATACCTGAACATCCGAATCTGCTTTGTTTCAGTATTTTCTCTTTTCACGCATCCATGTCTGCAACACACAGACACACACACACACACACACACACACACACACACACACACACACACACACACACACACACCCGCACGCACGCACGCACGCACACGCGCGCGCGCGAGCGCACACACACACACACACACACACACACACACACACACACACACACACACACATACACACACACACACACACACACACACACACACACACACACACACACACACACACACACACACACAAACACGCACGCACGCACGCATACACACATGCACGCACGCACGCATACACACATGTACGCACGCACGCACACACACACAAACGCGCGCTCGCGCGCGCATACACACACACACACACACACACACACACACACACACCACACACACACACACACACACACACAGAAAGAGAGAGGCGCGCGTGAATCGACTAACTGAAAGAGGTTTACTGTCATTTTAACTGTGGGTTGCACAGGTAAAACACACACACCTGTGCGTGCGCACGCGCGCGCTTTCACTCACATGCATGCACGCACGAATATACACACACAAGCGCGCGTGCGCGCGCGCACGCACACACACATACATGCACGCGCGCGCGCGCACACACACACACACACACACACACACACACACACACACACACTTGCATACACAGGCGCACGCACGCACGCACGCACACGCACGCACGCACGCATGCACGCACCAAGCACAAATCTCAACTTTGGGGGCTTGGGTTTGGAAGACAGTTTTACAGCACTGGTTGAAGGAATTTTGCTGTAGAAATGTTGTTGAAGTGGGGGCTGACAGAGAGGAGAAAACAGGAGAAATGGGGGCTGTCATGTTCTCATTTCCCTTACTTCAACATTCTTGTAAAAGCGGATGGGGGGGGGGGTAATAGAGAGAGGCGAGGGGGGTGGGGGCAAGGGGGTTTTCAACTTCGTAATTTTTGTAAAAGAGAAATCGGTGGGTTGGTGGGTAGGGTGACGGTGGGGAGGTGTGGGGGGGGGGGGGGTCTCACAACATGCTGCTCTCAACGTTCTTTGCTAACTATTTGGGGGATAGCAGTGCAGTGTGAGCCAAGATATTACCCCTGACACATCTCACCAAAATGTCATCCAGGAAGACACACACAATGTGATGACTCAAAGTGAGATATTACCCCTGCCACATCTCACCAAACTGTCATCCAGGAAGACACACACAATGTGATGACTCAAGACACACACAATGTGATGACTCAAAGTGAGATATTACCCCTGACACATCTCACCAAAATGTCATCCAGGAAGACACACACAATGTGATGACTCAAAGTGCGTCACTCTTTCTTCACCAAAATGTCATCCAGGAAGACACACACAATGTGATGACTCAAAGTGCGTCACTCTTTCTTCACCTCGTAGTCTCCTTCTTTATCGTGATTAGGAAGGGGGTAGGTTTCAGGAACCGTAGTCTCCTTCTTTATCGTGATTAGGAAGGGGGTAGGTTTCAGGAACCGTAGTCTCCTTCTTTATCGTGATTAGGAAGGGGGTAGGTTTCAGGAACCTTTGAATCCTCCCCCACCTGCCCCCTTGCACTCACACTCGCGCGTTTATTTATACTTTTGTCAAAGGGTGTGTAACTAAAGCCTGTGTGTAATCTTTATTACAACAGGGGAACAAACTCTGAACCTGTCATGAGCTGACATTACACATTTTAATGTAATGATAAATCAAAATTTTTAAAAAGATACTTGATGGACATCTAAAAAGCATCTCCCTAAGTAAACACTTCTTCACTTCGTTGTTTTGTGAAAGCTAGCTATTTGTTGCATACGTATTATGAGATGAGAGGTGTCGCTTGTTCACAGCCAAAGTCGTATGAATTCAGCAATGCCATTCGTACCTTGACGTTTAGGTCTCAATTCAAGTGTATGCAACCAACACTGGTGACTATTGCGACTTTATTGACATACCTTTATCCGGAAAGCTCACACACAGACACACTAAAAACACAGAGACACACAGACACACACACACACACACACACACACACACACACACACACACACACACACACACACACACACGCTCTATTAAAAAAGGAACTGAAAATATTGCAACGTTAACAAACTCAAAAACTTTCCTCATGTTTAAACGAATACATCCAATCCGAAACAGTTGTACTTTTGAGAATTTCAGTAAACGCTTTCACCAGTTCGACCAGTGAAGTGGCCCGCACGAACACGACTTTCTCTCTTTCTCTCTTTCTTTCTTTCTTTCTTCTTTGTTTTTTTGTTTTTAGTTTTTGTTTTTGTTCTGTTTTAATTGATCGTTTTTGTTTGCAGC
>CM031597.1:2175927-2179335 GCA_018398815.1 Conus ventricosus
AGGGAGGGATGAAACACAATAAACTAAATATGGCTTTCTCAAAAACTATCCCCCGAAAAAAGAAGAGGAAGGCAGCATCCCCTATTTCAGGGGATTTCAATTCTGACAGTGATTCAGATACTGAGGTACGACAGAAGACAGGTTTCTGGGCTTCCTGGCTCGTGATGGAAGGGACGGAGCAGGAAAGACCCCTTTCAGCTCTGAGCCCTTTTGCTATCCAAAAAAAGGCTTTCAAAGGAATAGCGGTGACCTCGGTCCATCAAGAGGTTGAGAAATGGCTCTTTCTATTCAATGTAAATCACAAAAACCAATCTGAACAGCGTGAGTGGCCCCCCCCCTCGAGGCCCCCGGGAGATCAGGGGTAACTCCCCACAAACAGTTAAATTCATCGAAAGGTGTGATTCGCTGCCGGGATTTATCAGGTGTATCAGAGGCAGAGGGATCAAAACGGAGCTTGCATCCAGGGTGTGACGGAGGTGCGCAGGGTGACGGTAAAAGAAGGGTGCAAGACAGAGTGGCCACCAACACCCTCTTTTGACATTCTGCCAACCTGTGCTGCCTCCGGTCATCCAAAGTCGGCTACCTGAATGTCTGGGTTAAGTTATTGTTCCGTCCCGTTGAGGTGCTTCAGGTGCCAGAAGTTTGTCAAGTCAGGAACGCAGGTTCAGGGCAAGAGGTAAGGCGGTGTTTTCTGCAAGGCAACCAATGATGGGCCGTGTTCAAGATCCGGCACATTGTGCTAACTGCGGTGGCGACCATACCTCCTCTTCACGAAACTGTCTCTATGGATTCAGGAATCCGCATACAGAGAATAAAAACTGAAAAGAAACTTTCTTTTTTGGGCCCGGAAAAGGTTGTGGGGAGTCAGACGGCCGACAGCTTCCTCATATGCTTCGGCCGAAAGAAGTTCCTACCGTTCCTTACTCGGTCAGTCTGCTGCCCAGACTGATGAATTCATGTTTACGACAAACATTGCAAGGAGGAGTGTCAATTCTGGTGGTGGGCAGGTCCACACCTCCCAACCCAAAGTGAATGCCCTGGTGGAGGCAAAGGTCGCCACCCCTCAGATGCCCAGCAGACTACAACATCTGCTGCTGGGCAGATTAAAAAACCAGCACCACATACCTCGAACTCCTCAGACCAGTGCCGTTCCGGGCACAAGGGAGTTCAATCGTGTGGAGATTGTGGAGATGAAGAAAAAAACATCAACGTCTCCCAAATAAAGACCTTCTACACCTCGTTGGCAAGTCTGGCAGAGGTCTGATACACCGTCCCCGAGAAACTAACCAATAATTTACACCCTTAAAACGCAGATGTTGATGAGGAGTGACCTGAATCTCTTCCTTTTCTCCTCTGCACCATGGATAGTACAGTATTCCATTGGAGGAATATCCGTGGACTAAAATTCCAACTTTGAGGAGCTGCAGTTCTGAGTCAATCTATAAAACTTCCGTCGTGGCTCTTCAGGAAACTCAAATTCAAAGCCAGAAGACTCTTTCTCTTTCTGGCTTTAATATTCTTTCAAAAACCTGCACACATTCCAGTGGGACTGTCGGGCGGTGTTGCCCTTATCCTACACAAACTTTGTTGTATAGTCCTGTCGCTCTGTTCTACCCTTTCAGGCTGTGCTGCGAGAGAGAGTCACTCACAACAAAACTGTGACAATCTGTTCCCTTTATCTGGCTCCTCAGTCCGAGTTTGTTCGTCAGGACCTTGTCAGTCTGATGGGAACTTCCTCGAAACTTTTTTGCTGTTGGGTGACTTTAACGGTTTCACAATCCTCTTTGGGGTAGTGGTCAGTACGTTCATCTAGAGGTCTGTCTAATTGAGGATGTCCTTTTCGGATTTGGATTGTGTTGTCTGAACGAGGATCTGCAGCTTACCTCCACTCTTACACAGTTCACTTTGTGTTTAGATTTGTCGGTTTGTGAACCCTCGCTGGTCCTGGACTATGAGTGGTTGTCCATGACGATCTGCACGGAAGTGACCATTTCCATGTCCTTCTAAACAGTAAAACTGAACACGTCTCTGTCTCTCAACATCTAAAATATAAGAAAGCAAACTGGGATCTAATTTGCAGCATATTTCTAGGAATTCCAGGACATGATTTTCTTCAGAGTCCGGACCCAGCAGAAATCACTGACTAACACTTGTGATCAGAGAGCTAAAGCTTGTATTCCAGTGACTTCCATAAACTTCAAATGCAAAAACCCCTGGTTTGATTCAGGACTGCCAACAAATTTCCAAGTTCGAAAAACGGGCTCAGCGTCAGGTGTACCAACGACCTCGGGTCCAACGCTCGAGCCATCGAAACTCCCGTGCCACATCCGAGACCATTTTAAAACATTAAAGTCGGTCCTGGAGAGAGTTTTTTGCTCCAGGCTGGGACAACGAAAACTTCCAAGAAAAAGTGTGGAACATCATTAAGAAATCAAAGGGAAGGAACCACCTGTCCCACTGTGAACCATCTAAGTTTTCTGACTATTTTATATACAGACAAAAAAGCAGTTGTAATTGCTGCTTCAACCATTGAAAAGAATTCTCCTTTCTAACAAATCAGCCACTTTTGTCAAAAAACAAAGCCCTAAAAGAAAATCACCTGCAATTTTCGTCCAGACAACAGGAAGACTACAATCTACCTTTCCGTTAACGAGCTGGAACTCTGCCTTACTATTCTTGACAGCGATTCACTCTCCAGGTATAGGATGAATTCATTATCAACTGTTGAACAACATCGTCCGCAAGAAGGTCTGAAACATTACTTGCTCCAGGTAATCCCAACCATGTGTGGACTACAGGTTCTTTTCCCTCCCTCTTGGCCGGAAAGCCCCCATTATTCCCATCCCCAAATGGAAAAGATCTTTCTAATCCATCAAATACCGTCCATGCTTTGACCAGCTTTGTCTGTAAAATTGAAGGAGAAAATGGTCAAAGCTAGGCTCATGTGGAAAAACTCGAAACCGATGGCCTTTGGCGAAATAAACAGTTGTGGTTTCCGCAAACATCGGGAATACTGTTGCCATTTGATTCGTCTGGATCTACCCTTCGGAACGCCTTTTGACACAAACAGGCATGCAGTGTTAGCCATTTTCTTTGATTTGAAGAAGAGGCCTACGATACTACAAGGGAAGTCAGGGGATACTTCATGATCTCCACGATCTGGGTTTTTCGAGGTCATTTTGTTTTTATTCAAAATGTTTTGGCAGACGACAGTTTCAGGTCCGGTTGGCACCACCACTCTTTTGATGTCACGAGCAGTGGAGTTGGGTTGTTAACCACAGGGAGCATTACTGTTCTCTGCCCTCTTTAGTTATAAATCAAAAACATTGTTCAACAGTTCAGCGGGTTCAGACTGCTCTTTGGTTTGTGGATGATTTTGCTGGCTACGCAACTGGAAGCCTGTACCGA
>CM031597.1:2181935-2186935 GCA_018398815.1 Conus ventricosus
AGCAAACAGAGTTACAGCGCAAGCAAAAAGACAGTACTGGTCACAGTTCTGTCTAAATGAAGTATCTGACTGTAAAGACTTGAAAAAGGTGTGGGATAAGGTGAAAGAAATGAAATCGGGCATTAAACTCCAAGATTACCCAATCAAAACAACAAGTAAAGAATTTCTATCTCCCAAAGAAAAGGCTGAGGAATTTGCATCTATGTACTTTTAAAACATGTTGTATGGAATGTTTGCCTAATGAGCAAAAGTCGTTTAGATTGAAAGAAAAAAATACTGATTAACTATAGAGATCCTGTACCAAACAACAATAGTACTATAAATGTATCAATATCTTTACAGGAAGTCAGGAATGCTGTCCGTCTGTTGGGAAATAAAAAGGTTTCGGTTGGTTTGGATGGATTTCTTACACGTGTTAAACCATTTACCAGAGAACTGGATAGTCATTTTTACATAATTATTTAACAAATGTTGGGATATGTGGACAAATTCCCGATATATGGAAGACGTCTATTGTGACTCCTATTCTAAAGCAGGGCAAGCCTCGGTCTGGACGTCTAGCTATAGACCCATTTCAGTCACGTCTCATACTGGAAAAGTCATGGAAAAATAATAAATTTTAGAATGGCCTATTACTGTGATAAAAATGATGTATTTTCTTCACATCAATCTGGATTTAGAAAAGGACGAAGTACAATTGATCACCTGACACGACTAACTACTCAAATTAAGAAACAGTTTGCTAAACGTAAAAGTGTCCTTGCTTCCTTCTTTGATCTTACTAAAGCTACGATAGAGTGTGGCACAGCCGATTATTATATAAATTAAAACAAATTGGTCTTTCTGGTCACGTCATACAATTATGTGAAATCATTTTTAAGTGGGAGACACATAATGACCAAAGTTGTGTGACTTTATCATCCAAGATCTATAAATATGGGAATTCCACAAGGTTCTATATCTCCCCATTGTTATTCAATGTAATGCTATATGACTTATATACATGTTTTCATCATTACCAAGGTAGCTCAATATGCTGATGACATTGCAATATGGATTAATGTATCTTTAAAGAAAAGAACAAATTTACGTCACATAAATTATATTCAGAAGCTCTTTCAGCACGAGCTGGATAAATTAAATAGTTATATGCATTTGAATGGCTTTCAATTCTCTGTTGAAAAGACACATTTGGTTCTCTTAACAATGGATATAACCCAAGTAACCTGCCTATATTTTTCTGGGAGGACGGGAAATTTTTTATAAACTTGAAGTAAAATTTTTAGGTGTCCTACTTACACCAAAACTAAACTGGAAAAAACATATTGACTCAATTGTTACTAAAGCAGTTAAAAGTTTGAATTTTCTAAAAATTGTCAGTCATTCTCCATGGGGACAGGATCTAAAGTTTTGTTGCATTTAGCAACCAGTCTTGTACGATCAAGATTGACTTACGGACAGGAAGTATTCTTTTCTGCTTCGCGATCGCATTTAAAGAAACTTCAAGAATTGACAGTAAAGCTGTAAAGTTGGCCTGGGTGTACCTGTGCACACTAAGTCCTCTGAAGCTTATAAGATAGCAGGCCTTTTGCCACTTGATGAAGAAAGGAAAATAAGTTCTGTAAAATATGTAGTGAGACGGATTGCGGTGGACGACCTTGAAGAGTTAAATACACGATCCGACATGATTTTCGAAAAATGCACAGAAAAATTCAAATTAGAGACGCTTGTTCATATGTTTCAGACATTTTTAATTCATCAAAGTTGACCCATACGAGGTAGCGCCTCGCGTACTGGTTCGCGCGGTACCCCCTTGGGAACTAACGGAAGTAACAGTTAACATTTTTTCTTCTGATCTAAATAAAGCGATTTCGCCGCATGTGTTAGCAGCATCTGTCAAAATTGACATGGAAGAAAAGTTTACTAACTATTTGAAAGTATACACTGACGGCTCAGTTCTTGATGATGGTAGTGCGGGATCTGGCTTTGTAATTCCAGATTGCAAAGCTGGAAAAAATCATATTATTTAGGTAAGGGTCATTCCATATTTACAGCTGAACTAGTTGCTGTCCTGATGGCATTAAATTATTTAATTTCCTTGCCAGTCTCAATATTTAATATCCTGTTTTGTGTTGATTCACAGTCAGTATTAAAAAGTTTGTATTGTTTTGAAATTCACAAGAGAGGATTATTATTTGAGATTAAGTACATGTTGCACTGTCTTTACATGAAAGGTACTAATGTTGTATTTTCTTGGGTTCCATCGCACACCTCCTTCGTTTTTAATGATCAAGCAGATAGAGCACAAAAAGGGGAGCAAAGAATATATTTGGTAGTATTAAGGTTGATTGTCCTTTATCATACAAGGAAATTAATCATATAATCGAGAGGATTTCTGGAGTCAATACAGTTCCTCATCAAAACCTCGTCGCAAACTCTGTCAAACTTTGTGTCAATTAGCCGACCGGTTTCTAGCCTGACTTTTAGACTTTTATGTAATTCCCTACGAACAAGTATTGCCAGACTGTTAAGTGCGCATGTCGTGGGGATCTTTCAGTTCAACATGGATTTTTGATTGTGAACTAACGAAACCCTTTTGAATGGTGTTATACCAAGTGCTGACACTGGGCATGTTAATGTGTTTGACTTTTTAGATTCGTTGCCAGTTGTTTCTCTTGTTAAATTAACGAGTAACCTTTTGGGAAGTCCATTAAGGAACTTTTATAATCATAATCGTAAGTTAGATTATTTTAGTTATTTTTATCTATTTTTTATAGTTACTGTCTACAATTCATCTATGCTTTATTTTTGTTCCATGTAACACAATCGTCCTCTTTTCTTTATAATAATAGTCTAAAATTGTAAACAATATGTTATTTAGACGTCTGCAATCACCTATATGTGTGACGAGACGTAAAACAGAATTCCTTCCACACACACACACACACACACACACACACACTCACACACACACACACACACACACACACGATGCAGACAAGTTATCTAGGTATGCAAGACTTAACAGAGGAGTGACGTATCATGTATGGACTAGTCCACACGCAGTGACACCTTCTGGGTGACATTGACGTGGCCAGGAGGCCAGCGTAGGAAGGAAAAGAAAAATAACTTTAAGTTGATTAAGAAAACAAGAAGGAAAAGAAAAATAACTTTAAGTTGATTAAGAAAACAAAAAGGAAAAGAAAAATAACTTTAAGTTGATTAAGTAAGAAAACAACTTTATAAATGATTCTTAGTGACTCCGCCAAACAACGTGGACAACCAATTCCAAGACAAAGCGCGACGCGTTTCGACCTCTTAGGTCTTCAGAAGAAGACCAAGAGGTTTAAACGCGACGTGATTGTCTTGTAATAGAATAAGACTTAAGAGGTGGAAACGCGTCCTGTTTAGTTTTCTCATTTGTTTTGTTCCTTTTTCTTTGGCGAACTCACGAAGAATTATTTCTTTAAAAAGAAAAAATGTTGCAATTTTGAACCTGTAGTCCTCACTTTGCAACTAAAAAAAAAAATGAAAATTGAGAAGTTTAAAAAAGATAAATTGGAAGAAGAGTATGGAGAAATTAGAAATGAGAAGGGATGGTGGGGGAAGAAGGGGGCGTGAGTTCGGGAGATGGGGGGGGGGGGGTGGAGGAGGAAATAAATGGGCACGAAGTAAACTTCGTAAATGACACATGGCATGACACCTCCATGACTGAATTGACTGTCGTAAATGACACATGACATGACACCTCCATGACTGAATTGACTGTCGTAAATGACACATGGCATGACACTACTCCATGACTGAATTGACTGTCGTAAATGACACATGACATGACACCTCCATGACTGAACTGACTCACATAAATGACACATGGCATGACACTCCCAAGGACTGAACTGACTTACATAAATGAGACACGGTATTATAACAACAAGAAGCACAGTGAACCGCATGACTTTACCGGCTACAGATAATTCACGCTAAATCTCCGAGAATGGGAATTCTGTAAGTTTTCTTTTAGCACTCGGAGGTCTGACGTCTGGTGCAGAGAAAAACAAAATGGACTGAGCAGAATTAGGAAGGATGAAAGGATTTTGTTGTTGTTCGTTGTTGTTTTGTGTTCTTGTTTGTGTGGAAGTGGCGTGGGTTATGAAAGGATTTGTTGTTTTGTTGTTCGTTGTTGTTTGTGTGAAGATGGCGTGGGTTATGAAAGGATTTGTGTTTGTTGTTCGTTGTTGTTTGTGTGAAGATGGCGTGGGTTATGAAAGGATTTGTGTTGTTGTTCGTTGTTGTTTGTGTGAAGATGGCGTGGGTTATGAAAGGATTTGTGTTTGTTGTTCGTTGTTGTTTGTGTGAAGATGGCGTGGGTTATTGTTCGTCGTTGCTGGTGTGGAAGATGGCGTGGGTTGTTGTTTGTGTGAAGATGGCGTGGGTTATTGTTCGTCGTTGTTGGTGTGGAAGATGGCGTGGGTTATTAAACCGGGGGAGAAGCTGAATCAGCGACCCGCGAGGTTGATTACATGTTGTTTTTCATCTTTCTCTCTGTCGCGCTTCGCGATTCTTCGAAATCTATAAACTTCTTTCTAATTGGTACGTGCTAAGATCGTAATTACCCTGCCGGCTCTTTTCACTCTTCAGCTTGCTATACATGGCAAAGAATGAGTCACCGTGAATGCCAAGGGTCGAGAGGTTGTTGACATTCTACGATATGGGCTAAGTCCTAGCGTAACGACCGACCCCGCGATGGGTTGTGACATCTTTGCCGATGATGTTATTTTCGCAATGGAGGCTCGAGCGGAGAGCGTCTTTGATTACGTTGATCAGTGAATAAGGGAGATTGATTTTACTCCCATTGTGAATGACGTACGCTCAGCGCGTAGCCCCGCACTAAATCCCTTCACCGTGCTGAGACACACAGAAGAAAGAAACGAAAGACAGAACAGAAAGATGAAGAAGGGATGGGGTAGTTGGAAGGTGTAGATGTTTGGGGTGGGGTG
>CM031597.1:2196935-2199435 GCA_018398815.1 Conus ventricosus
ACACCTTCAATCAGCCCCTGTAACATAGTGAGCCTGTTTCCATCAGTAGACACCTTCAATCAGTCAGCCCCTGTGGCAGTGAGCCTGATTCCACCAGTAGACACCTTCAATCAGCCCCTGTAACATAGTGAGCCTGTTCCATCAGTAGACACCTTCAATCAGCCCCTGTAACATAGTGAGCCTGTTTCCATCAGTAGACACCTTCAATCAGTCAGCCCCTGTGGCAGTGAGCCTGTTTCCATCGGTAGACACCTTCAATCAGCCCCTGTGGCAAAGTGAGTCTTTTTCCATCAGTAGACACCTTCAATCAGCCCCCGTAACATAGTGAGCCTGTTTCCATCAGTAGACACCTTCAATCAGTCAGTCCCTGTGGCAGTGAGCCTGTTTCCATCAGTAGACACCTTCAATCAGCCCCTGTGGCAAAGTGAGTCTGTTTCCATCAGTAGACACCTTCAATCAGCCCCTGTAACATAGTGAGCCTGTTTCCATCAGTAGACACCTTCAATCAGCCCCTGTAACATAGTGAGCCTGTTTCCATCAGTAGACACCTTCAATCAGCCCCTGTAACATAGTGAGCCTGTTTCCATCAGTAGACACCTTTAATCAGCCCCTGTAACATAGTGAGCCTGTTTCCATCAGTAGAACACCTTCGCCATCTTCACGCTGTAGTCCTAATCTCTGTTTCAGTTTGCCCCACACCTTGCTGTGACTGTTTATTATCTGCTATTTTGATTATCGTCACCTGGCTTAAGATTTCCTCGTTTCGCTTTAGGATGGAGAGACGGACCAGTGAATAGAAAACTCGTCAACGAAGTGAGAGAATCTTGGGACGTTGATTCAACCTGCATCATTCATCATTCAGTCGTGTAACTGAACACATGTCTTGTACAGAAATATCTCACCTAATATTCCATAGAGACATTTCTTGTTCAGAGTAGGTTTCTTTCTTAATCCTAGCTTGCCCTTCCCCTCTAGACCTGAAGTGCTGGCCTGAGTGCTTGTCTTTCGGACGAAACAGTAACACCGGGTTCCTGTGTGGAGTATGCGCTTAACGTACACATAGAAGTCAGCATCATGGTAAGTTATCCATGGCAAATTTGGGAAAACGAACGCAGGTAAACAACAATATGCACAGTCAGAAAGGAGAAAAGGGGAGGCAATGTACTATAAAGATATACTCTCCTTGGAAAGAGCCACCTGAAGTTCACAGGGAGAAATCTGTTTGTGACGAGGAAGTTACTACACGACAACACAATACGAAAGTCTTAAAATAGCCACTCTACACCGTCCACCAGTGTTGTTCTCAATCATACGGCCGATTTAGCTTGTAGTAGAATTCTTCCCCTCCCACGCCTTTTTCACAACCCTCTTACATCTTTTCTCACCCGCCTTATCACCCCCTTCCCAAACTCTCATCCATGCCGCTGAAATAAACACACTTTTTGACAAGCGCCTGATGCCGATAGGTCTGTTGTTCGGATAACATCAGCGACTCGGCCATTTTTTTCCACCCACGCATCCATCAACAACGCCAATGCATGAAGGTTCTTTTTGCCGTCCCTCTTCTTTCTGTCGCTGTCAGGCAGCAGAATACGAATGGCAGGCAAGGATTCAATTCGTGCAAGTGAGGCTTTCTTCATGTTCAGACAAAACCAATCAGAATAAAGGCACCCCCCCATTTCAAAAGGGCCTTGACGTTGCCCAACAATGATTTGTCTCTGTCCAACCCCTCAACGCACAACACAACACACACAACACACACACACCACACACACACACACACACACACACACACACACACACACACACACACACACACACACACACACACACACATTTTCATCAGGTCAGTTTGTAAAGCCAGCAGGCTATCCTCCACACGGGGAGAAATTCAATTTTGGGGACAGATCTTTCCTAGAAAGGAAGGAAAACATGCGTCACGTCAGGGAACAAATAGTCTCCCCCTAGCCTGTAGAGTGCCCATTCCACAGGGAACAGATCAGGGGCAGGCAACTTGGCTCAGGACAGCTTGGGTTTCTACGTACGGATTTTCCAGACAGTGCCGGTGCAGTTCTGTTTCCATCTTGGAGCGAAGGAAGTGCACCAATGAGCAAATGTCATGAAACTCTTATCTGAACCCCCCCCCCCCATTGTTTCTCCTTCCCATACATTGTCTTCTTTGTCTTTGGACATACATATCCAAAGAGGGAGAGGACAGAGTATGGGCCCTGAGGGGGCTGGATCATTTGTATCAAAGGGAGAGGGAGGTTCAAAGGGGTGTGCCAGTGCCTGGGGAGGAAGGAGTTCAGAACCCCCTGATTGTCCCCCTTCCCAACCTCACGTGGCTTTGCACTGCCATGAGAAAAGTGGGGCGAGCCACACAAACTGCGTCATGGTTTGTTCTGATCATGTTAAGTAACCCACCTGTGCTTAAAGAGGAATAGGGTAGGAGAAATACTCCTTCTCCAGCGAGTGCTGAGTAAGTCTAGTATGCCTTCAA
>CM031597.1:2206935-2221935 GCA_018398815.1 Conus ventricosus
CCATTTCTTTCTACCCACGCATCCATCACAACGTCAATGCAGGGCCATTTTGCTGTCCTTCGTCTTCCCCTCTCCCCTCCTCTTCCCCTCTCATCTCCCCTCTCTCTCTCCTCTTTTCTCTCTCTCTCTCTCCTCTCTCTCTCTCTCTCCACCATTTTCGCACTGTACCCCATATCTTTCTTGTCAACAAGGGGGCTGACTGACGTAATTGTTTATTATTTACCTTCATTTCCTGATCCAGTCTCACTATAGACTTGATCTCATTGAATTAAGTTGGAAAAGTGCCCAGTGGGGAACACAACTTAAGGGGAAAGAACACCGGGTCTATCATTCCATTCTTGGGTCGGGAAATTTTTCTCTCACTTCCACTGGGCGTTTAGTTAGTGCTTGAATGCAGTCTTTCCCATGTGACTATCAATTGAGGCGCCATGTGCATCATGTACTTAACTCATTTAAAACTCATAGCAACAAGAGACCTATCCATGGAAAAAATGGGAAAACCCGTTTAGGTAAACAAAAGTGTATAGACAGAAAAGAAAATTAAGTAGCAAATGTACTATCATGACGCAGATTCCTTTAAAAAGAGCCCCACGCCCCCCCCCCCCCCCCCTCCTCCCCCTCCCCCCCCCCCTCCCCCTCCCGTCCGACCCCAATTTTCATCCAGAGGAGTCGTATAACAATGATGTTATAACAGGACCGTACAATACGAATGTCAAAAAACAGCCATTCCACGCCGTCGACCATTGCTTCTCAATCACACAGTCGATTTAACTTGTATTAAGTTTTTCTTTCTCTCCCTCCCAACCCCCTTTTTCCCCGACCTTTTGCCCCTTCCCCACCGCTGCCATCCACGTCCCCTATAATACAAACCCCAATTTTGACACAGTTTCTGCAACTGATAGGTCTGTTGTTTGGATTTCATCAACTCTCCCCTCCAGACTCAGGCAATTCTTTCCACCCACGCGGGCCCATCACAACGTCAAAGCTTGGTCATTTTCTCTGCTGCCCTTTGTCTACTCTCTCTCTCTCTCTCTCTCCTCCTCTCTCCTCCTCTCTTCTCTCTCTCTCTCTCTCTCTCTCTCCCCTCTCTCCTCTCTCTCTGGCAGGGGGCTATGTGTGCAGGCAGAATTCAATCATGCAAGCGGGGCTTTCCTCCTTCCTCAACAAATAGTCAGAATGAAGGCACCTCCTATTTCAAAAAGGGCCTTGACGTTGCCCAGCAATCATTTGTCTCTGTCCACCCCCTCCACACACACACACACACACAAAATCTCATCTGATCCATTTCTAAAGCCATATCCTAGCCTCCACACGGGATGAATTCAATTTCGTGACCGATCTCTCCCAGAAGGGAAGAAAACATGCTCACGTAGGGAACAAATAGCCGACCCCAACTGCACAGTGTCCATTCCGCGGGAAGAGGATCAGGGCGGGCAACAAGCGCAACAACAACTTGATTCTGCTCCGTGGCAGATTGACCCGACGGTGCCGGTAAAGATCAGCCGCCATCATGGAAGGGAAGAAATGCACAAACGACAAGGGACATAAACGGTCCTTAACCTTCCACCCACCCTCCCCCACCCTCATCCCCCGAAACAATGTTATTGCCATCATCTGGGCTGCTGCTTTGTTCTTTACACTCTGGATGCTGATGGTGTTAAGAGGGGGTGCAAAATGAGATATAAATTGCCATCTTCGATATATTAAAAATAATTTGTGATTGTGAAAGACCCGTGGACAAGAGCACAGAGTCAGCCAAAGGTCACAGATACACAATCGATGAAATCTCATTTGATTATATACCATACAAAATAGATAGTAGATGTAGATAACGCTGAACAAAGGAATAGTATTTGCAAAGAAATAAGGAAGATGGTAGTGTCTGGGATGAGGGGAGGAGAAGAGAAATATGCCGTGAATGATAAGAGTGTTGTTTTGGAAAATAAATATCAAATCCTTCAACCCTCACATATAGATGGCCAGTGAAGTCTGGCTTGACAGAAAACCGTGTGTAGTTTGTATTACCCTGACTGAGTCCGACATTCCCTTCCTCCTTTACGACTCTCACAGAAGCTGGTAGATGAATGTTGATCCCCTCAATGCACGACAACACATATCTCACGCAACACAGAAATATCTAATAAAAATATATATATATGTGTGTGGTGTTGTGTGGTGTGTGTGTGGTGTTGTGTGTGTTTGTCTGTGTGGATTTTTTAAAAATAATAAACAAATAAACTCCCGGATCCAAGGTATAAGTAACCGAGCACCATTTCCAGCAACACACAGAGCAGCTTGTGTGTTGCAATGACAGTACTGCAAGAAGAATAATTTCAATTAAAAACAAAGCTTAACTCTCATGTCCTTATATTGAAGAAATAGGGGAGATACGCCATTCAATATCTGCAGTGTTCAGATTATTCTGCCCTAACTAACAGTATGGCTTGATGGGGTGAATGGGGAATAATAAAATGCTTCACAATGATCCATCAGCAAGCTTATAGTCCTCCAAGGGGGATACAATCTCCAATGAGGAGGAAACTCGCTAACATAGAACTCCTGGTTCATAGATGCCGTATTTCCAAACCTGATTGTTTTCTCCTCCTCAGTGACCGCCGTATTAAAAAAGTGGTGTTAACTTGACTCCTCTGCCTTTTCGGGTCTATAAAAATGCAATCCCAGAAAAGACTGTTGTGCAAATACCGTAGAATGTTTGTTGAGTTTTCAAAAACCAACCAAAGGAGCCACCTAAGAACAAACGAAAAACATGACAGAGCAAAACAAGCTACATTTACTTGTGAAAAGTAGAAAATATAAAAAGATACCCTCATAAACACAAGGTGTTGAGGCCAGTTCGTGGATAACAGCAAGGGACTAAATATACGAGAGAGAGAGAGAGAGAGAGAGAGATAGGAAGAAAGAGAGGAGGAAGAGAGAGAGATTGTTCGATAAATAGATATATAGACGATAGATAATAAATATGTAGATAGAAATATAGAAAGACCATACAGACTGTCACGACCGACCCCTGAGACTGCCCTTGACAGGATCGAGCTAGGTGGGAGTGAAGGGGAGTGACTGACCTCACACGCTCCGCAAGAGACCACACAATAAAGAATACGATACAACACACCCATTTATCACACCAGCAAAAAAAACATTACCAACACACGCACCATGCACGATCACATTAAAGCACTACAACGCACACAAACATGAACAATCACGATCAAGCACTCCCAACGCATACACAACAATCCAATCACGATCACGCAACTGATCCAACTCACACAACATGCACCAATCATGATCAAGCAACTCCAACGCACACAACAAGCTCAACACAATCAAGCACTCCCGCACCCACAACAAGAGGCACGAAAAAAATTAGTATTACGCCATAACGACGCCCCATGATCACAACTTACCGCATTCCAGCACATAGACAAATACACAATTATAAGGAAATATTTCCAGCATTGAACCCATCTACAACACCATGGAGTGCGTGCACACACCCTTGCCCGCCCCTGTCGATACAGCTGGGAGCACCCTGTCCGCACAGGTGCTCCGCGCCGGTTGGTTCTCGCATGGCGTCGCACAAGCCGACAAACCCACGCCTTCCAAGCGGCAGAGAAGGTGAGCGTGTCCCGTTGGGGGGGGGAAACGTGCCGTTACTATGGAGGTCCGGACGGGGGTCCCAGGCCGGCCAGTCAAGACGGCGGGCGTCACTACCAGCCCTCGGTCCCGACCAAGGCTTGGCCTCGATCCGCGTGTGGCACCATCCCGTTCCTGACTCAACCATAACGTGCCTCGACCATAACGTGTGCACCATCCAGATACGCATCCAGTGAAGCCTCCCGGGAGGGGGGGGGGAGGACGTAGCTGGGAGGAGAGTCGACGAGGAGGGAAAGAAGAAGGAAGGAGAAGGAAGAAGGGAAACTGCTACCCGTGGGTGACCCCACAGAGGGCGGGACAAAGACTCCTCTCTACCCACGTCCATTCGAAGGACAGAGCATGATGCTGAAACATGAAGAAGCATGTCCCTCACCTACAGCCGACAGCAGAATTGAAATACAGACTTAAACACTCGATGAACATGGTAAGAACCTGGACTGGAGCAAGGCGCCCCCAGAGACAACTTCCGCTCGAGTCAAGAGCTTAACGCACCCTCACAAAGGCGGCCAACATGCCCTGCAGCGTCACTGAGTGAGCATACTTCAAACAAAAAAAAAAAACGAAGCCGTGCGACAGGTAAAAAGACAGGCGAGAGGGCCGGATAGACAGAAAGTTCGAGAGAAAGACCAGCCACCCGTGAACTTGCAGGATGAATAGCACGGTTCGGTGGAATAGAGAGAGAGCGATAGACAGCAAACCGTAGATGAGCGAAACACACCAAGGAGCAACAGCACCACAAGCCACCCTAAGGGACGGATACCACGACAACAGCAAAGACAATAAACAAATAAGTAATTCCGCCCCCCTAGGAAGGATCGAACGTCGTAGGCTCGTGACAAACTCGTGACAAACCCCCCTTCAAAAAGCCTCTGTTTTCTCTTAGATACAGTGCTCCAATTAACCAGTCCGCATGTGCACCCTCACAACAATGGGACCGAACCCACTCTCTGTGATCGACAGAGTAACCTATGAATCCAATATCAACATTCACGTAGAATCACACAGGAAATACAAATACAACATTAATCAAACAACTAAGCAAACCTTCCAACCATGAAAGTAACAATCCGAACCATTGGATGATTCCTACCGTTAACCCCACTGAAGTACAACATGTCACTACACCTGAAACAGAGACCAAAAGGGATAAACCCTGGTTGAGGGGAGGTGTACCCTCTGACTGATTTTTCCAATTGCTATCAACGGAGCTCGCTAAGATAGATCAGCAACCGGTAATTACAGAACCCTGGGATATACGGAAAGTGAACGCAAGACTCTGCAAAGTTCCACTGCCTAACACATGAATACGACGACTACTGGCCGGATCCGGCCAAGCACTGGAGAGGAAGATGATCGCACTCCATACAAACATCCCCGCCGTACTTTCTTCTTGGCCACGCCATGCGCGTCCAAATCTGCCAGCGAGTTTCAGCAATAGTAGGGTATCGATAGTCCAAAGCGGGCAGAGCCTCTGGGTATCACTCGCAGATTCTACCACTACCGACGTGTAGCGGTGACACGCGATCGATGGAGGGATTAATGGGCCCCACCAGGTCGACCCCAACCTTGTCTGAATGCTCCCAAACCGTGCAACAGACGCCAAGGGAACCCGCATCAAGCGACCCTTAAGCGATGTCCGTAAGGCCAGACCTCGCAACAGCGGCAGTACAGCCGAACCTTGAGTTTCAACCCTGGCCAAAGAAGTCCTGTCTGACTCGCTGAGAGTCCGCTTTGGAGCCCATATGACCAGCCATGGGGGAATCGTGGGCCTGCCGGAGGACAGACTCACTCAGGCTTGGGAACCTACAGCTGAAAGGGCCACACATCTGCCTGAGTGAAAAACCCTAAAGAGGATCCCCTTGGGGGACATGGAAGCTCACCTTGGCGTGTCGGGGCCGACTGAGCGGGACGATCCACAAGGGTTCTCGTAGGCGTTGAAACATCCAAGTCCCTGGCCTGAAGACGGAAAAATTTAAAATTGGGCTAGCAGGATCGGCCCTTCCAGAACCACGTCAAGGATCGATGGAGAACGGCCGCAATTCCTGTTCCAGCTTCATAGCTTTGGCGCGTGTGGTGACTCCCACAAACGCCTGTACGGGCAGATCCGTAACAGGACTGACGGCGTCCGGTCTGGCGACGGTGCTAGAATTCCCTATATAAGGGAATACAAGGTCGCTCCACCGCGAATGGCCCACACCTTCGCCACAGAAGTAGGGGGTGGAGATATAAACGAGTACAGAATGGACGGTGGAGGTAAAACGCAGCCTCCAACCCGCACGACATCGTAACAGGCGCCGCCGCCGGCCTAGGGGCAACCAAACACTTATCCACAAAGATCGTTGATGCTCCCTAATCCCAGATGGTATCGACCAAGGAGGAACCAACAACCCGAAGAGAAACATCTGGGCAACTCTGAATCACCAGAAACTGGAATGGAACCCACGTTCGCTGAGCACGAGGACGTTGGAAAGGAGCAGCCCCACGACTACACGTCTTTAGGGACAATCTTTTCCTAATGTGGCCCAGGACGACCACAAAGACAACACAGTCGGGGGGCGCTGAACTCCCGATGAACTGCCAGCCCTTGTTCAACCCCAAACAAGCTTGTCGGCGTCTAAAATGCTATTAAATCCTGTGGAGGCTCCTCTCCGTATCTGGCGATGCCCATAAGCCCAGCAGCTTCAGCAAACACCTCAGCTGAGTGAATCCCGCAGCCGCGAAATCCCTGAGGTGCTGTCTCGCCTATCCGATCCTCAACCGGGGACACAGTGTTGGTGAGCTGTTCAATGAGGATCAGATCCTCCAGCGCCAACTTAGCTAACTGACGCCAGTAAACCCTAAGCGTCTTGCGCAGCCTATCACCCAAACTGCACGAAGTTCTCGTCCATAAATCTTCTTCATGGACCTGAACTCCTCCTTACGTCTCTGGGGTAAGGTGAAACGCTTACGCAGAGCCAACTGCATGTCGCAATAGACGCGCCTTCATTTATAGTGAGCACAACACTCCCTGCAGCACCAGAAATCCAGAAAAGCAGGTGCATAGCCTATTGTACCCTCAGACAAAATGTATGACCAATCAGCAACCTTGACAAAATGCTCTAAGAACAAGTCAATGACCTGCACTAGGTCTGTAAAACTCTGGAAGTTTTAAACTTTGGCCACAAACTCAATCAACCTAGCTCAGGTTATTAACCCCCCATGTTTACAGAAGCGGAGGCCGCGAAAGAAGTTGATCCATCTCCTCCCTACGCAGAGCCTCCATCCTGTCTAGTTCTTCCTACGGAGGGCAGCCTCTCCTACGGCCTGATCACCTCTACCCCTACGCTGATCCTCCTGTCTGCAGCCTCCTCACTACGCTGAGCCTCCTGTCTGCAGCCTCTCCTACGCTGAGCAGCCACTCCTTACGAAGGGCCTACCTGTCCGGCTCCACTTCCTGCGCAGCATAGCCTCCTCCCTATGCATAATCTCCTGTCTGGTCAGTCTCCTCACTGCGCGAGCCTCCTGTCTAGCGGCCCTCCTCTCTCGCTCTCCAACACGATCCCGACGGAGCTTTGCCACTTCCCCACGAAGGCTTCCTGCCTAAGCAACCTCTTCCCTACCAGAAGAGCTTCCTGCCTAGCACCCTCACCCAACGCTGCCGCTCCAAAACAGAAGGACAGAGGTGAAATCCCTGAGCGGGGTTCACCACTTATTCCCGACCCGGAGGATGGACCGTCTGACCGTCCCATGGGTCTCGACTTTCCCATATGGAAAGTCTTCTGGGGCATGCCCCCTTACGAGGGGAACCTGAGAGGATAAGGTTTCGGTCTCTGGACTCCAACCGAAGCCCACAGTAGCTTCGCTAATACTCAGACGCTTCCGAGCGGAAGTGTCCCAGTCGGGTGTCTCGACATGAGACCCCCCCCACCCCAGCGAAGAGGTAGTAAAAGTACTCACGGGCTTACAGCTAACAGCACAGGAATAGTAGAAGTTACTGCTAGTCGAAGTTACTTGTACTAATAGTAGGGACAACAAGTAACATTTTTGAAATACCCTTCTTCTCGACGCTCCCGCTCGCCTAACCACCAGCGCGGACGTCGCCATGACCACAATATCCTACATTTGCCAAAACAGGGGAAAAACAATTCCACTAGAGAACAAAAAACAAATAGTTTAGGGCGGTGTGTATATTGAGTATGTGTGTGGTGTGCGTGTGGTGCGGACAAGTTCCGGCTGCTCCACTCTGGCAACACCGCGCTCTACAGCACGAGCAACAGTGCGGTGTGGCTCACACCGAAAAAAAAAACAAAACAAAAACCTAATGTCCGGCTGCAGCCCCCACTCAGGCAACACCCGCGCTCTAACAGCACGAGCAACAGTGCGGTGGGGGCAGGCCGAAAAAAAAAACAAAACAAAAACCTAGCAGAACGGGATCCGTAGAGAGGAAAAAAAAAAACACTAGCGTCCCGATGCAACCCCCCTGTACACAACAAACCCGGTAGAGAAAAAAAACAAGAATTGGCTAAATAACAAAACCGGAATGAAGACTGAGCGGCAACAGAATGGCAAGACTTACGGCCGTACCTGCGTGTGTACCTGGCAGAAGGAGACTGGACGCGGTCGACTCCCCCGGTTCTCACCATCGAACCCCCGAGCACGCCGGAGTTCCCTCAGGCAACAACAAAAGACACTAACTCTAGAGTCACCCAGCCAACCACTCCACGAATAAACAACGACAAACTGACAAACCTATACAAAACGACAACTAAACAGGAACTCTGCGAAACGAGAAAGAAGCCAGCCAGAGCCCTTCACATCCCGGACGACCCCCACAATTGTCCCGAAACCGAACCCCTGGATGTCTGCCACCTGACAGGATCGGTCTAGTGGGAGTGAAGGGAGTGAACTGACCCACACGCCCCTCAAGAGACCACACAATAAAAGATTACGATACAACACCAGGAAATTTTTATCACACCAGCAAAAATAAACATTCCAACACACGCAACCATGCCACGATCACAAAAAAGCCACTCCAACGCACACAACATGCCACAATCACGATCCAAGCACTCCAACGCACACAACATCACAATCACGATCATGCACTCTCAACGCACACAACATGCAACAATCAGATCAAGCACTCCAACGCACACAACATCCCAATCACAATCAAGCATCGACCCTCACCCACAACATGCATGAACGATTATAAATAAGTATTCGCCAGACGACGCACATGAACACACTTAACAGCATTCCAGCACATATGACAAATACACAATTAAAAGGAATAATTTCCAGCATAGACCCTTCTTAACACCATGGAGTGCGTGCACACCCTTCCCTGTCGAGTCTGCATGGGAGCCACACCCTGTCGCACTAGGTAGCACACGAGCCGGTTGGTTCTCGCAGGGCTCGCTCAAGCCGACACCCTCGAGACATCCAGCGCAGTGAAGAGCGTGTCCCGTGGGGGGGAACGTAGCCGATACTGGAGGTCCTGGACGGGGTCCATGCCGGCCATCAAGACGGCGGCGTCTCTACAGCCCTCTGCCCCACCAAGTCTGCCTCGATCCCGTGTGCACCATCCCGTCCGGGTCTCGACCAGAACGTGGCCTCGACCAGTACGTGGCCCCATCCAGACGTGCTCCGGTGAAGCCCCCGGATGGGGTGGGGGGAGGACGTAGCTGTAGGAGAGTCCGAAGATGAGGAAAGAAGAAGGAAGGAGACGGAAGAAGGGTACAGCTACCCGTGGGTGACCCCGAAGAGTCGGTCAAAAGGACGCTCTCTACCCTCTGTCCAGTCGGAGAGACATAGTCGAAAGATTCGGAAACCAGAAAATCGAATGTCCCTCTCCACAGGCGACTGCAGGAATTGAAAGTACTGACTGTACTCTCGATGACCTGGACAGACCGGGACTGGAGCCGGCGCCCCAGAAGACATCTCCAGCTCGAGTCAGAGCTACCTCCCCAGCAATGGCGGCCAACATGCCCTGCTGCGTCACAGAGTGACATACTTCAAACTAAAAAAAAAACGAACACGTTGCGACAGGTAAAAAGACAGGCGGAGGCCGAATTAGACAGAAAGTTTCGAGAGAAAGTACCAGCCACCCGTGAACTTGCAGGATTAATAGCAGGGCGGTGAATTAAGTGAGAGTAGTAGAGAGAAAGCAAAACCGAAAGTTGAGCTGAACCACACCAAGGTCAACTGCCACCACAAGCCATCTCCTAAGGGACGGATACACGACAACAGCAACGACAATAAACAATAAATAATTCCGCCGCCACCTAGGTGGTCGAAACGTCGTAGGCCTCGTGACAAACTCGTGACACAGACAGACATGTACAGACAGACAGATGGATAGATGGATGGTGGATGGATGATGGAATGGATGGATGGATGGATGGATGGATAGATAGATAGATAGATAGATGGACAGATGACAGATAGAGAGAAAGATAGAAAGATACGCCCGAAAACAGTGTTATTGCCATCAGTCGAGGCTGCAGTTATTGCTTATATAGTCTGAATTCTGTGTATTATGTGTGTGTGTGTGTGTGTGTTGTGTGGTGGGGGTTGTGTGTGTGGTTTGGTGTTGTGTGTGTTTCTGTGTGTGTGGGGAGGGGGGGGTGGTTTTTACTGGCATTGATTTATATATAATGGTTCCCCCTCTTCCCACGCATGCTTACAAACAGATACAATATAACCCGCTGCGGCTGTGGACATGGTATCAGAGTAAGCAGCGGCGTGGTGCACTGCACAGGGGTGGCACAGGACAAGTAAGCGGCGCGTGGGTGCACTGCCACTGGGTGGCACAAGGTATCAGAGTAAGCGGCGTGGTGCAATGACCACTGTTGCACAGAATTGCACGTGACAAAAAAAAGAACTGATACATAATACGTGTTACACTTACGCTCTCTCACTCCACCTCTCTCATCTCTCACCAGTATTCTCACTCTCCTCTCTCATCTCTCACTCCTTCTTCACTCTCTCTCTCACTCCTCATGTAAATTCACCGGCCCATAATTCGTCTGGGTTAAAAACGACCTGATATAATATAGCAGATACAAAGAAAATATCAAAGCATGTCCTTTTGGTAACCAACATTTAGAAACGTACTCTCCATCTATCTAATTAATATGCAAAGCTTATAAGCCTTTTCTGAGAAAAAAACATACTGAAAGCCAGACAATTCAAACGTGAACTCTGATGAACTAAAACAATTACTTGCAAACAAAAATGTGCGAAATTACCAAGATTATGCTAATGTACATTATCATGCCTTGGAAAACAAAAGGAGAACTCGTATCCATACAGTAGAATAAATAGTTACCGCTCATAAAGAAGCATTATTAGTACATCGAAAAGTATCCTTTGTTATCATTTCTATTTTTTTCTTTTTATGTGTGCACTGCATCTCACATTGTTATCGGCCGAGGCCTGAAACATTAAAATTGTGTCTCTCTCTCTCTCTCTCTCTCTCTCTCTCTCCTCTCTCTCTCTCTCTCTCTCTCTCTCTCCTCTCTCTCTCTCTCTCTCTCTCTCTCTCCTCTCTCTCTCCCCAAGACCGAGTTGTTATGTTGTCTCCACGGTACCAATATGCAAGTATGTCTTCTTTCATCGTCTTCCATGCTACGTGGTACGCTTCGAAAGTGCAGATGGTCAGTACTCGGTCAGTTCTGTGCTTCTGCTGATTATTTCTCGTTTCCTCTTTCCAGTGTTACTTCCCCTTTATCAGTGCCTCTGGCAAAGTGCTGGCGAGACCAGGTGGTGCGGAGCTGAACTCTTGGCGAAGCATCAGATCGCCAGCCAAACAAGACCCGAAGCCGATGTCACACTAGTGCGAACATACAAATGCAAACGCGATCTGAGGTTAACAAAATCGTGCCTGAGGAAACATGCAGCAGTCATTGCACTGAAGTGCAAACGAAGTCAGCAAATGCCGTTCATAATCCAAGTTCATTTTAAGTGCACTGGCGAAATGCTTTTTTGTTTGTTTGGGTGGGTTTTTTTTGCATGTGCTTACGGATGAAACGAATTTGTCGTTTTTACAGTTTCCCTCCATCCCTGTGTCTATTACTCCCTTCCGCCCCCCGCCCCCCCCCCCCCCCCCCCCCCCCCCTCATCCTCCGGCACTGAAAGACCATGTGTCATCGGCTGGAAACTGTGGTGATCAGCCCCTCCTTGTTCCTCCATGTCTATGTTCACCACGTCTATGTTACTCCTTATAAGAGGAAACTGCATGTTCCATTCAATGCAATGTTCCACCGTGTCTTAAATCCACCCAATGAGAGATCTGTACCCCGCTGTATCTGTGTTCCACCGTGTCTTAAATCCACCCAGTGGAAGATCTGTACCCCGCTGTATCTGTGTTCCACCGTGTCTTAAATCCACCCAATGAGAGATCTGTACCCCGCTGTATCTGTGTTCCACCGTGTCTTAAATCCACCCAGTGGAAGATCTGTACCCCGCTGTATCTGTGTTCCACCGTGTCTTAAAATCCACCCAGTGGAAGATCTGTACCCCGCTGTATCTGTGTTCCACCGTGTCTTAAATCCAACCAGTGAAATATCTGTACCCCGCTGTATCTGTGTTCCACCGTGTCTTAAATCCACCCAGTGGAAGATCTGTACCCGGCTGTATCTGTGTTCCACCGTGTCTTAAATCCACCCAGTGGAAGATCTGTACCCCGCTGTATCTGTGTTCCACCGTGTCTTAAATCCACCCAATGGAAGATTTATACCCCGCTGTATCTGTGTTCCACCGTGTCTTAAATCCACCCAGTGGAAGATCTGTACCCCGCTGTATCTGTGTTCCACCGTGTCTTAAATCCACCCAGTGGAAGATCTGTACCCCCGCTGTATCTGTGTTCTACCGTGTCTTAAATCCACCCAGTGGAAGATCTGTACCCCGCTGTATCTGTGTTCCACCGTGTCTTAAATCCACCCAGTGGAAGATCTGTACCCCGCTGTATCTGTGTTCCACCGTGTCTTAAATCCACCCAGTGGAAGATCTGTACCCCGCTGTATCTGTGTTCCACTGTGTCTTAAATCCACCCAGTGGAAGATCTGTACCCCGCTGTATCTGTGTTCCACCGTGTCTTAAATCCACCCAGTGGAAGATCTGTACCCCGCTGTATCTGTGTTCCACCGTGTCTTAAATCCACCCAGTGGAAGATCTGTACCCCGCTGTATCTGTGTTCCACCGTGTCTTAAATCCACCCAATGGAAGATCTATACCCCGCTGTATCTCTGTTCCATCGTGTATCTGTGTTCGACCACGTGCGCGTAAGATAGATAGATAGATAGATAAATAGATAGACAGACAGACAGACACTCAATTAATCAGAACAAAACCGTTTGCGCGGGCCTCTTTAATTTCCAAGCAGGGTGTGGAACAAACAGTGAAATCCACATCAGTTGAAGTGTATAACTTTACAGTGAAATCCACATCAGTTGAAGTGTATAACTTTACAGTGAAATCCACATCAGTTGAAGTGTATAACTTTACAGTGAAATCCACATCAGTTGAAGTTATAACTTTACAGTGAAATCCACATCAGTTGAAGTGTATAACTTTACAGTGAAATCCACATCAGTTGAAGTGTAAAACTTTACAGTGAAATCCACATCAGTTGAAGTTTATAACTTTACAGTGAAATCCACATCAGTTAAAGTGTATAACTTTACAGTGAAATCCACATCAGTTGAAGTGTAATAACTTTACAGTGAAATCCACATCAGTTGAAGTGTATAACTTTACAGTGAAATCCACATCAGTTGAAGTTATAACTTTACAGTGAAATCCACATCAGTTGAAGTGTATAACTTTACAGTGAAATCCACATCAGTTGAAGTGTATAACGTTACAGTGAAATCCACATCAGTTGAAGTGTATAACGTTACAGTGAAATCCACAACAGTTGAAGTTATAACTTTACAGTGAAATCCACATCAGTTGAAGTGTATAACTTTACAGTGAAATCCATATCATTGAAGTGTATAACTTTACAGTGAAATCCACATCAGTTGAAGTGTATAACTTTACAGTGAAATCCACATCAGTTGAAGTGTATAACTTTACAGTGAAATCCACATCAGTTGAAGTTATAACTTACAGTGAAATCCACATCAGTTGAAGTGTATAACTTTACAGTGAAATCCACATCAGTTGAAGTGTATAACTTTACAGTGAAATCCACATCAGTTGAAGTGTATACCTTTACAGTGAAATCCACATCAGTTGAAGTGTATAACTTTACAGTGAAATCCACAACAGTTGAAGTGTATAACTTTACAGTGAAATCCACATCAGTTGAAGTGTATAACTTTACAGTGAAATCCACATCAGTTGAAGTGTATAACTTTACAGTGAAATCCACATCAGTTGAAGTGTATAACTTTACAGTGAAATCCACAACAGTTGAAGTGTATAACTTTACAGTGAAATCCACATCATTGAAGTGTATAACTTTACAGTGAAATCCACATCAGTTGAAGTGTATAACTTTACAGTGAAATCCACATCAGTTGAAGTGTATAACTTTACAGTGAAATCCACATCAGTTGAAGTGTATAACTTTACAGTGAAATCCACATCAGTTGAAGTGTATAACTTTACAGTGAAATCCACATCAGTTGAAGTGTATAACTTTACAGTGAAATCCACATCAGTTAAACTGTATAACTTTACAGTGAAATCCACATCAGTTAAACTGTATACCTCTACAGTGAAATTCACATCAGTTAAACTATGTAACTTTACAGTGAAGTCAACATCAGTAGAACTATATAACTTTACAGTGAAATCCACATCAGTTGAACTGTATAACTTTACAGTGAAATCCACATCAGTTAATGTGTATAACATTACATTGAAATCCACATCGGTTAAACTGTATAACTTTACAGTGAAAACCAAATCCGTTGAACTGCATAACTTTACAGTGAAATCCACATCAGTTAAACTGTATAACTTTACAGTGAAATCCACATCAGTTAAGCTGTATAACTTTACAGTGAAATCCACATCATTTAAACTGTATAACTTTACAGTGAAACCAACATCAGTTAAACTGCATAACTTTACAGTGAAACCCACATCAGTTAAACTGTATAACTTTACAGTAAAACCCACATCAGTTACAATTTATAACTTTACAGTGAAATCCACATCAGTTAAAGTGTATAACTTTACAGTGAAACCCACATCAGTTAAACTGTATAACTTTACAGTGAAACCCACATCAGTTAAACTGTATAACTTTACGGTGAAACCCAAATCAGTTAAACTGTATAACTTTACAGTGAAACACACATCAGTTAAACTGTATAACTTTAC
>CM031597.1:2226935-2231935 GCA_018398815.1 Conus ventricosus
TCAATCCACGAGGCAAGGGGCAAAGTAGCACTTATTTAATACAACCTACCAAATATATAAATAAATCTTCGATGGATGTTTGTACACACGCTGCAAACACCAGACATCAACAAACGTACAAAGCAAAACTCCTCAGAACCTGAGCCATCAACTAAGTTTCAACCTGATGTCATAGTCATTGTTCTGATGAGGAAAAGAGTAATTATATAATTTAAAGCAAACAGATCAGCAAACCAACAAACAAAAAGTACTTACTTCTTGTTTTAATACGACAGTCACTGTTTTCACACAGTAACTGCTATGTTGAAATGAAAACAGTAATGATCATCAAAGTATACGATAAAAATACGAGTTAATCGAACCAGGATACCGTTGCCTTAGACCAGTACTTTTAACCTGAGGCTGCCGAGTAACAGTGGTCAGAACACAGGCAGAGGGACAAAACCACCACTGTTGGCAGACCTGGCTCAAAACTTGGCATAATTACAGCAAAAAGATCAAACTTTATTGTCGTCAACAATTATGTTGCCATAGCGACCACGTGGCAGCCATGTTTGAAAGGGACATGATTTTGCAAAGAAACAAGTGTGCACTGTTTTGACAGTGAATAACAGTCACTAGAAAGAGTCTAACTGTGTGGATATGGTTAAATGTACATTTACCCCAGACAACAGAAACTGTTCAGGCAGCAAAAAAGATTTCGGTGACATGAGCAGGCAGACGTGTCACACGCCCAACTCAGGCCTACCTGCACCGCCCACCTCAGGCCAACCTGCACCGCCTACCACAGGCCTACCTGCACCGCCCACCTCAGGCCTACCTGTACCGCCCACCTCAGGCCTACCTGTACCCCCCCCCCCCTCAGGCCTACCTGCACCGCCTACCTCAGGCCTACCTGCACCGCCTACCTCAGGCCTACCTGTACCGCCCACCTCAAGCCTACCTGTACCTCCCACCTCAGGCCTACCTGTACCGCCCACCTCAGGCCTACCTGCACCGCCCACCTTAGGCCTACCTGTACCGCCCACCTCAGGCCTACCTGCACCGCCCACCTCAGGCCTACCTGTACCGCCCACCTCAGGCCTACCTGCACTGCACCGCCCACCTCAGGCCTACCTGTACCGCCCACCTCAGGCCTACCTGCACCGCCCACCTCAGCCCTACCTGCACCGCCCACCTCAGGCCTACCTGTACCGCCCACCTCAGGCCTACCTGCACTGCACCACCCACCTCAGGCCTACCTGCACTGCACCGCCCACCTCAGGCCTACCTGCACCGCCCACCTCAGGCCTACCTGTACTGCACCGCCCACCTCAGGCCTACCTGCACCGCCCACCTCAGGCCTACCTGTACCGCCCACCTCAGGCCTACCTGCACCGCCCACCTCAGCCTACCTGCACTGCACCGCCCACCTCAGGCCTACCTGTACCGCCCACCTCAGGCCTACCTGTACCGCCCACCTCAGGCCTACCTGTACCGCCCACCTCAGGCCTACCTGTACCGCCCACCTCTGGCCTACCTGTACCGCCCACCTCAGGCCTACCTGCACCGCCCACCTCAGGCCTACCTGTACCGCCCACCTCAGGCCTACCTGTACCGCCCACCTCTGGCCTACCTGCACCGCCCACCTCAGGCCTACCTGTACCGCCCACCTCAGGCCTACCTGTACCGCCCACCTCTGGCCTACCTGCACCGCCCACTTCAGGCCTACCTGTACCGCCCACCTCAGGCCTACCTGTACTGCACCGCCCACCTCAGGCCTACCTGTACCGCCCACCTCAGGCCTACCTGTACTGCACCGCCCACCTCAGGCCTACCTGTACCGCCCACCTCAGGCCTACCTGTACCGCCCACCTCAGGCCTACCTGCACCGCCCACCTCAGGCCTACCTGTACCGCCCACCTCAGGCCTACCTGTACCGTTTGACATCTCCAGCTTCACCTCAGAACTACCTGCACTGTTTGACATCTCCAGCTTCACCTCAGGACTATCTGCACCGTTTGACATCTCCAGCTTCAAAATTCGAACGAAGACTGTCAAGACTGGTGAAGGGAAGTAACTCATGAAACATGGTATGGATTAACAAAACGTGGATACGGACGTGTTTTGGACTTGGAGCTTGCTGTTACCAGAATACTCGGACGCTGGCGCTGAATGACAATGTGCTGTTACGGGTTATCTGGGAATTCATCCGCAATGAGTGAAGACGTGAAAATGTCGTGTAGATATCAGGAAATGAGTCCAAAGGACAGAAAACAACGCAATGACCCGGGTAAGCTGTCTACACATTTTGGGTTCTTGATGATGGAAGCATTCAATGCAATGCGTTAACTGATCATCTGGTCATAGAATGCTACAACCGACAATGAAATCTGTCCAGATCTATTCCGTATACAGATATCAAATCGAAAGTTTAGATTTATGGTCAAGGCAGGAAGATTGAGATGAAGATGAGAATGAGCCGATGGCACAAAGACCACTCTTTCTATACACACTCGTGTCTTCTAAAGGTGAGGAGATTGTACGGCGCCAGCCCTAAGAAGAGCCACTCGCTAAGAAATATCTGCCCATGGACTATTTGAATTTGTTATGACATTCGACTGAAACACTTTACAGCAGACTCCATGAAAACCTCGTTCAGGGATGATCCATCGGAAGGAACAATTGACCTTTAAAAAGAGATAAACATATTTTGATTCAATCTTAAATTTTTGTAGAATACAGATCCAGTTTTAGATGCATTTTAGGTGAGTTTAAAAATCTAGCTTATTTCCCGAACAATTGTGCATGGAACTGACTTTGACAACGTTACAGTCCAAAACGACCCCCTGTGGTCCGCGGGGCTGTAAGAAGCATGGATTTAGTTAAATTTGAATTATGGCCCTCAGTTCCAGGTGTTAGCATCAGCATATTATTTTAGTCATATTTTATTCAAAACTTCAGAACTAATTACAAAAAAAAGGAACGCAAAACGCATACTTATCGCAGTAAGACAATAATAATAACAACAAAACATACTCCTCCTCCTCCTCCTCCTCCTCCTCCTCCTCCTCCTCCTCCTCTCCTCCTCCTCATCATCATCATCATCATCATCATCATCATCATCGTCGTCGTCGTCGTCGTCGTCGTCGTCGTCGTCGCGTCGACGTTGTCGTCGTCGTCGTCGTCGTCGTCGTCGTCGTCGTCGTCGTCGTCGTCGTCGTACAGTCGTCGTCGTCGTCGTCGTCATCATCATCATCATCATCATCATCATCATCATCATCATCATCAAAGTGAAATAGGGAAAACAATTGTGATCCTGAGAGGAGGCTTTTATTATCCTCAGGGCAACAGGAGAAACATTTGTTATTTGTAATTCTCATGGATAACAGCAAGAATCACTCTTTCCTTCATTTTCGTTGCTGTTTTCAAAGCTAACAGCTCTTTTCCCAAGGAAACCGCCGATATCGCCATGACACGCTGCTGTTTTATGTTGGCCATTGAGAACGAGGCCCTGATCATAACTGGAAGATCATGGTTCAAATCCCCAACAAACGCATTTTATTTGTGGAATTGTTCGGATCCAGGTGTCTTCAGACCATAGGTGAGTATGCTAAGGGTGCAAAGGGGAAGACTGGAATCATACAGTTGAGTTCCTTCCGCTTACGAATGCGTCTAATTTTCCTGACAAACGCTGCTGGTGTTGGATCTCTCGGCCTGGTGATGCCGGGATCTGCCCTGGTGTTGGATCTCTCGGGCCTGGTGATGCCGGATCTGCCCTGGTGTTGGATATCTCGGGCCTGGTGATGCCGGGATCTGCCCTGGTGTTGGATCTCTCGGCCTGGGTGATGCCGGGATCTGCCCTGGTGTTGGATCTCTCGGCCTGGGTGATGCCGGATCTGCCCTGGTGTTGGATCTCTCGGCCTGGGTGATGCCGGGATCTGCCCTGGTGTTGGATCTCTCGGGCCTGGTGATGCCGGGATCTGCCCTGGTGTTGGATCTCTCGGGCCTGGGTGATGCCGGGATCTGCCCTGGTGTTGGATCTCTCGGACCTGGGTGATGCCGGGATCTGCCCTGGTGTTGGATCTCTCGGCCTGGGTGATCCCGGGGATCTGCCCTGGTGTTGGATCTCTCGGGCCTGGGTGATGCCGGATCTGCCCTGGTGTTGGATCTCTCGGGCCTGGGTGATGCCGGGATCTGCCCTGGTGTTGGATCTCTCGGGCCTGGGTGATGCCGGGATCTGCTCTGGTGTTGGATCTCTCGGGCCTGGTGATGCCGGGATCTGCCCTGGTGTTGGATCTCTCGGGCCTGGGTGATGCCGGGATCTGCCCTGGTGTTGGATCTCTCGGGCCTGGGTGATGCCGGGATTTGCCCTGGTTGGATCTCTCGGGCCTGGGTGATGCCGGGATCTGCCCTGGTGTTGGATCTCTCGGCCTGGTGATGCCGGATCTGCCCTGGTGTTGGATCTCTCGGGCCTGGGTGATGCCGGGATCTGCCCTGGTGTTGGATCTCTCGGGCCTGGGTGATGCCGGGATCTGCCCTGGTGTTGGATCTCTCGGCCTGGTGATGCCGGGATTTGCCCTGGTGTTGGATCTCTCGGGCCTGGTGATGCCGGGATCTGCCCTGGTGTTGGATCTCTCGGGCCTGGGTGATGCCGGATCTGCCCTGGTGTTGGATCTCTCGGGCCTGGGTGATGCCGGGATCTGCCCTGGTGTTGGATCTCTCGGCCTGGGTGATGCCGGATCTGCCCTGGTGTTGGATCTCTCGGGCCTGGGTGATGCCGGGATCTGCCCTGGTGTTGGATCTCTCGGGCCGGGGTGATGTCGGGATCTGCCCTGGTGTTGGATCTCTCGGCCTGGGTGATGCGGGATCTGCCCTGGTGTTGGATCTCTCGGCCTGGGTGATTCCGGGATCTGCCCTGGTGTTGGATCTCTCGGGCCTGGGTGATGCCGGGATCTGCCCTGTGTTGGATCTCTCGGCCTGGGATGCCGGATCTGCCCTGGGTTGGATCTCTCGGGCCT
>CM031597.1:2236935-2246935 GCA_018398815.1 Conus ventricosus
GAGCCTGCCAGGATATTCTGGCCCATTTATTATAATTGTTCAACTTCTCAGAGAGGAAGTTGGGTGGGATTCAAGTATTGTAATCCTAAGACAAGGGGTTGTCTTACTGTATGTTCCCAAGATAGTTAAATACTAGGCTTGGCATTGCTTCCAAGATAGTTAATACTAGGCTTGGCATTTCAGCCCCAGAGTACTTATTCGCACAGATTGCCTATAATTCGCTCTCATAGTTGGGTCAGGCGCTGGGCGTCTTATAAAAACTAACTATGTTGTCCCAAGCTAATATTATCATTCATAGGATTGTGCTATTACGTCACTTGTGTCGGTAACCACCAGTTTGGCTGTCGTAGTAATAAAATCTTGTTCAAAAAAAAAAGAGATATAATGGCGGAAGAAAAGAACACTCCTATTGAACAACTCGTGAGCGTCGCTCGTGATTTAGGCTACTCGGGAGAAGAGTTGCAAGCATTCGTTGAAAACCAACAAAGGATGGAAAGGGATGAGCGAGCGGAAAGACGCCGTGTCGCCGTAGAAAAGGAAGAAACGGAAAGACTAAGGGAAGCGCAGGAAACAGAAAGATTAAGGATTCAATTAGAGTTAGAGCGAGTGAAAATACAAAGGGAGACCACCGATGATGGGAGTTCAGTTTCCAGTGACTCTGTGCGCAGTTACGCCCCCCGACCAAAGTTGCCAAAATTCTCTGAAGGAACCGATTCGATTGACGCGTACATCAGTCGTTTTGAAACGTTCGCGACGAGTCAGGGTTGGCCTTCAGAAGAGTGGGCAGTCATTTTGTCAGCGCTATTGACGGGTAAGGCATTACAGATTTTCACTGCATTGCCAGCAGACACCCAATCTGATTTTGGTGCCGTGAAGGAGTCGTTGATGAAGGGATTTGACCTCACAGAGGAAGGATTCAGAAAGAAATTTCGTTCAGCTAGATTGCAAGCAGGTGAAACGTACACTCAGTTTGGTGCACGTTTAGATCACTATTTTGATAAATGGTTAGAGTTGAGCGGTACGAAGAAGGAGTTCGCTGAATTGAAAGAGCTGGTTATGAAGGAGCAGATTTTGTCAGGTTGCGGCCCTGAGTTAACCATACATTTGAAAGAGAGACAGCCAGAGACAGCAGGGGAGTTGTTGAAGTTCGCAGAGGTGTATAGAGAGGCACGTTTGGGCACTAAGGTGCAGGAGAAACAGGTGCCAGGCACAGGTGAGAAGAGTGCAAGGAGACTAGGGGAGTTTTCTGCACAGTCTGCAAACCCAGTGGTGGGGCAGAAAGGAGGACAAAGGGACAATAGGTGTTTCATTTGTCACAAGAAGGGACATGTGGCGAGGGATTGTCGCATGAGGTTCCAGAAGGCAGCAGCCTTGCAAGAGGTGGATAAGGGTCGCCAGGGGAAACGACCTGCAGTGGAACCAACAGGGATCCAATCTGAAGAGGGTAGAGTGCGGTCTATGGCTAGCACTGGACAGCAGTCAGTGTCAGGGATGGAGGGCACTAGGCTGAGTGGTTCGTTACCAGTGGAAGAAGGGTGGATTGTCCAGCAGAGGGTGAAAGTGTTACGGGACACTGGTTGTTCATGCGGTGTGGTGAGAACAACGCTGATCGATGAAGGGGATTTGACAGGGCAAATCCAGACCTGTACTCTAATCGATGGCACTGTGAGGGAGTTTCCAGTTGCTAAGATAGAAGTACGTACCCCTTACTTCTCAGGCGAGTTGTCTGCGTTGGTGATGGAGAAACCCCTTCATGATTTGATCATTGGAAATATTCCAGGGGCAAGGGATCCAGGGGATCCTGAGTTGTTGACTGCTACAGGGGCAGCAGTTCAAACACGGAGCAAGAAGGAGGAAAAGGTTGATAAACCGTTAGTCGTTCCAGCAAGGAAGTCAGGCATAGATGTGTCGCCTGATGAGTTTAGGGCAGCGCAGGAACAAGACCCTTCGCTCGTGAAGTCTTGGGAGTTGGCAAGAGGTGGAGAGAAACAGGTGGTTAGAGGAGGTGAGACTCAGCACATAGGCGCAGCAGCAATCATTGATGAGGTGAAGGAGACCCAGCAGAAGAAGGGGAGATTTTGTTGCCTAAGTTTCCAGAAGAGTCATACAGGGATGTGTCACTGTATGAAGGGCTAGACAGTAGGAGTTCCTAGGTTTTGTTGTCGGAGGCGACACAAAGCAGCCAGAAAAGGGAAAGGTGGAGAAGATGATGAATTCAGAGGAAGTCAGTCATATCCGGGGTGCTTTGTTGATAATATGTGTTGATTACAGTTATGTTGATTGGATATGGGTTCATTCCCAGTTGGCTATGGTTCATATTCTTTGTGTGAGACTTGTTCATATTTTCTTTGTGAGACTTGCTCATGTGAATGTAGTTATGCTTGGAGCATACAGTCGCTTGTGTAGTGATGCATTATTTGCAATAAGTGAGGATGGAGATTCCTCAGTGAAGTGTCATGGATCGTGATCATACTATATTGTGCTTTTCATAGGGATTGTGAAGAGAAGATGTGGCAAATCCGCAGGTAGGGGAATTGCATAAGTGCGCACAGAGGTTGTTATAAAATGAGTTGAAATAATGCAAGAGCGCACGTCAATGATAACTCATTGGAGTGGTATTCACTAATGATATATTTTATAATTTATAAACCGTTGGTTGTAAAGTATTTTTCAAACTTTGCACGTGTAGCTGTGTGTCAGCAAATTCGGTTGTTGTCTTTTTTTGTACCGTTGTTTTGAGACAATGCGGTGCATAGTCTTTTGCAAGGGGGAAATTGTCACGGTCAAAAATAAACACAACCAAAGTCGTGATCCGTCGCCAGCCAAGTTGGTTGGACATAAGCTCTAACTCAAATATTCTGGGCATCAGGCAGACGGCCCCATGTGTCGTGTCCAGCCAATTAAGCATAGCGGAGAGGCTCCACGGAGACGGTCTGTCCAGCCAGACGGACTAAGTAGCTGACCGACGCCTCGATGTCTGGTCAAACGAGTCTCGACGCCCGGATCAGACTCATCCGGCCAATTTGAGCACAGCGAGAGGCTAATCCTAATCTTCCATGGAGACAGCATCGGCCCCATAGACAGTCGGAGTGGCTGACCAACGTCTCAATAGGTTGGCCAGACCTATTGCAACGTCTGGGCCAGACTGATCTAGCCAATTTACGACCAGTGCCCACCATTAGGTCGACGTCGCCGGAAAGGGAGAGGGAGAAGGTAGTGTGTGGTGGGGGTGAAATCAAGCTAATCAATTAAATGACCAATTGACCACCACAGAGAGTAAGGCGTGTAGGCGTGACTGTCATGATTTGAATATCCAATGGAATTAGAGGGAGATAACTTCGGGTACGAGGTGGTAAAAATACTGACCAATGGTACTGGCCCTTGGACACGGAGTTAGGGGATAAAGTAATGCGTGAGTGAGAGAGGGAGGAGAACGAACAGGGAGAGAGAGATGAGGAGGTTCTGGGTGTAGTCTCTGCACGAGAGAAAAGGCAGAGAGATGAAGAGAGGAGGAGGAAGACAGAACAGGGAGAGAGAGATGAGGAGGTTCTGGGGGTAGTCTCTGCACGAGAGAAAAAGGCAGAGAGATGAAGAGAGGAGGAAAAAAGAACGAACAGAGAGACAGAGAGAGAGAGGTTCTGAGTGTAAGCTCTGCAGGAGAGAGGGGCAGAGAGAGAGATGAGGAGAGAGGAGAGAACCAAGTTGTAGCATTTAGCACCAGAGATAGTCTGCAGAGGAAGGACTGAAGAGAGATTGGAGAGAGAGAGTTGCTAACTAATGAAGAGAAAAAGAAAGAAAAGAAAAGGAAAAGAAAAGCAACCATGTCCATTTGATAGAGCAGACTAGAAGAGAGAGAGAGAGTGCAATGCGTTAATGCAGGAAGAAAGAAAGGAGAACAGATCGATGTTGATAGTCACTGTTCCATCTGAACCGGGGGTTCGACCTCATACCTGGCAGCGTCACTTCGTCAAGCAGAACCACAGACCAACGCCAGTGCCAGCAGTCTAGCCTGGCCAGTGCAAGCAGACCAACACCAGTGCCAGCAGTTGTGTCGTGCTTGTGAAAGTGACAGTGAAAATTAAAAAAAAAGAAAAGAAAAGACAGTGATTCGTGAATAGTTAAGATCACCTGGCCAGGTAAAGTAGAAATCTGTTTATACCCGGGTTAGTTAATGATGATTTAGATAAATGATTTTGTGAAGTTCAAGGAAAGAGAGAATGTTTTATTTTGTTTGATTCCATATGCATTGATGTTTCTTTCTATGATCATGTGTAGTAAAGTTATAGACTTTACTAGTGGTTTGATGTGACGAATGCATGATATATGAATGAGATTGTAAGCAAGCTGTGAGTGTGTTTGGGCTGTGCGCTAGTCCTTCCTCCATCGACATAACCCGAGGTTGACATGTGTGTGTGTGTGTGTGTGTGTGTGTGTGTGTGTGTGTGTGTGTGTGTGTGTGTGTGTGTGTGTGTGTGTTGGTGTCTGAAATTTGGGGTTCCACAAGTTTTGCGTATTACGGAAAATTTGAAACGATAAATTGCACAGAAGCACAACGACTACTGTGTTGTGTACATTGATTCAATGTGATTCTAATCGTTCTTCTATATCATGCCCTGGTCTTCGTGGTTTCCATGTTTACGATATGATTCACCATCGCTTGATATTTTATTGATACCGATTTTGACAGCGTCTGGTCGTCACAACTCTTCTCTTCTGAAGACGCAGTTTGGGAAATTTGTGACGTCAGCTGTTCAAGATCATTTTATGTGTGAGCGGGAAATTGAGACTAGACAAGAGATGTACAAAGAAAGTTGCGGTAACGGATGCACACACAAGAACATGTGTGCACATACTTATGCAAACCACACATGCAGGTATAGGCGCGTACACGCACACACGCACGCATGCACGCTTGCACCCTTGCATGCACGCTCACATGCACGCACGCACGCACACACACACACACACACACACACACACACACACACACACACACACACACACACACACACACACACACACACACACACACACACACACGAACTTACACATCCACCAACCATGGGCAGAAAGGGAAAGAGAGAGAGAGAGAGAGAGAGAGAGAGAGAGAGAGAGAGAGAGAGAGAGAGAGAGAGAGAGAGAGCGAATGATCAATTACCCTCAAAGGAATAAAAACAGCGGGGCAATCAGAAAAGCAATGAACTTGGCCAAATGCGCGGTACGAGAATCGATCAGAGAAAAATCATTACGGCTCAACGGCCCCGAATCCCAGCGACAACAAAAAGAAGGAAGAGAAAAACAGGAATTACGGCTGCTGTTCAACATGTTGGGGAAGAAGGGGAAGAAAACACACACGTACGCACGCGCGCGCACGCACGCACGCACGCACGCACGCACGCACGCACGCACATACACACACACACACACACACACACACACACACACACACACACACACACACACACACACGAGAGGGAAAGAAAACAGGAATTTACTACTCCTGTTCATCACGTCAGGAAGGGAAGAAACGCATGAGGGCGAACAGAATTTTGTCATTGCTGTTCAACGTGTAAGAGAGCACAAACAAAAAAAAAGAAGAAGAGGGTGTTGGACAGAAGAAAAAAAAATTTTTTTGCAACGCTGTTCAATACATCGGGAAAATGAGATTTTTCAGGAGAATAATACAAGGGAAAGAGAAAAAGCAGCATTTTTGCCATTGCTGTTCAATGACGAAGGAAAAATATCACAGGGAATGACAGGGTCACCAAGACTGTTACACATATTGAAAACAAAAAGAAAAGAAAAAGAAAGAAATCGGGTTAGGCCAAGAAAGAGCTGGGATTGATGACCGCTGTTGGGCATGTTACAGAAAGGTCTGGTGGGGGGGGGAAAGGGGGGGGGGCAGAAAGAAAAGAGAACACTGACATGTTGAACAAGAGTAAGGGCAGGAAGAAAGCGACGGAATTGATCCTTGCTATTAGATATGTTAGTGAAGGGAATGCGGAGGGGGGGGGGGGGGGGTAGGACAGGAGTCTCAGAGAGAACAGGAATGGACTTCTGCGGTCAGACATGCTAAAGAAGGAGGACCGCAAACAAAGAGAGGGAATGATTGATCACTATTGTTAGTAGACATGTTGAAGGAGAAGAAATGATTAATCACTGTTGTTAGACATGTTGAAGAAGGAGAAGAAATGATTGATCACTATTGTTAGACATGTTGAAGGAGGAGGAATGATTGATCACTATTGTTAGACATGTTAAAGGAGAAGGAATGATTGATCACTGTTGTTAGACATGTTACAGGAGAAGGAATGATTGATCACTGTTGTTAGACATGTTACAGGAGAAGGAATGATTGATCACTGTTGTTAGACATGTTGAAGAAGGAATGATTGATCACTGTTGTTAGACATGTTAAAGGAGAAGCAATGATTGATCACTGTTGTTAGACATGTTAAAGGAGAAGGAATGATTGATCGCTGTTGTTAGACATGTTAAAGGAGAAGGAATGATTGGTCACTGTTGTTAGACATGTTAAAGGAGAAGAAATGATTGGTCACTGTTGTTAGACTTGTTAAAGGAGAAGAAATGATAGGTCACTGTTGATATACATGTTAATTTTAAAGGAGAAGGAATGATTGACTACTGTTAATAGACATGTTAAAGGAGGAGGAATGATTGACTACTGTTGATAGACATGTTAAAGGAGAAGGAATGATTGACTACTGTGGATAGACATGTTAAAGGAGGAGGAATGATTGACTACTGTTGATAGACATGTTAAAGGAGAAGGAATGATTGACTACTGTTGATAGACATGTTAAAGGAGAAGGAATGATTGACTACTGTTGATAGACATGTTAAAGGAGAAGGAATGATTGACTACTGTTGATAGACATGTTAAAGGAGAAGGAATGATTGATCACTGTTGTTAGACATGTTAAAGGAGAAGGAATGACTGACTACTGTTGTTAGATATGTTAAAGGAGGAGGAATGATTGACTACTGTTGATAGACATGTTAAAGGAGAAGGAATGATTGACTACTGTTGATAGACATGTTAAAGGAGGAGGAATGATTGACTACTGTTGATAGACATGTTAAAGGAGGAGGAATGACTGACTACTGTTGATAGACATGTTAAAGGAGAAGGAATGATTGATCACTGTTGATAGACATGTTAAAGGAGGAGGAATGATTGACTACTGTTGATAGACATGTTAAAGGAGAAGGAATGATTGATCACTGTTGATAGACATGTTAAAGGAGGAGGAATGATTGACTACTGTTGATAGACATGTTAAAGGAGAAGGAATGATTGATCACTGTTGATAGACATGTTAAAGGAGAAGGAATGATTGATCACTGTTCATAGACATGTTAAAGGATAAGGAATGATTGATCACTGTTGATAGACATGTTAAAGGAGAAGGAATGATTGATCACTGTTGATAGACATGTTAAAGGAGAAGGAATGACTGACTACTGTTGATAGACATGTTAAAGGAGAAGGAATGATTGATCACTGTTGATAGACATGTTAAAGGAGAAGGAATGATTGATCACTGTTGATAGACATGTTAAAGGTGAAGGAATGATTGATCACTGTTGATAGACACGTTAAAGGAGAAGGAATGATTGACTACTGTGGATAGACATGTTAAAGGAGAAGGAATGATTGACTACTGTTGATAGACATGTTAAAGGAGAAGGAATGATTGACTACCGTTGATAGACATGTTAAAGGAGGAGGAATGATTGACTACTGTTGATAGACATGTTAAAGGAGGAGGAATGACTGACTACTGTTGATAGACATGTTAAAGGAGGAGGAATGATTGACTACTGTTGATAGACATGTTAAAGGAGAAGGAATGATTGACTACTGTTGATAGACATGTTAAAGGAGAAGGAATGATTGACTACTGTTGATAGACATGTTAAAGGAGGAGGAATGATTGACTACTGTGGATAGACATGTTAAAGGAGAAACAAAGACACAAAGAAAGGGAAGAAACTGCTTGTGGCTGTCAGAGATGTCAAGGAAACGGGAAGTGGACACAAATGAAAGTGTCGAAACTGACCACTGCTTTCCAGTGTATGAAAGAGGAGGTTGGCGCCGCACACAGAACGCATGGGTGCTGACCACAGGTGTTGGACATGTCAAAGAAGGGGAGGGGACACGAAGAAAGATAAGGGGTTGACCACGCTACTGACCACAAAGAAAGCGTGGGGATTGCCCAGTGGTGTTAGTCATGTTCACGAAAGGGGAACACAAAGAAAGAGAAAGAACTGACCCCTGACCCCTGCGGCTAGGCAGATGGAAGGTACAAAAAAGAGAAGGAACTTACTCATGCCGTTAGGACGGAAGATAATAAGAAAAAGTAGAAACTAGTCCCTGCTGTAGGCAAGTTAAAGACTGGAGGTAAAAAGAAGAAAAGAAACTTACCGCTGCTGTAGACAAGTTAAAGACTGGAGGTAAAAGGAAGAAAGGAACTTACCCCTGCTGTAGACAAGTTAAAGACTGGAGGTAAAAGGAAGAAATTAACTTACCCCTGCTGTAGACATGTTAAAGACTGAAGGTAAAAGGAAGAAAAGGAACTTACCGCTGCTGTAGGCAAGTGAGGTACAAAGAAAAAAAACCCAACATACCCTGCTGTTAGGCATTTAAAAGGTTGGAGATACAAAGAAATAAAAGGAACGTACCCCTGCTGTTAGGCATTTAAAAGACTGGGGATACAAAGAAATAAAAGGAACGTACCCCTGCTGTTAGGCGTTTAAAAGACTGGGGATACAAAGAAATAAAAGGAACGTACCCCTGCTGTTAGGCATTTAAAAGACTGGGGATACAAAGAAATAAAAGGAACGTACCCCTGCTGTTAGGCATTTAAAAGACTGGGGATACAAAGAAATAAAAGGAACGTACCCCTGCTGTTAGGCATTTAAAAGACTGGGGATACAAAGAAATAAAAGGAACGCACCCCTGCTGTTAGGCATTTAAAAGACTGGGGATACAAAGAAATAAAAGGAACGTACCCCTGCTGTTAGGCATTTAAAAGACTGGGATACAAAGAAATAAAAGGAACGTACCCCTGCTGTTAGGCATTTAAAAGACTGGGGATACAAAGAAATAAAAGGAACGTACCCCTGCTGTTAGGCATTTAAAAGACTTGGGGATACAAAGAAATAAAAGGAACGTACCCCTGCTGTTAGGCATTTAAAAGACTGGGGATACAAAGAAATAAAAGGAACGTACCCCTGCTGTTAGCCATTTAAAAGACTGGGGATACAAAGAAATAAAAGGAACGTACCCCTGCTGTTAGGCATTTAAAAGACTGGGGATACAAAGAAATAAAAGGAACGTACCCCTGCTGTTAGGCATTTAAAAGACTGGGGATACAAAGAAATAAAAGGAACGTACCCCTGCTGTTAGGCATTTAAAAGACTGGGGATACAAAGAAATAAAAGGAACGTACCCCTGCTGTTAGGCATTTTAAAGACTGGGGATACAAAGAAATAAAAGGAACGTACCCCTGCTGTTAGGTAAGTTGCAAAAGGGGCAGGTCGACGCAAAGAAAGAGAGGGAGTTGATCACTTCTGTTAGACGTGTTAAAGAAAGGGTTAATCAAAGCGAGAAGAAAGAGTTAGCCATCGCCGTTGGACATGTTGAAGAAGGTGGGAAACTAAGAAAGATGAGGAACTGAATACTACTGGTAGTCATGCTGTAGAAGAGGGAAGGGGGGGGGGGAGGAGAGGAGAGAAAAAGAAGGAATTGCTAACTGCTGTTAGAAATGAAACAGAAGGAGAAGGAGAACACAACGAGAAAGGGTTCACCGCTGCAGTTAGGTATGGTAAAGTAGAGGAAGGGGCACAAAGAAAGAGAGGTAATTGATAACTGGTATTAACTATAGTAAAGAAGGAGGAGGGAGTTATAAAGAAAGAGAAGAAAAATTGTTCTCTATGTTCGAGAATGAGGTACTCAAAGAAAGGGAAGTAATTC
>CM031597.1:2251935-2256935 GCA_018398815.1 Conus ventricosus
ACAGTTCTGGATTTTTCGTGTGGAAGAGTTGTTATGAAGAGTGCAACCAAATGTCTGCGTGTAGTGTGTGTGTGTGTGTGTGTGTGTGTGTGTGTGTGTGTGTGTGTGTGTGTGTGTGTGTGGTGTTGTTGTTGTTGTTGTTGTTGTTGTTGTTCTCATTGTTGTCGCTGCTACTGCCGTAGTCATCGTTGCTTTTTCTTACATTCATGTCCTCAGCAGCCATGTTAGAACAAAAAGTAAGTGACGTATTTGATGATCATATCTGACGTCAGCAAAATATACAGCGCGACATGTACATTACTCCGTGATGAGTTTTTTCCCCCCATTAAAAGACATTTCTATCAGATTTGTTGATACTGACATACTTCACTCTGGCTACATTGGTCTGTTTGCGTGCTAAGCGTTTATTGACAATCACGAACTACTTTGACGTCGGGTGCCTCCAATATGACGTCAGTGTCATATTTCAGGAATACGCAAAAAATCATTCGTTGACCACGCACTGTTCTATGGTGTCTCCTTCATGGCTGTTCATTCGTTGGCCACGCACTGTTCTATGGTGTCTCCTTCATGGCCGTTGATTCGTTGATCACGCACTGTTCTATGGTGTCTCCTTCATGGCTGTTCATTCGTTGATCACGCACTGTTCTATGGTGTCTCCTTCATGGCTGTTCATTCGTTGACCACGCACTGTTCTATGGTGTCTCCTTCATGGCTGTTCATTCGTTGACCACGCACAGTTCTATGGCGTCTCCTTCATGGCTGTTCATTCGTTGACCACGCACTGTTCTATGGTGTCTCCTTCATGGCTGTTCATTCGTTGACCACGCACTGTTCTATGGTGTCTCCTTCATGGCTGTTCGTTCGTTGACCACGCACTGTTCTATGGTGTCTCCATGGCTGTTCATTCGTTGGCCACGCACTGTTCTATGCCGTCTCCTTCATGGCTGTTCATTCGTTGACCACGCACTGTTCTAGGGTGTCTCCATGGCTGCACATTCATTGGCCACGCACTGTTCTATGGTGTCTCCTTCATGGCTGTTCATTCGTTGACCACGCACTGTTCTATGGTGTCTCCATGGCTGCACATGCATTGACCACGCACTGTTCTATGGTGTCTCCTTCATGGCTGTTCATTCGTTGACCACGCACTGTTCTATGGTGTCTCCATGGCTGCACATTCATTGACCACGCACTGTTCTATGGTGTCTCCTTCATGGCTGTTCATTCGTTGGCCACGCACTGTTCTATGGTGTCTCCTTCATGGCTGTTCATTCGTTGGCCACGCACTGTTTTATGGTGTCTCCTTCATGGCTGTTCATTCGTTGGCCACGCACTGTTCTATGGTGTCTCCATGGCTGTTCATTCGTTGGCCACGCACTGTTCTATGGTGTCTCCTTCATGGCTGTTCATTCGTTGGCCACGCACTGTTCTATGGTGTCTCCTTCATGGCTGTTCATTCGTTGGCCACGCACTGTTCTATGGTGTCTCCTTCATGGCTGTTCATTCGTTGGCCACGCACTGTTCTATGGTGTCTCCTTCATGGCTGTTCAATCGTTGGCCACGCACTGTTCTATGGTGTCTCCTTCATGGCTGTTCAATCGTTGGCCACGCACTGTTCTATGGTGTCACCTTCATGGCTGCTTCACTGACGCCTGGGTCGGGTCACAGCGCTTACTGCGTATCCCAAGTCAGGGTCAAAGGTCAAGGTCACCACGCGACATAGTGAACAGGAAGCGTTTTGGTTGACAGATTTTGGTTCTTGCTTAGATGCGTCAGGCAGTTCAGTTCGGTCATGGAGTATAGCTGTACTATGACCCCCCCCCCCCCCCCCCCCCCCCCCAGCTGAAAGCGAGGGTCTATGGCGGAAAAGACTGAGGATATTCTTCTAAAGGACTGAGGAAATCCCTCTGTTGATACTGCGGAAATGAAGCAAATAAACGAAATTGATTTTTCTAATCACTCTCCTAACGTACACGTTCTCTTCTTGCTATGTCGTTGAGCGTGGGTGTGTTCTGTGTTCAAGAAAGCATTAGGGCTGATGTTTGATGACCTCAACGCAGAGCGCAATGCAGACTGTTTGGTCATATATTCCCTTGCCCACGGTAACATTTCCTTTATTGACAGGTTCCTGATGACAACCTTCCACGTCTCACTGATTGAGCTAATGCACAGGGTTTGTCAGTCATTGTGCGCAAAAGTTCATGTGCAGAAAATTATGAAAAGAATTCAATTAGAGAGCAAAGAGCAAAAGGGCTCCGGGAAAGATGAGAGATGAGCTTCACGCTGGGAAGGGGGGGGGGGGGGGGGGGGGGGGGAGAGGAGACAAAAAGGGAGATAACCGACCAGCATGTTTCTTCAATATTTGCTCCCTGGGTCGATCAAAAATATCTCAGGCGCTTCAGTCCAACGAAATCATTTCGTCATTCCTGGCGGCAATTCAGTCTGAACACACTAACACAAAATTGCTGACATCCCGTTGGTCCAATATCAAAAGTCGCCATTCCTGATGTCTCTCAAATTAACCCGACATTGTTGACATCCTTTCGGTTCAACACAACTGGTGCAGCATTGCTGACTTCCCTTTAATGCCAACAAACTAGCAGGGCATAGCTTACATCCCTTTAATCCATCAACACTTACTCCCCTTTAATCCATCAACACTTACTCCCTTTAATCCATCAACACTTACTCCCCTTTAATCCATCAACACTTACATCCCTTTAATCCATCAACACTTACATCCCTTTAATCCATCAACACTTACATCCCTTTAATCCATCAACACTTACATCCCTTTAATCCATCAACACTTACATCCCTTTAATCCATCAACACTTACTCAGCAATGCTGACATTCTGTCAGTCTAACAACACTAAGTCAGCAAAAAAAATGCTGCCATTTCTTGAGTCCAGCAATAGTAACTCAGCAATGTTGACATCTCTTTAGTCTAGCAACATTAACTCGGCAATGCTGACACCTCTTTAGTCTAGCAACATTAAATCGGCAATGCTAGCACCTCTTTAGTCTAGCAATATTAACCCGGCAATGTTGACATCTCTTTAGGCTAGCAATATTAACTCGGCAATGTTGACTTCTCTTTAGTCTAGCAACATTAACTCGGCAATGCTAGCACCGCTTTAGTCTAGCGATATTAACTCGGCAATGTTGACATCTCTTTAGTCTAGCGATATTAACTCGGCAATGTTGACATCTCTTTCGTCTAGCAACATTAACTCGGCAATGCTGGCATCTATTTAGTCAAGCAACATTAACTCGGCAATGCTGGCGCCTTTTTAGTGTAGCAACATTAACTCGGCAAGGCTGACATCTCTTTAGACCAGCAACATTAACTCGGCAAGGTTGACATCTCTTTAGTCTAGAAACATTAACTCGGCATTGCTGGTATCTATTTTGTCAAGCAACATTAACTCGGCAAGGCCGACATCTCTTTCGTCCAGCAACATCAACTCGGCAAGGTTGACATCTCTTTAGTCCAGCAACATCAACTCGGCAAGGCTGACATCTCTTTAGTCCAGCAACATCAACTGGGCAAGGCTGACATCTCTTTAGTCCAGCAACATCAACTCGGCAAGGCTGACATCTCTTTAGTCCAGCAACATCAACTCGGCAAGGCTGACATCTCTTTAGTCCAGCAACACTTCTGAACTCGACATTATCAACATACATTTGATCCAACACAACTGGCTAGTATTGCCAACACTCCATTGGTCCAACAACACCGACTCGACATTGCTTACATTTCCTCGGTCCAGCAACACTAACTCGACAATGCTTACATTTCCTCGGTCCAACAACACTAACTCGACAGTGCTTACATCCGTTTGGTCCAACAACACTAATTCGACAATGCTTACATCCCTTTGGTCCAACAACACTAACTCGACAATGCTTACATCCCTTTGGTCCAACAACACTAACTCGACAATGCTTACATCCTTTGGTCCAACAACACTAACTCGACAATGCTTACATCCCTTTGGTCCAACAACACTAACTCGACAATGCTTACATCCCTTTGGTCCAAGAGCACTGACTCGCCATTATTTACATCTCTTCTATCTTACAAAACAATCTCGGCAGCACTGACATCCTGTTGGTTCAACCTCACTCGCTAAGCATGGCTGAAAGGACTTGCACATGCTGCTCTGTTAGACCATAGCTCGGGTTGTGGAGAAAGAAAAAAAAAGGAAATAATGAGAGCAAGCATTGAACATAGACTTGTGTTTAATGTCAAGAACAGATTGGAAGACTGGTGCAAATGGGGAAAAGGAGAATGCTATACAGATGATGAGGGTGCCTCCAAAGATTTACACACACACACACACACACACACACACACACACACCACACACACACACACACACATACACGCACGCACGCACGCACGAGCGCGCGCGCGCACGCACGCTTTCTCTCTCTCTCTCTCTCTCTCTCTCCCTCTCTCTCTCTCTCTTTCCCTCTCTCTTTCCCTCTCTCCCCTCTCTCTCTCTCTCTCTCTCTCTCTCTCTCTTCTCTCTCTCTCTCTCTCTTCTCTCTCTAAATCACAGTATACCGCGTGTCACATCACGACAGCATAAATCAGCTTGCCCTCGGATCAGTATATCTTGTGACGTAACTACTCAACGATCGCTGCGAGTGCTGCTTGCGCATTACGTCACAGCAATCTGCTGGGCACACAACCTCTAAGAGGTCTGCAGTTGGGCAGGAAACAAACCGGAAAGTCCGGATGTCGGCAATTTCGAGTTGTAGTGAGTTTGCGGACGGTGTCCAAATTCGCTTACAGGTGGCTGAATTGCTCTCTCTCTCTCTCTCTCTCTCTCTCTCTCTCTCCTCTCTCTCTCTCTCTCTCTCTCTCTCTCTCTCTCTCTCTCTCTCTCTCTTAGTGATGTGTTTTATGTTGATATATAATTTAGTACAAAATCATGTTTGTCATTCAGTGTATATAGACATATTTTAGACATATTTCAGAAGAAAC
>CM031597.1:2261935-2271935 GCA_018398815.1 Conus ventricosus
CTGACAGTCACGACATCGTCTGGACCAAAATTTGGGCATGGAGTGGTGGGAGATTTGGACACTGCTTCACTCAACAATAACAACAGCAACAATAAGCGCTATGTGAGGTGATACAGTAATAAAGTGATGGCATGATATTGATGATCTCAAGTTGCATCTTCGCTTTGGGAAAGGAGAGAGAGAGAGAGAGAGAGAGAGAGAGAGAGAGAGAGAGAGAGAGAGGAGGGGGGGGGGGAGGAGGGAGGAGGGAGGAGGAAGAGACAGACAGAGAGACAGGGCGGGTGAGAGAGGTATGTTGGATGAGAGAGAGGGGAGGATGTGAAAAAGAAAGAGAGACCAGCCGCCGTGGCGAAGTGGTTAGCGTCGCGAACTCCCGGCTGGGAGGTCGTGGGTTCGAATCCCATCAGAGTCATGTGGGTTTTTCTGCCCCGACCGGCTCCTACCCAGAGTTGAGTTTGCTGCGGACTCAGTGAGAAGACTGGGACCACACAGTCGAGTTTCATCCACTTAATGGATGCGTTTCTGAGAGTGTTGCTCAAATTTCCGGACCAACACTGCAGGTGCCTGTATCTCTTGGGCCTGGTTGACATCGGGATGAATTATGAAAGGAAGCGTTGAGTACAGCCCTGTCATGTAGTCTCAGACCGAAATGGAAATCCGTAGCATCATCTTAATCACCCTCATTCTCATCGATCAGCATAAAAAAGATGTCTTAAATTCTGTGGCCCTTCATGCCCTGCTCTCATGGTGACCTCAATTTCGATGTCCTCTCCACGTCTGTGGTCTTGGTTTGGTTCCGTCGGGGTCACCGGTATCGGCGAGTCCATGGGGGCTGTCGTTGGACGGACGTGGTGGCGCCCTCCTGAGGGAGAGCTCACTCACGCCGGCTCCGCGACTAAGCAATTATTGTCGTCAGTAGGGGGCTTAGTAGGTGGTGTCCTGCGTATGTTAGATCAGAACAGGTGCCACTGAACACCACCGAATTGACTCGGCAGCAGTGCAGTGTCTCCTCCGGTGGGCTGCCTCTTGACGACTTGACGTTGACTGCTCCCTGTGGATTGCCGGTGCCGGGGCTGCGGCGGGGCCGACCGGGCTGTGGCTGTGGACGGGGTGTCGGAATGAGCGGCGTGGGTGCACTGCCTTTGAGGTGGCGCAGAGGTTGGGACAGCAAAAAAAAAAAAGGAAAAAAAAAGAAAAGAAAGAGAGAGAGAGAGAGAGAGAGGAGAGAGAGAGAGAGAGAGAGAGAGAGAGAGAGAGAGAGAGAGAGAGAGAGAGAGAGGATGGAACTGAGAGAGAGGGAGTTGAGAGACAGACAGAGATTCAGACAGACTGGTGGGTTAGAGAGAGATGGAACTGAGAGAGAGGGAGTTGAGAGACAGACAGAGATTCAGACAGACTGGTGGGTTAGAGAGAGATGGAACTGAGAGAGAGGGAGTTGAGAGATAGACAGGATTCAGACAGACTGGTGGGTTAGAGAGAGATGGAACTGAGAGAGAGGGAGTTGAGAGACAGACAGAGATTCAGACAGACTGGTGGGTTAGAGAGAGATGGAACTGAGAGAGAGGGAGTTGAGAGACAGACAGAGATTCAGACAGACTGGGGGGTTAGAGAGAGATGTTGGATGAGAGAGGGTTGGATGGCAAAAAGAGTGGGAGAGAGAGGTGGAACTGAGAGTGAGGGGGCTAAGACAGAGTGAAAGATAGAGAGAGAGGTGGAACTGAGAGTGAGGGGGCTAAGACAGAGTGAAAGATAGAGAGAGAGGTGGAACTGAGAGTGAGGGGGCTAAGACAGAGTGAAAGATAGAGAGAGAGGTGGAACTGAGAGTGAGGGGGCTAAGACAGAGTGAAAGATAGAGAGGGAGGTGGGTGAGAGACAGAACGCTAGAGAAAGAGATGGGGTGAGTGACAGTTGGAGACAGAGAGAGGTGTGGGGTGAAAGAGAGAGAGAGAGAGAGAGAGAGAGAGAGAGAGAGAGAGAGAGAGAGAGAGAGAGTGAGTCCGAGTCCGAGTCCGAGTCCGAGTGTTTATTGTACATCAGCCATATGCCATAATACAAACACAAAAAGAGGGGTGGCGGGGAGATGGAAAAGGAGAATGGAGGCGTGGGGGACAGGGGTGATAAAAAAAACAAAAATCAAGCAAAAAACTACTAGCTCCATTAGTAACAAAATATATACACAACTCATTTATTATCGTTTACGTGGTCAACTTCGAGAAACTGTTTTCGCATATTAATAGCATGGAAAATATACTTGGTTAGGTATTGACAATCTGTCCTTCTCACTGCTCGGAGTAACGACTGCAAAGGCATTGCTGAGATTTGATGTAAGAACTTCTTTCTGAGATCAGTGTATAAAGGACATTCGAATATGAAGTGATTTTCATCCTCAATTTTTGAAGCACATACCACACAGTTTCGGTCAGATGGACAATTGCTAAATCTATACAAATTATTATTTAGAGGAAGTGTCCCGAATCTAATTTGTGACATAGCTACTCTAAAACAATACGTGTCCATAAACGAAATGTATTTTTCTTTTCGAAGATAGTTTTGAAAGACCTGTATGATTCATACCTGTCCTTATCTCGAATAGTACCCGACCATTCTTGAATGAACATATCAATGAGTCTTTGTCTAAATATTTTTACAAATGCACTGGCGTTACCAACCGACTGGCAAAGCCATACATAAGAGAATCCTGTTTCACATAAAATGTGTCTTATCTTACTCACCCAACAGTCTTTTCCCTCTGTATCTAAAGAAAGAAGCATTCTGTAAGCTTGTTTGGGAATTCTGTGTTGTTCCATATCCAACAGTCGTATCCAGTATCTGACACAGTTAACATTGGAAGTAACAAATAAGGATATCTACCTAAGTCTCCATATACCATCTTGTTTGGTGTTCGACTAGGGACCCCTAAAAATCTTTTACAAGCCATTAGGTGGACCTTTTCTAAGCTATCGAGTCTCTGATATCCCCATATTTCAGACGAATACAATAATATTGATCTTATTTTTGCATCAAATATCGTAAAATAATGTTTTGGCAGTCATTTCCTTGTATTTGTTGAAAGCTCTATTCAGAAAGAAAACTGCTTTTTTTCCCTTGGTTGCTAAATGGTCTGTACCTTTTTTGTGACTCAGTTTTGTAGAAAAATTGTAACCCAGATAGCAGTAACTGTTTACAACTTCTAGTTGTGCTCCATCATAAAACCATTGCTCGTATTTTGCCAGAAAACCACCTTTTCTAAATACCATTACTTTTGTTTTGTCTTTGTTTACATTGAGTGCCATATTGTCGCAGCATGATTTTAAACAGTTCAATTGATTTTGTAAACCTATGGGTGTCGTTGAAATTAAAACCACATCGTCGGCAAAAAGTAGAATAAACAGTTCCATAATATCTGGCATCAAGTGAACTCCGTGTCTTCCCCTTTCAGACATGTACTCTGCTAACTGATTTATGAAAACTGAAAATAAGGTAGGGCTTAATACACAACCTTGTCGGACACCAATTGGACATTGAAAAAACTCAGAATAATCAAAGTTAGCTCTGACACACGATAACAGGGAAGAATACATAGCATGTAACGAACTAAAAAACTTTCCTCTGATACCTTGATTCCTCAAACATTCAAGAAGCTTGTCGTGGCGCACAGAATCAAAGGCCTTTTGAAAATCAACATAAGCAACATATAATTTTTGGCCTTTTTGCTCATACACTTTTGAACAATAGAGTAAAGATTGAAAATCTGATCCACAGTAGAGTAATTCTTACGAAATCCTGCTTGACTCTCTGAAATCATTTATTTTCTTCCAACCATTTGTATAACCTTGCATTTAAAATTGAGGAATAACATTTACTGATTGCACTAATAAGTGAAACACCTCTATAATTGTTTGCTTGGTTTCTATCTCCTTTTTTATGAATGGGTATTATGATTGCTTTAGCCCATTCTTTTGGATACACACCTTTACTAAACAAGACATTGAACAATTTAACAAGGAACTTGGTGACGTTATGAGCTCCTGCTTTCAACATCTCGGCGGACACACCATCAATCCCACATGATTTACCTGGCTTCAGTTTAGTGATGGCTCTCTCTACTTCATCCTTCCTGATATTCTCATTAAGAATATGATCAAAATCCTCTGTGATATCTAGCTCGATAACATAGCTTTCATAAGCCTCAGTTTCATGACTTTTAAACACATTTTTAAAGTGACTACACCATTCATTAATATTAATGTTATCACTGTTAATATTTCTTTGTTCTCCGTGGCCCATGTTTCTTAACTCTTTCCAAAACACGGAGGAATTCTTAATGTTGTTTTTCAAGCTGTTCAGTCTCTTTGCGCTTAAAAGCTCTTGCCTTTCTTTTTAGCATGTGTTTGTATTTCTTTCTTGATCGTACATATTCCTTCCTTTCTTCTTTTTTCCGAGTTGATCTAAATATCTTGAGCTTTTGACGAGTTTCCTTTTTAGCTTGAGCACATTCTTCATCAAACCATCTATTGTGCTTCACTTTCTTATGAATATAGCATTTTTTATGCATACAGTAACTTGCAGATTTCAAACACTCTACAAAAGTAGCGAGAGCATTATCTACATTATATTCTATTTCATCTGTTGCCTCTTGTAATTTTCTTTGAGTTTTACAACTATTTAACTCTTTTATATATTCATGTTCTTTATCATTTTCCCACACGTATTTATCAAAGCATTTACTGTATTTCTGTTTCCTTATGCTCACATCAGTTTCAATTGAGAAATCATCGATGTTAACGTTCAGTGTAACAGGCAAGTGGTCTGATTCGATCACATTTTCAACAGTAAGCGAACATTTACATTCAGACACAAACATGTCACACGACATGATGAAATAATCTACCACACTGGCTCCGGAGCTAGAGATATAAGTGAAACTATTATCAAAAGAACCTTCAGATAATCCATTAATAATAATACAATCATATACATTGCACATGTCAATCAATTGTTCTCCAAACGTGTTAACAACATCATCTTGCGATTTTCTTGCAAACTCAGAGGATACGCTTACAGACATATCTTCGAATTCACTTGCTAATTGGGAGTAATTCTGACAAGCAGTTCTGGAATTCAAGTCACCATTCAGTAAAACAAAGAAATCATCGAACTCACTGTGCAGGTATGACAAGGATTCTTCCAAACACTCTATACCATTTCCAAATTGGGAAGTTTGCCAAAATGCTGAATCTATCGGAGGAATGTAGCTAGATATGTACATTATATCTTTAGAAGTTCCAAAAAGTGATTTGTTTATTTTTAGCACAATCATGTTTTCAGTATTAAGGATTATTTGCTCAACGTAAGTCTCGTATCTTTTATGAACCAATACCATTACACCACCGGAGTACCTACCATGATAGGATAATTTCTTTGCCTTTGACACAAATATACAGTAATCACTCAAGATGTTTGATTCAAAATTTGTACTCACGAACGTTTCTGTCAAGCAAACAAAATCATGAGAAAGAATTAATTTAGTAACATCTGGATTTTCTAACTTTGGTAGCAAGCCATTAATGTTGTAGTTAAGAAATTTCACGTTTTTTGACGAATCAGTGGAACCGAAAGAAGAACGAAGAAAGCTACTATTCTTACACATTTCAATGGAGTTTCTGTTTTCATTGAAGGCCCGGCTGAATCCCTATTTGTTGTTCGAACGGGCTTTTCGAGTCACTGAACGCCCCCTACTGGACTGTGTGTTGTTCGACCTGTCGTCGGACTGAACACGACTGAACGAGTCTATGATGTTTCTCTGATTCGGAGAGTGGCCTCTGGAACGGGTCTGTTTTGAACGAAGATTTTTTGATGCAGGGCTGGCGTTTGAAATCCGAGCTCGGCTACCTATCCTTCTTGTTAAGTTTGTTTGCCGGATGTTGGAAGGGGTGAAGGTCTCAACAGACACTTGAGGGAAGGGACGCAAATCTCGGCGGACACTTTGGAGGCATGGATGCAGCTCTGAAGGGACACTTGAGAGGGAGGGGTGCCGGTCTCAGCAGACACCTGGGAGGAGAGGGTGCAAGTCTCAGTGGGAACTTGCGAGGGAGGGGCGCAGGTCTCACCAGGTTCTTGGATGGGAGGGGAGCAGGTAAAGGCAGACATCTGGGTGTCTGGTGAGCAGGTCTCTGCGGAAACTTGTCCGAAATGGGTGAGGGTCGTAGAGGGCACCTGATGATTCCGAACGTCACTCTGCTCCCTGTGAGGACGATTCTCGGTGGCCTTCACATCCTGCTCACTGGCGTCACCCCGTGCAGTCTTCCTATGTTCACTTGGCTCTAACTGGTTAGTCTTAACTGATGTGTCTTGCTTGGTTGATTGCTCTGTTTGACCCATATCTTCTCCGTTTGTGCAGTCTGGCGATTCTGAAGAAGGATATTTGATATCACAGCTGACAGGGATGTCCTCGTCCTCTTCGTCACTCGGGGAGTTACTGTTTGTGTGCAGAACAGAGTTCCTTTGTAAGTCACAATTCCTATCTTGCTGCTTGTTTGTATTTTCTTGCTGAGAGAGAGAGAGAGAGAGAGAGAGAGAGAGAGAGAGAGAGAGAGAGAGAGAGAGAGAGAGAGAGACTGACTGCGCGCGCGCTTGAGATAGAGAGAGATGGGATGGGAGAGAAAGGGAGAGAAATTGAGAGATGGAGACAGTCGACAGAGTCGGAGAAAAGACAGGACGATTCCGGAAAGCAGGAAGCACACCAAACATTAATGCGCGAAGGCCTTGCTCAAGGACTCGAGTGTTTATAGACTGGCGGAATTGGATTGTTTTCAAGATTTTTTTTATTGTGTCTGAAAATTGATTCTCCTCATTTACTTTCATATGGCCATCAAGGAACCAGCCTAATGGTTTCCAAGCAGACAGATTAAAATCAAAGGATTGGAACGGGGTTATTTTGGGCTCTTGGAGCTGGCGCAAACATAGGGTCACGGGTGAGTGCCTAGGCCTAGAATGTGTGTCAACTAAGGGGAAGGTCATGTATTTGAAGATTGTTTGTGATTTCATCGGTTAGGACCTCGCCCCCTACCCCCCCCCCCCCCCCCCCCCCTGCCCAAACAAGGGAAATAATTGGTGGAAAGTTGTTCTTTTGATCAATTATCAGTTTAACATTAAAATGTTGGCTCAAATTCATAATAAGCCTCAAAACGTTTTACATTGATTATAAAGTGTTTTAGTGCAAAATCGTAGCTGTGGCGTGTGGCCAAAGTAAAGGGGGGGGGGGGGGGGTAGGAAAACACCGGAGAAGGAAAGGAGATCGGCAATAATGACGCAACTAAGTCTGGGACTAGGAAAATGACAGCTCAAGAGACAGACAGACTACGAAAAATCCAGATCTGGAAACCGACAAAAAAGGTTGAGATGGGAGTTTCGATGGTTTTTGTTAGGGAAAATACCTCAGACAGAGAGGATACGTCAGAGATATGTCTCGGTGAAGTGCTTGGTGAGTCTATAACTGTCATATATGAGTATACGTATCGGCACCGGCACACACACCGAAAAGCTTGCAAAGAAACACCGCATGCGCGCGTATGCACGCACGCACGCACGCACGCACGCACACACGCACGCACGCACACACACACACACACACACACACACACACACACACACACACACACACACACACACACACACACACACGCGCGCGCGCGCGCGCGCACACGCACACGCACACGCACACACATACACACACACACACACATACACACACACACACACACACGCACGCACGCACGCACGCACGCACGCACGCACGCACGCACGCACACACACACACACACACACACACACACACACACACACACAAGTGCGCGCGCACGCGTGCACCGTGCACTTCCCCAGAAAGCAACGACATACATACCTGTAAACGCAAACATTTGTGCGCACACACGTATACACTCACACACACACGTGCGTGTGTTCTGATACCCAGATACTCGCATTCACACGCATACATGCTCAGAAAACTAACGAAAAGAACAGATGGAAATGAGAGAAGAAGAAAAAAAGAGATGGAGGTGGGGGGGGGGGGGGGCGGTGAGAAAAAGAAGACAGATACAGAGGGAGGATAGTGAGGGAAAGAAAGAATGTGGGGAGATGGGGGAGGGGAAAGGAGATGGAGGAAGACAGGGGATGGGAGGAAGAGAGTGAGAGAGAGAGAGAGCGAGAGAGAGAGAGAGAGAGAGAGAGAGAGAGAGAGAGAGAGAGAAGAGAGAGAGAAGAGAGAGAGAGAGAGAGAGAGAGAACTAGACAGGCAGATAGACAGACTGGCAGTCAGATGAACAGACAGACAGACAGACAGACGATTCCCAGAGATAAACATCCAGGAAAGACAGACGGGAAGGGGGAGGGGGTGGTTGATATGTCTCCGTCTCGGACAAACGAAGATCGTGCCACCTAGACAGAGACAGGCAGGCAGACAGATTGATGGCTGACTGACAGCCTGACGGACTAACCAACAGAGAAACACACGAACAACATTCGGGGTAGGCATTAGCAGAGGGTGGGGGTGGGGAGGACTGCCGTGAGATAAAATCTCAGAAAAAGACGGAGGATATTTGAGAGTAAAGCTGTGTCTGTGTCTCGGGTTAATGGTTACAGAGAGTCACTGAGCGATAACACTCATTCTCCCCCTGGACACACACGCAGACGCATTCACACACACGTGCGCGCGCACGCGCCTCACACGCACGTTCTTGTTTGTTTTCACCGTTAGAAGTTCAAACCTTTTTTTTGCCTCCTGTACGTGCGCTGTTCCTGAAACAAGTTCTGGTTATTTTTGTTTTCTGTTGTGTAAAATCGCTGTTTGGCTACATCCGAATCTCGTTGAATCTTGCTTTTAAACTGGAGCTGGTATATAATTGTTGCTATAATTTTGGTTTCCTGTTTTTGTTGTTGTTGTTGTTGTTGTTGCTGTTGTTGTTGTTGTTGTTGTTTGGTTTTGGATTTTGATTTTTTCTTTTCTTTTTTTGTTTTTTTGTTTGTTTTGGTTATACTGATATTTTACCTAAAGCGTTTCTCATCGATGCTTTTCATTTTCTTATATGAGTGCAGTAATTTTCTCATTAATCTAGATACATATCCGTACCTATAGATAAGATATGAAAAATGTCAGTCATTTTTGGGCCATATTTTTCTGTAAAGTGAAAACTGAGGAGGTGAAAAATGTCAGTCATTTTTTTGCCATATTTTTCTGTAAAGTGAAAACTGAGGAGGTGAAAAATGTCAGTCATTTTTTGGCCATATTTTTCTGTAAAGTGAAAACTGAGGAGGTGAAAAATGTCAGTCATTTTTTTGGCCATATTTTTCTGTAAAGTGAAAACTGAGGTGAAAAATGTCAGTCATTTTTTTTTGCCATATTTTTCTGTAAAGTGAAAACTGAGGAGGTGAAAAATGTCAGTCATTTTTTTTGCCATATTTTTCTGTGAAGTGAAAACTGAGGAGGTGAAAAATGTCAGTCATTTTTGGGCCATATTTTTCTGTAAAGTGAAAACTGAGGAGGTGAAAAATGTCAGTCATTTTTTTGCCATATTTTTCTGTAAAGTGAAAACTGAGGAGGTGAAAAATGTCAGTCATTTTTGGCCATATTTTTCTGTAAAGTGAAAACTGAGGAGGTGAAAAATATCAGTCATTTATTTTGCCATATTTTTCTGTAAAGTGAAAACTGAGGAGGTGAAAAATGTCAGTCATTTTTTGGCCATATTTTTCTGTAAAGTGAAAACTTAGCAGGTGAAATGTCAGTCATTTTTGGGCCATATTTTTCTGTAAAGTGAAAACTGAGGAGGTGAAAAATGTCAGTCATTTTTTGGCCATATTTTTCTGTAAAGTGAAAACTGAGGAGGTGAAAACGCATGAAGCACCATCCACAGCTCATGGTCCGACTATGTTGGTTACCCACGTAAAAACCATATTCTAAATTTCAGATTAAAAAAGCAGAATTCTTAAACAGACAAACCGG
>CM031597.1:2274435-2296935 GCA_018398815.1 Conus ventricosus
TCTTTTGGACAAATGAAATTGTTATCCTGGATAACACAGCAATCATCGGGTAAGGATGCTAGTATGCTGCCGTATACTCCCCCCACCCTCCTCCACCCCCCATCTGCACCCCCTCCTTACCCCTCCACAAATACACTAACCTCGCCTCTTCCCCCCCCCCCCCCACCCCTGCCCTCCCCGCCACCCCACCTCCCACCCCGCTCCTGCCCCTTCTGGTCTTGCTCCTACCCCCTCTCCCCTGTCTACCTTTGCCACCCCCCCCCCCCCCCCCCCCCCCCCCCCCACCGTCTGGCGAGTCTTGACTATTTCCTCTGGGCAATTTCGATTCTACGCTCAATCAGTTCATGACGCGGCGACCTCTCTTTCATCTCCTTGACCACTCCCTTCCCCTCCACCCCTCCTCCCCTCCGCCCGCCCTCCCCTCATCGTTCCCTCCCCCCCCCCCCCCAGCCCGTGCGATAATTACACTGAAATAGACAGGAGGAAGGGAGGGGAAAGGTGAGTAGGGGGTGTGGGGGAAAGGAGGGAGGTAGTCAAACCATGTAAGTGGATGTGACGTGATTGTTTGTTTGTTTGTTGTTTGTTTTATTTTGTTTGTGTAATGATACATAGACGTACACCAAGCTCACATGCGTGAGGGAGGTTGGCACGAGGGTTTTTTTTATGGTTATGGTTCGAATGTCATCGCTGTTTTTATGATTGAATGATGTCTGTTATAGAATCGTCTTCCGTTAGGACGTGTGTGTGTGTGTGTGTGTGTGTGTGTGTGTGTGTGTGTGTCTGTGTGTCTGTGTCTGTGTTTGTGAAAGTGCAGGCACTCACGCGCTCTCGTTTTCATATATCCGCGGTTATTTTAAGAACTGTGTCAACCTGATTCTCGGTTCAGTTTAAATCCTATGCTTCTTTTCTTTACTGTCTCAATCCTATCGAAATTAAAAGAAATTTATTTTCTATTTTAAAAAGAGCTACTGCCAAAAGCAATAGTCCTCCAAAGGGAGAAAGGATCTGGGGTTGTTGTTATGAACAAAGACGATTATAGGAATCACGTGTCTGCACAATGAAATGATCTAAAGGGAATCCTACACTATGATAGAAAAAGACCTCAGAGACAGCAACAAAAAAGGTGAAAAAGATAGTGAATAGAATGTGTAGAGAAGGAGTTATATCCAAAGACCTACAACAGTACCTCTTCCCACGCTACCCAAAAGGTGGTAAACTGAAAGGAAATCCAAAACTGCATAAGCAAGGTGCACCATTGCGAACGATTGTTAGTGGTATAGACACTCCCACAGAAAAGCTTGCAGAAATCACAGAGCATGAGTTGAATGATTACGTCGTTAACTCTCCCACGTAAATCAGAGATACACTAGACTTCATAAGTAAATTAAAAGAATGTGCTTGTCCTGTCCCAGACGATGCGATTCTGTTTTGCTTTGATGTAGAGAAACTCTACCTGTCTGTGTCTCGGAAAGAAGGAATAGAAGCATGTATAGAAACTTTACTTCTTCTTCTGCATACGCAGGTTGATACTCCTGTGGACACTCCCTGTATAGACAGGCAAGGATTAATCCCATCTATCCAACAAAGGGCGTGGAATTTTGAGTGTGTATCACCGTTTTTTATCCCGTCATTAAGGCAGCCATACTCTAACTTCATGGAAGGTGCATGCTATGTGTAACGTATCATCCATACCAACGGCCAAACTGGCCTTCTCTTCCGGAGTTAGTGATGAAATTTTACGTGTGTGCAAGATGTGCGAGCGTTCACACACGGAACCTCGATTTATAGTCTCGTTCGAAGGACTGTATGGGAAAAAGAGCCAGAACCAGTGTTAACTCGAAGGGAAATATCCCGCTGTACCGAAACGGCCCGGCGGAGATTCGAACCCGCAGCCCCAGGATCACCAAGATTACGAGTCCGGCGCTCAACCACTGGGCTATTCCAGCCCCCTATAGAAGCTTTAAAAAGCAGACCGAGATCCATCATACCAACAGCAAGACAGCAATGAAGACAGCAATTGCCACAGTGTCTATCGTCACAACCACGTGACTTCCGGGCGCGTTTTCCACGTATCTCATGCAGGATTTCATGAATCACGTTAGCCGACATCTTTACTGGTATTTATACATCAAGAGGCTGAAGTGAAGAAACAAAACGAAGCTCACACAATCTAATTTTCTAATTCAGTTTCCTAATGTTCACATTCTATTTCATTTCCTATACAAACGATGTACGTTTTGTCTTCATGGGCTAGAGGTCAGAGAGAAAACCCTTTCCCGTTGGTCAGCCATTAATTTGTCCCCATACACCAGAAATACTAACGCTCTCTAACTGGTAGTTGAAGATCTCCGGGTTTTGTTGTTGTTGTTGTTGTTGTTGTTTTGTTTATTTGTTGTTGTTTTTATTCTCGTCATCACGTCAGCAGTAGTTGTCACTGGAGCTGATAGCCAGTAAGGTGTGACACCACTGACTCCAAGTTAAGGTTTTGTTGGTTTGTATGTTTCTTTGTTTGGTTTTGCTTTTCATGCGATTCAAAAAGGGTTGTAAGAAAATGACACTTTTTTTTTATTAGTTGCAAAGTAAGGTACCACAGGCGGAAATTGAAACACATTGTAAAAGGTATTTGAAACAATTCCGCGAAGTTACATAGACACATTACAAGACAACACGCGACTTGTTTCAACATCATAGGTCTTCCTGAGGCAAGAGAAGCAACACTCAGGACAACAAAGATGAAGAACGATAAATTCAATACCCAGCTTCCGCCGAATTTGACAAGAGAAGTGATCGCTCGTTCGTCATTTTGGTTGTCCTCAGTGTTGTTTATAATGCCCGAAGAAGATCTGAGAGGTCGAAACGCGTCCCGTTTTTTGGTTTTTTTGTTTGTTTTTTTTTTTGGTACTTCGTTTGTCCATGCTAACTGGCGGAGTTATTTCAAACACCTTTTCAAACTTTTTACTAGCTTTCAGTCAAGACATAATGGTACTTACACAACAGACAAATGCAACCAGTCAGCAGTCTTTTTTTTTTTTTATTCCAGATCATCTACATCATATCATCATCACCACCATCAGAAAGTTTCAAAATGATGTTGCAACAACAGTGGAAATGGTATGAGCAGAAGAAGTAGTTGTAGTAAATGCAGTTTAGGAGCAAAAGAAGTATGAATATGAATAACAACAGCAGCAGCAACAGTACGAGTAGCAATAGTGGTAGCAACACATACCTCAATAATGGCAGCAGCGGCAGTAGCAGCAGCAACAGCGATAGCAATAACAGTAATACTAGTAATAGCAGTGGCAGCAGCGACAGCAATAACAGTAATACTAGTATTAGCAGCAGCAACAGCGACAGCAATAACAGTAATACTAGTAACAGCAGTGGCAGCAGCGACAGCAATAACAGTAATACTAGTAATAGCAGCAGCAGCAGCGACAGCAATAACAGTAATACTAGTAATAGCAGTGGCAGCAGCGACAGCAATAACAGTAATACTAGTAATAGCAGTGGCAGCAGCGACAGCAATAACAGTAATACTAGTAACAGCAGTGGCAGCAGCGACAGCAATAACAGTAATTCTAGTAATAGCAGTGGCAGCAGCGACAGCAATAACAGTAATATTAGTAATAGCAGTGGCAGCAGCGACAGCAATAACAGTAATACTAGTAACAGCAGTGGCAGCAGCGACAGCAATAACAGTAATACTAGTAACAGCAGTAGCAGCAGCAGCCACAGCCCGAAGCAAGAGATAAGCCCATCTGTGAATGAGAATGTACGCCCCGGAGCGCGTCCCCTACCTCATTTTTTCTTCTTCTTTTTTTTAATCCTGTCACAAGCACACACGTACTCTCCAAGAGCACCGTACTTACCTCCCCACCAACATACACCGCGCACGCACACACACACACACACACACACACACACACACACACGCGCGCGCGCGCGCGCACGCACGCACGCACCCACGCGCGCGCGCGCGCTCGCACACACAACTGCAATCCACAGTTACCCCCACAAGGTGATGTGAACTTGCTGTTACCCCCACATGGTGATGTAGACTTGATGGTATGACACAACAGTATTTGACGTTGAAAAGTGCCGGGCATTCGGAAGGATTTTGAGCATCATACTTTCTTTCTTTTTTTTTTTTTAGAAAGAAAAAGGGGTTAGTTACCGCCACAGACACAGACAAACAGATTACAGGACAAAATACAATGCATTTTGACCTCTTGAGTCTTCTTCAGGTAAAAACACACAACATTTAGGACAATGAAAACGAAGAACGACAAACCACTAATCTTCTTATTTTCGGCGCAGAAACCCGTTTTTCTTTCTAAATTTTGATTCGTTTTCCGCCCTCAGTGACTTCGTTTTGAAACTGTCTTTTTTAAGTTAGGCTTTGAAGAGGAGACAGAGAACGACAAACTGCAGACAGAATTCCAATCTACGAAGCAGGGCTGAATAGAAACAAAATTCGCTGGCTTCGACACTGTTGATAATAAGAATGAATAAACAAACGAAACATGCAAGTGCGAAAACTACACCTGCAGAAAAAAAAACTCCATGAAATTCATTTATTCCATATGCAGTTTTACAAAGTTCAAACTACTGAGGAAATATTGTACCAGTAGAACGGTAGTCTGTCACGACTTGCACATTCGTGTATTCAACTCCACGACAAACAGGGCGCCAGAGCACATCAGACAGTGGCGGAGTAGCATGTGCCCAGGGCAGATATTTAAAACTGTGCTGTAGTTAAAGGTTGCAGTCCCTCAGCCTAATGGTCGTAAGAGCTGTAAACTGGGACTCACCGTATTGATGACACTGCATTAGGGGCCCACCCCTCTCCCTCCGCTGCCCTCACATTCCCTGAACTGAATCGGGTTTCCATCAAACTACTGGGCAGGCAGAGAGGGTTTCAAGCCGTAAAACTCCGACCCCTTGAGTGGTTCCTGCTCACGAACGCCAGTGGCTCAACCAAAGCATGACTCTCCAAGTGATGTTGTAACGTGGTATTGACAAGGACATATAGCGCTGGCTGCTGTAGTACATGCATTGCTTTATTGCAGCCCCAAAGTTCTGAAAACAAAGTACAATTACCAGACTCTGTCTATTCCTCTGCCTGTCCTCTCTCTCTCTCTCTCTCTCTCTCTCTCTCTCTCTCTCTCTCTCTCTCTCTCTCTCTCTCTCTCTCTCTCTCTCTCTCTCTCTCACACACACACACACACACACACACACACACACACACACACACACACACACACACACACACACATACATGCACATGCGCACATACACGCACATGCGCGCACACGCACACACGCACACACACACACACACACACACACACACACACACACACACACACACACACACACACACACACACGCGCGCGCATGGACGCACTCACGCACGCACGCATGCACACACGTGCGTTCGATAATGATGACAATGATGTTGATGATGATGATGACAATAATGATGATGACAATGATGATGATGATGATGATGATGATGATGATGACGATGACGATGATGATGACAATGACGATGATGATGATGGTAATGAAAGGCGTCCTTTCTGATTCCAGTGTTGGGAATTCCAGTGTTGACTGTTTTTTCGTTCCCTTCATTGTCAGACAATAATTAAAGGTCACCCCATTTAGTTGTGCTCTTGAAGCGGGATGCCAGTCTGTTTGCCTCTGGCACAAGGGAAAACGGAATTTGATGAACCGACAAAATGAGACTGCCTCTTCTAGAATTGTATTTTCTTCACTACTTCTGGTGCAAGTTATGGTTCGCGTATTTGTAGTGGTGGTAAGGTGCTGTTAATGGTGATTGGGTTGTTTTTCTCAGTTTCTGATGACATTGTTGACAGTTGCTGCTGCTGAGCTGCTGCTACTGCTTTTGTTACTGCTGCTGCTGTTTTGTCATCGTTTTGTAGTTGTTGCTGTTGGTCTTGGAACTGCTGCTACGCTTGTTGTTATTCTCATTGTTGGATTTGTTTAGCTACAATTGCTGTTGTTGTTGTTGTCTCTGCTGTAGTTGTTGCCCTTTTTTGTGGCAGATATCAAACCTTTGTTCGTTTATATTTTCTTCCACAAAGAACTTGCAGAACTTGCAGTGAAATCTGTAAGCTCAACAGCAGTAATATCCACAGATATAACAATGTCAGAAGCAGTTGTCGGAAATAACGCCGCCACCAGTGGCCCCAGACACAAACAGCAGCCATCATTTTTATGCACAAAGTTGGCCTACGTATGGAAGAAGAATGGGGAGGTCACAGAGTTTAGGGAGGAGGGAGATAGAAGAATGGAAAGGGAGGGGGTGTGGGGGGGGATAGAGGCTGAGCAGAAATAATCATCAGATTTCAGATTTGACCAGCCTTTAAAGTTTTCCAAGCCTCAAGAATAAAAGGACAAAGTGTGTGGGAGGACAAAAGGACAAAGTGTGTGGGAGGACAAAAGGACAAAGTGTGTGGGAGGACAAAAGGACAAAGTGTGTGGGAGGACAAAAGGACAAAGTGTGTGGGAGGACAAAAGGACAAAGTGTGTGGGAGGACAAAAGGACAAAGTGTGTGGGAGGACAAAAGGACAAAGTGTGTGGGAGGATATAGAAGATGCCTGATCCTTTACATGATCTTTTATTCTCGGACACACGGAAGTGACCAGAAAAAGGAAAGCAATATCCTGGAAAAGAGACAGACAGAGACAGAGGAGATACATGCAACCTGTTCTAGTGCATTGAGGAGAGGTGAAGAAGAGGTAGACAGAGCATCAGACTGTAGTATTGATCATTGACCCACGACATTCCTTTGATTAATGGTGCATTGACCAACAAGAGGGATAATCGTGTATTAACTGGCCATCACCATTACGCATCGTCTGGCTCTAGGAAACGCTAGACGAGGTATGCACGGCCAAGAATTGCAGACCGCCCTCAACCTTTGTCTAAGAACAGAGAGGAAGGGAAGTCGCTCTCCGACAGAGCTCTTCAGCCACACTAGACTCTGATCTACTAGACTGTCACCCACTGTTCAAGTTCTCTAGTCTGTCAGTGCTGACGAATGCCAGCACAAGAAAGGCCAGTTGGTTGTTAGATCATGAGAGTCGTGCCCTATGCAGACTGCTTGCAGTATTTGGCTGTTTCGATTCTATTTCCAGTAAGTTTCCCCTTTGACTAAATTTTGTTTGTTTCCCTCTTCTCTTTTCGACGTTGTTGCTGTTATGTTCCTTAGTTATTCTTGATGACATTGTTTTTGTTGTCTTATTGATGCTTCCTAGACTATATTTTTGGTGTTAACCGAGTATATTGCTTGTGCTGCTTTTGGTGCACTTATGGCTGGCATTGCATTGGTGTACTGTTATTTTTTTATTTGATGCAGATGTGATTGTTTCTACCATAGAAGGAATGATTACAGATTTCCTTTGCCAAGCAGTTATAGTGGTAAAACCAAAATAAAGCAGCAGCAGCAGCAGCTTCAGCTTAAATTACACGAAAGGCATTCGCGAAAGTAGTCACATGATCAGTAGCCACAGCCAAGTAGCATCCAAACATTGTTTATACACAGAATAGTATGAAACGGAGGTTGTTGGAGGAGATCAAGATATATAGGAAATGCCTGATCGTATGACAAACCTCTCAGACTTTTGCAACAAACTCTTAGGATAAAGATGAATGTTGCAAAGAACTGAAAGGGTCTGTGACTTTACGCCAATTGCTTTTCTTAGAGTTGAAAGTAAACACGGAAAGGAACCCAAGAACTCGGATGAGCGACAGTCAGAGAGGAAATGGGGTGAAATCTGACCCAGGGGCAGAGGAGAGGTGAGGGAGGATGCACCAGACTGCAGTATTGATCATTGATCCAGAGCACTTTCCTGATTGACGGCACATTGACCAACAAGACAGATCATCTTGCCGTGATTGACGGTCGCCATAGCAGCTCAGCCTGACACGAGAGAAGACGCCTACGAAGCCAGGTTTCAGACTTGATAGGCTGAGCCAGTCTGGCTCAAGCATGGGTTGGATCTGTCCAATTTTGAGCCAATCTGGCTCAACCTGTCAAGCCATGAACCGTGCTACGTGTGAGGGCACTCCAGTCAAAGCCATCTGGTCTCAGATCCAATAGAGGCTCACCACTGGGCAGAGTATGGTGGTGGCGATGAAAAGGAGAAGAAAGAGCAGAAAGAGGTGATGATGGTGAAATGTGTCCCTGCCTCCTTCCTTCTATGTCCGTCCCTAAGAAATCTGCTCTCTTGGTCCCACAGCATTTCAACACACAATAGTAATAGGGAGAAGGACAAAGATCATGATGAGGCAATGAAGTTGAGATGTATCCATTCCCACCACCAACTCATACCTTCGCAGAAAGAGACAGGGAATAACAATCTTCAGACAGAGTTTCATTCTACGAAGCAGAGCCGAAAAAAAGAAAATTCGTTGGCTCGAACAAATAAGAAAATAGGTATGATTAGGATAATGAAAATTGCAAGCACAGTATCTACAGTGAGAGAAAGAGAGAGACAGAGACACAGAGAGAGAGAGCATGAAACTTTTTCCTCTGGAGTTTTATAAGTTCAAACTACCACAGGGTCTTATGCCAGTAACAATGCCATAGTCACCATCAGCACGTTTGTATTCAACTCCACGACAAACAGGGCGCCAGAGCACATCAGAAAGTGGAGGGGTAGCATATCCTGCACAAGGAACTTTAAAACTGTGATGTAGTTAAAGGTTGCAGTCCCTCAGCCTAATGGCCGTACGAGCTGTAAACTGGGACTCACCGTATTGATGACACTGCATTAGGGGCCCACCCCTCTCCATCCACTGCCCTCACATTCCCTGAACTGAATCGCCTTCCCATCATCGGCTTCCCATCAAACTACTGGGCAGGTAGAGAGGGTTTCAAGCCGTAAAACTCCGACCCCTTGAGTGGTTCCTGCTCACGAACGCCAGTGGCTCAACCAAAGCATGACTCTCCAAGTGATGTTGTAACGTGGTATTGACAAGGACAGCTATTACTGGTTGCTGTCATGCATGCATTGCTTTATCGCAGCCCCAAAGTTCTGAAAACAAAACAAAGAACAATCACTAGACTCAGTCTATTTCTCTCTCTCTGTCTGTCCATCCTCTCTCTCTCTCTCTCTCTCTCTCTCTCTCTCTCTCTCTCTCTCTCTCTCTCTCTCTCTCTCTCTCTGTGTCACACACACACACACACACACACACACACACACACACACACACACACACACACACACACACACACACAGGCACACATGGACACATACACATACACACACACATGCATTCATGCATGCATGCGCGCACGCAACACACACACACACACACACACACACACACACACACACACACACACACACAAGCACACACACACACACACACACACACACACACACACACACACACACACACACACACACACACACACACACACACACACACACACACACACACACACATACATTCAAGCATGGGCGCGCATTCGATAATAATGATGATGATGACAATGACTATGATGATAATGGTAATGAAAGGCGTCCTTTCTGATTGATGTGTTGGGAATTCCAGTGCTGACTGTTTTTCCATTCCCTTCGCGGTCAGACAATAATTGAAGGTCACCCCATTTAGTTGTGCTCTTGAAGCGGGATGCCGGTCTGTTTGCCTCTGGCACCGGAGAACACGGAATTAAATGAATCAACAAAATGAGACTGCCTCCTCTAGAATTGTCTTTTCTCCACTCCTTCTGGCTCTATGGTTCATGTATTTGTGGTGGTGGCAGTGTGATGATGATGGTGGTAAATTTGGTTTGTTTGTTTTTAGTTGCTGGTGACTTTGTTAACTATGGCTGATGCTTTGCTGCTGTTGCTGTTGCTGCTTTGCTGCTGTTGCTGTTGCTGCTTTACTGCTGCTGCTGTTGCTGCTTTGCTGCTACTGCTGCTGCTGCTGCTGCTGCTGCTGCTGCTGCTGTTGCTGCCGTTTTGTCATCGTTTTGCAGTTGTTGCTGTTGATCTTGGACCTGCTGCTACTCTTGTTGTTAATATCATTGTTGGGTTTGTTTAGCTACAGGTGCTGTAGTTGCCCTTTTTGTGGCAAAAATGAAACCTTCGTTCGTTCGCATTTCCCTCTCCATAGAACTTGCAGTAAAATCTGCAAGCTCAACAGCAGTAATATCCACAGATATAACAATGTCAGAAGCAGTTGTGGGAAATAACGCCACCACCAGTGGCCCCAGACACAAACAGCAGCCATCACTTTTATGCACAAAGTTGGCCTAAGTATGGAAGAAGAATGGGGAGGTCACAGGGTTTAGGGAGGAGGGAGATGAAGGAATGGACGGGGATGGGTGAGGGGGCGGGGCACAAATAATCGTCACACCTGACTAACCATGAAAGTTTTCCAAGCTGCGAGAATAAAAGGACAAAAGCGTGTGGGAGGAGATGAAAGATGTATAATCCTCTACAGGATCTTGTATTCTCAAAGACACGGAAGTGACTGGAAAACAAGGAAAATATCCTGGATGAGAGACAGACAGACACAGAGGAGATAAATGCAACCTGTTCTAATGCATTGAAGAGAGGTAAAAAAGAGGTAGAGAGCATGAGACTGTAGTATTGATCATTGACCCACAGATTCCTTTGAGTAATGGTGCATTGACCAACAAGAAGGACAATCGTGTATTGACTGGCCATTACCAGCATGCATTGTCTGGCTCTAGGAAACGCCAGAGGAGGAATGCACGGTCAGCAGTCTACTGACCGCCCTCAGCCTTTGTCTAAAAACAGTGGTGGAGAAACGGTTACTCTGACAGAGCTCTTCAGCCACAGCAGACGCTGTTCTGCTGGATCAGACAAGTGCCATGCAAGCTCTCTAGTTGTCGATATTGACAAAAGCCAGTACAAGAAAAACCAGGAGGTTGTTAGTCCACTCGAGTCTTGCCATACTGCAGACTGTTTACAGTTTTAGGATGTTTCCTTTTTTTCCCTGTAAGTTTACCTGTTGGCTAAATTTTGTTTGTTTTCCCTTTTCTTTTGTTGACGCTGTTACTGACAATGTTACTTAGTTATCGAGGGTTGACTGCCAGAACCCAGTATCTCTCTTATATATTTGTATGTATGAGATACTGGGCTCTGGCAGTCAACCCTCGTTATTCTTTACGCCATTTTGTTTCTTGTTGCTGCTACCCCGGATGTATTGTTGGCGTTGCTCATTTTGTCACTTGTACCACTTTTGGTGCACGTACTGCTGGCATCTCTTTCGTATACTCTTTTTCCTTTGTTGCAGTTGTGATTGTTGGTACAGTAGAAGCCATGATTACATGTTCCTTTTGCCAAGAGGTTAAAGTGGTAAAAGCAAAACAGCAGCAGCAGCTTCTGCCATATGAAAAGCAGTCGCATGATCAGTAGTCAAAAAAGTTAATTAGCCAAGTAACAACAAAAATGTCTTTATACACAGAGTAGTATGAGCTGGAAGGGTTCGGGGAGAACCAGAGATATACGAAATGTCTGATCTCACGACAAACTTTACAAGCCTTAGCAAAAAAAACCTCTTAAGCATAGAGATAAATGTCGAAGAGAACTGAAATGGCCTGTGACTTAACACTGATCTGGCATTCTTACTGATGAAAGTGAAGACGAAATTGAACTCAAGAACCCGGATGAGCGACAATCAGAGAGGAAATGGGGTGAAATCTGACCCAGGGGCAGAGGAGAGGTGAGGGAGGACGCACCAGACTGCAGTATTGATCATTGATTCCAGAGCACTTTCCTGATTGACGACACATTGACCAACAAGACAGATCATCTTGCCGTGATTGACGGTCGCCATAACAGCTCAGCCTGACATGAGAGAAGACGCCTACGTAGCCAGGTTTTAGACTTGATAGGCTGAGCCAGGCGGACTCAAGCATGGGTTGGATCTGTCCAATTGTGAGCCAGTCTGGCTCAACCTGTCAGGCCATGAACCGTGCTACGTGTGAGGGCACTCTAGTCAAAGTTCTCAGATCCAATAGAGGCTCACCACTGGGCAGATTATGGTGGTGGCGATGAAAAGGAGAAGGAAGAGCAGAAGGAGGTGATGATGGTGAAATGTGTCCCTGCCTCTATGTCCGTCCCTAAGAAATGTGCTCCCTTGGTCCACCACCATCACAGCACACAACAATAATGGACAGAAGGACAAAGATAATGTTAATGTTATGAATATCAGATGTATCCATTTCCACCTGTATCTCATGTCTTTGGAGACAAAGACAAAGAACGACAAACCGCAGACAGAATTTAATTCTACAACACATAGCCAAACAAAAAGAACATTCGCTGGGTTGGACACTTAAAAATAGCTATGAGTAGTCTGATGAAAGTTGCAAGTGCATAATCTACACACACATACACACACACACACACACACACACACACACACACACACACACACACACACACACACACACACACACACACGTATATAGACAAAGAGCTTGAAACATTTCATATGCAGCTTTACATGTTCAACCTACAACGGCAGTATTATGCCAAAACCAATGTTGTAGTCACAACCAACACATGGATATATTCACCTCAATGAGAAGCAGGGACCCAGAGCACATCAGACAGTGGAGGAGTAGGGAGCATGCTGTGCCCAGGGCAGATATTTAAAACTGTGATGTAGTTAAGGTTGCAGTCCCTCAGCCTAAAATTGCCGTACGAGCTGTAAACTGGGACTCACCGTATTTATGACACTGCATTAGGGGGCCCACGCCTCTCCCTCCACTGCCCTCACATTCACTGAACTGAATCGGGTTTCCATCAAACTACTGGGGCAGGCATGAGAGGGTTTCAAGCCGTAACACTCCGACCCCTTGAGTGGTTCCTGCTCACGAACGCCAGTGGCTCAACCAAAACATGTTTTTCCAAGTGATGCTTTATTGTAGTATTGAGAACGACATACAGTGCTGGTTGTCATAGTCCATGCATTGCTTCACGCATTGCAGCCCCGAAGTTCTGGAAACAAAGCAAAATACAATTACCTCGTTCTGTCTATTTCTCTGCCTGTCGTCTCTCTCTCTCTCTCTCTCTCTCTCTCTCTCTCTCTCTCTCCTCTCTCTCTCTCTCCTCTCTCTCTCTCTCTCCTCTCTCTCTCTCTCTCTCTCACACACACATATACATACACACGCACGCACACACACACACACACACACACACACACACACACACACACACACACACACACACACACACACACACATACACACACACACACGCACCCACGCACACACACACACACACACACACACACACACACACACACACACACACACACACACACACACACACACACACACACACACACACACACGCGCGCGTGCGCGCGCACATACGCGCGCGCTTGCAAGCACACACATGAACACACACGCACACACGCGCACACACACACACACACACACACACACACACACACACACACACACACACACACACACACACATGAACGCGCGCATGCACACACACACACACACACACACACACACACACACACACAACACACACACACACACACACACACACACACATTCGATGATGATGACGATGATGGTAATGAATGGCGTCCTTTCTGATTGATGTGTTGGGAATTCCAGTGTTGACTGTTTTTTCATTCCCTTCGCGGCCAGACAATAATTGAAGTCACCCCATTTAGCTGTGCTCTTGAAGCAGGATGCCGGTCTGTTTGCCTCTGGCACTGGATAAAATGGAATTTAATGAATCGACAAAATGAGGCACCTCTTCCAGGATTGTCTTTGTTCCTCTCCTTGTGCTGTTAGTTATGGTTTTTGTGTTTGCAGTGGTTGTAGAGTTGTGATGTTTGTGGTAGTTTCTTTTCTAATCAGGTGCTGATGACGCTGTCAACTGTTACTGCTGCTGTTGTTACTGCTGCTGCTATTTTGTCATCGTTTTATAGTTAATGCTGTTGGTCTTGGACCTGCTGCAACTCTTGTTGTTATTCTCATTGTTGGTTTGTTTAGCTACAATTGCTTTTGTTTTGTCTCTGTTGTAGTTATTGCCCTTTTTGTGACTGGCATGAGACCGTCGTTCGTTTGCATTTTCTTCCCAAAGAACTTGCTGTAAAATCTGCAAGATAAACAGCAACAATATCCGCGGCTATAATAATGTCAGAAGCAGTTGTAGGAAATAACGCCACCACCAGTGGTCTCAGACACAAACAGCAGCCATCAGTTTTACGCACAAAGTTGGCCCAAGTATGGAAGAAGAATGGGGAGCACAGGGATAGGAAGGAAAGAGGAGAAAATTGAGGAATTCGGAGTTTGGTGGGGGCGGGGCACAAATAATCATCAAACTTGACCAACCTTGAATTTTTTAAGCCACGATGATAAAATGGACGAAAGTGTGTGTGAGGGATGGAAGGTGTCTATTCCTTTACATGATCTTTGATTCTCAGACAAGTGGAAGTGATCGGGATAAGGAAAGCTATATCCTGAATTAGAGGTAGACAGACAGAGAGGAGATTGATGCGGCCTATAGTAATGGTTGGAAAGAGGGGAAGGAGAGAGAGAGAGAGAGAGAGAGAGAAGAGAGAGAGAGAGAGAGAGAGAGAGAGAGAGACCAGACCGTAATATTGATCATTGACTCACAGCATTACTTTGATTAAAGGTGCATTGACCAACAAGAAGGACAATCGTGTATTGACTGGCGATTGACATTACGCCAGAGGAGAAGCGCAGGTCAGCGATCTGCAGACCGCCCTCAGCCTTTGTCTAACATCAGTGCAGGAGAGATTGTCGCTGTCCCACAGAGCTCCTCAGCCACCGCAGATGCTGACAGGCCCAACCTGACACCCACCGTGCTGATTGGCCCAACCTGACACCCACCGTGCATGCTGATTGGCCCAACCTGACACCCACCGTGCTGACTGGCCCAACCTGACACCCACCGTGCATGCTGGTTGGCCCAACCTGACACCCACCGTGCTGATTGGCCCAACCTGACACCCACCGTGCATGCTGATTGGCCCAACCTGACACCCGTGCATGCTGATTGGCCCACCCTGACACCCACCGTACTGATTGGCCCAACCCGACACCCACCATGCTGATTGGCCCAACCTGACACCCACCATGCTGATTGGCCCAACCTGACACCCACCGTGCTGATTGGCCCAACCTGACACCCACCATGCTGACTGGCCCAACCTGACATCCACCGTGCTGATTGGCCCAACCTGACACCCGCCGTGCTGATTGGCCCAACCTGACACCCACCATGCTAATTGGCCCGACCTGACACCCACCGTGCAAGCTCTGTAGTCTGTCAGTTCTGATGAAGGCCAGCACCAGAAGGGTCAGGTGATCGTTAGATCATCACAGTCTCCTTACACTACAGACTGCAGTGTTTGGCTGTTTGGATTTTGTTTCTTGTAAGTTTACCTGTTGACTGAGTTTTGTTGATTTCCCCTTAGCGTTAGCTGACGTTGTTACTAACATCATTACTTGGATGTTCTTAACACCCCTCTGTTTCTTATTGCTGCTGTCCAGGGTATATTATTGAAGTTGCTCACTTTGTGGCTGGTGCTGCTTTTGGTGTGCTTACTGCTGGCATTTCTTTAGTAGACTGCTTCCATTTTATTACTGCAGTTGTGGTTGTTGCTACCATACAAGAAATGATTACAGATTACCTTGGCAGAGAAGGTATAGTGGTAAGAGCAAAATAAGAGCAGTGGCAGCAGCAGGAGCAATAGACTCAGCTCATACTACATCAAAAGCGTTCTGTAAAAGTAGTCGCACGATCAGCAACCACAGTCAAGTAGCAACATAGATTTCATTGTATGGGGAATAGTATAAGATGGAGCAGGCTGGAGGAGGACCAGAGACGGAAGAAATTCCTGATCTTATGACAAAGTCTGCAAGCTATAGCAAACAACTCTTAAGTATTAAGATGATTTTTGAAAGGAGTAGAAAAGGCCTGAGACTTTACATGATCTGTTATTCTTAGTGTTGAAAGTGAACAAGGAAAAAAACTAGAACTCGGATGAGCGACAGTCAGAGAGGAAATGGGGTGAAATCTGACCCAGGGGCAGAGGAGAGGTGAGGGAGGATGCACCAGACTGCAGTATTGATCATTGATCCAGAGCACTTTCCTGATTGACGGCACATTGACCAACAAGACAGATCATCTTGCCGTGATTGACAGTCGCCATAGCAGCTCAGCCTGACATGAGAGAAGATGCCTAAGTAGCAAGGTTTCAGACTGGATAGGCTGAGCCAGTCTGGCTCAAGCATGGGTTCAATCTGTCTGCTTTAGAGCCAGTCTGGCTCAAGCATGGGTTCAATCTGTCTGCTTTAGAGCCAATCTGGCTCAGCTTGTCAAGCCTTGAACCTTGCTACATGTGAGGGCACCATTGGCAAAGCCATCTGGTCACAGATCAGCACTGGACAGATTATGGTGGTGGCGATGAAAAGGGGAGGGAAGGTCAGGAAGCGGTGATGATGGTAACGTATGTCCCACCCTGTCCTTGCCTCTACCTGCTGTCTTGGTCCCACAGCATCACGCCACATGTCAGTGATGAGGGGAAGGACACAGGTTATGAGGAGGTTATGAAAGTGAGATGAACCCATTCCTGCCTTCAACCCCTATCTGATTATCGTAAGAGTCCTGCAGCTTATGGTGGATTCCAAAGTGCTATTTCTGAAGCTGGCTTTGATTTAATGATTGACGTGACATCCAGCTCTTAAAATTTCCCTCCTTTCTCTATACCAGACAATCATTGAATGCTTCTCCGTTAAGATGTACGCCTCAGATATGCTGACTGTCTTTGTGCTCAAGGTGCTGCTAAAGATGGAATCAATGGATTGTTAAAGACCGCCCGCTACTTCCAATAAAAAAAAGTATGTTATTTCTTTGCAGTATGTAAAGGTGGCTGTGGTTTTAACATTTGTCGTGGTGTTAGTGGTTATGTTCGCGATGGGGACAGTGTGACTGAGCTATATTTTCTCTTGCAATTGTTTCTGCTGTGGTTGCAGGCTTTCTTTTTCATTGCACGATTTTGATGATGTCTAAGCGGTAAGAGCAAGCACTGTGAGCAGCAGTAACTTCTGCATTAACCTCGTCAAAAACAGCTGTAGAAATAGCATCACTGGCAGTGGCCATAGAGAAAGGCAGCAGCCATTATTTTACGAACGGAGTCAAGTGAGGTACAGGGAGTGGGGAATGAAAAAGAAATCGTAAATCCTGATCTTACAAGAAAGTTTGCAAGCCACGATGGTAAAGAAAAAAGGGGGGCAGAGGTGAGGAAGAGACAGGGGAGAGAGTGAAAGCCGTCTGCCGCTGCACGTGACCTTTTATTCTCAGACTACCGGAAGTGGACGAAAAGGGAACGCAGGAACCCGGATGAGCGACAGTCGGACACAGAGGGGGCGGGTGCAAACTGACCCAATAGTTGAGGAGAGTGAAGGAGAGGAGGGCAGCAGACTTGAGGTATTGATCGTTGATCTGGAGCGCTTGGGTGATTGATGGTGCATTGAACAACAAGGACTGTTTTTGTCTTGATTGGTCGTCCCTCAATGGATTGTTCGGCCATTAGAAAACCAGGCTGATCTTTGTCCATCAGTGTCTCACACAGCACAGGGCAGACTAGTTTGGACATTCTTTTTGCTGTTTTGTTTCCTGTCTGTCAATCAATCATTCGAAAGAGTTCTATGGGTGGAGGGGAGGGAACAGATGGTTGGTGGGGGGGGGGGGGGGGGGGGTCTTTTCTCTTCTTCTTCTTCTTCTTCTTCTTCTTGACTCCCCTCTTCCTTTCATATATTCTTTCTGATCCTCGCCTTCTTCCTCATTCTTGTTCTTTTTTTGCTGTTTCTCTACCCATCGTTCTACCATTTCTTTCTTTCTGCATACACACGCTGATACTCCTGCGGACACTGCCTGAGGCAGTGGAGTTTTGTGTGTATGACCTTTTTTTTATCCCGCTGTCTCAGCCGCGTTTTTCGTTGTCTTCGAGCTCTTTTGCATGTCCTTTGTTCCATGAATTTGCTTTTTTCTCCACTTTGTTCTCCGACTCTTTTTATAACATCTCTTCCTGTTTCTCCTCTTGTTCTTCTTCTTTCTATTCCTCCTCGTCCTCCTCAGCCTCCTCCTCCTCCTCCTCCTTCTCTTCTTCCCTCAGCTCTTCATTATTTCTTCTTTGTTTACGTCAAATTAAAGCATGTGAGTACACACGATCAGGATTTAGTTTCCAGAAAAATATAAAAAAAAAACAGGGTTTAACAGGGTTGGGAGGATTTCTGTTGTGTTTTAAATCCAGACGCATCGCTTTCAAGAGCACTTCATACTGTATTAGGAGTTCTACCCCTTCTTCCTTTCTAAAGAGTGAAGAAGCTCCGTGGTGCATTCCATGTCATGTGTCACTCACAATGAAACATGTTCTTTTAGAGTGTTGGGGACTTGCATGATGTGAGATACAAACATTTTACAGCAGATTCCACGGAAACCTTGTTCCGAGACGTTCCACCTGATGCGATCTTTGAATTCTTGAAAGAGATTAACATTTTTCATCGGATCTGATATTTTATAGTGGAAAGATTTTTAACAAAATTTCGGATGTTTTTTCTTCTTTTTTTTTAAAGATGTATTTTAAAGAATTGTGTGAATGAATGACTTATGAGCTGATTTTAACGCGGTGACAGCCCTGATATGGCCCTTTGCGGTCGGCTGGGCTATAAGCAACATTACCTTACCTTACCTCCTCCGTCCACCACTACCACCTGCAGTTGGCCCTGTCATCCTTCATACCCCTCTGTATTATTTTACCCTCTCTTTCACCCATCCTCTACCCCCTGCCCCAATCTCACCCCCACCCCCACCCCCGTTCCCCCTTCAGCAATTGTTTGTCGAAGCTCAAATCACAGCTGTTTCCTCTTAGACGCATACTGAACCTTGACCTCAGTTTGCTTGAGCATGTTGTGGCAGCAACGTGGCGACTAATATGGCTGTTTAGCACAATATCAATTCGGTCTTGCTCTGCTGTGTAAGCTAAACTGCCACCGCTCCATGTCTGAGGAAGCTCCAATGTAAAGTGCGGATTTGTATGAGAAGCAAGAAAATACACACACACACGCACGCACGCACGCACGCACGCACGCACGCGCGCACACACACACACACACACACACACACAACACAACAGAGAGAGAGAGAGAGGAGAGAGAGAGAGAGAGAGAGAGAGAGAGAGAGAGAGAGAGAGAGAGAACGTGTTTTATACAATAATCGCTGTTGGTGCCGTAGCTGGAGATGCTGCCACCAATGTTGCTGGCCTCAGTAGCAGCAGGACTCGGGACTTTTCTTTCTGCCAGACGCCCATCAGCCGAAATCCCATTACCACACACGCTCGCGTTCACACACACACACACATGCACAGACGCACGCACACACGCACGCACACACTCACGCACGCACGCAAGCACACACACACACTCACACACACTCCCCCCTCTCCCTCCCCCCCCCCCCCCCCTCCCAATTTCTTCCGCCAGATCTGTCTGTGATGCAGCCCCAGTCTCAGTCACTCAGGCTGATCTGCTGATGGTTTTCTCCAAGTCCACAATGGACCTATCCCCTTGTTCTCTGCCTGTCTTCACAGCGCCGTGAAATGCAGCTGACCAAAAGGACTGTTCGCTCTCTGACCCTTCAGATGCCATAAGCTTGTCTTCAGATGCCATGAGCTTGCCTTCAGATGCCATGAGCTTGCCTTCAGATGCCATGAGCTTGCCTTCAGATGCCATGAGCTTGCCTTCAGATGCCATAAGCTTGCCTTCAGATGCCATGAGAAGCTTATGGCAAAAACAAAAAAACAAAATCCAGGATGTACAACGTGAAAGGTTGGACCGGATAAATACCTCTACTTCGTTGCCCATGACTGTATACCACCAAAAAAAAAAAATTCTGTGGCGATCTCTGATTTCCCATGCCATGTCTTCAGACGCCATAAGCTTGTCTTCAGATGCCATGAGCTTGCCTTCAGATGCCATAAGTTTGCCTTCAGATGCCATGAGCTTGCCTTCAGATGCCATGAGCTTGCCTTCAGATGCCATAAGCTTGCCTTCAGATGCCATAAGCTTGTCTTCAGACGCCATAAGCTTGTCTTCAGATGCCATGAGCTTGCCTTCAGATGCCATAAGTTTGCCTTCAGATGCCATGAGCTTGCCTTCAGATGCCATGAGCTTGCCTTCAGATGCCATAAGCTTGCCTTCAGATGCCATAAGCTTGTCTTCAGACGCCATAAGCTTGTCTTCAGATGCCATGAGCTTGCCTTCAGATGCCATAAGCTTGCCTTCAGATGCCATGAGCTTGCCTTCAGATGCCATGAGCTTGCCTTCAGATGCCATAAGCTTGCCTTCAGATGCCATAAGCTTGTCTTCAGACGCCATAAGCTTGTGTTCAGATGCCATAAGCTTGTCTTCAGATGCCATAAGCTTGCCTTCAGATGCCATGAGCTTGTCTTCAGACGCCATAAGCTTGTGTTCAGGTGCCATAAGCTTGTCTTCAGATGCCATAAGCTTGCCTTCAGATGCCATAAGCTTGTCTTCAGACGCCATAAGCTTGTGTTCAGATGCCATGGGCTTGCCTTCAGATGCCATGAGCTTGTCTTCTACGGGCATCCACCCGACCGTGGAGTCACCTCCGAGTTCATCCTTCAGGAGGGTGGGATGTTGTAGAGACAGCAAAAACAAAAAAACAAAATCCAGGATGTACAACGTGAAAGGTTGGACCGGATAAATACCTCTACTTCGTTGCCCATGACTGTATACCACCAAAAAAAAAAAAAATTCTGTGGCGATCTCTGATTTCCCATGCGTGCGTGCGTGGTTCGAAAATCATTTGATGGAAGAACATTCTGGACCTTTACATCGGTTAGGGAAAAAGAATGGAAGAAGTGAAAGAGAGAAAGAAAGAGAGAAAAAAGGCACGATCGATTTTCAATACGAAGCTCTGATGATGATTAGCCTGTGTTGGCTGACCTGGGCGTGCTTCCTGTGACAGTGTGAGCGGGATCGGTTCGTCACGAATGTAACCACGAGTTGAACAACTCCTGGAGGAATCTTTTTCCTTTTCTTCTTCTTTGTAGCCCTCCACTTCTTCTTCTTCTTCTTCTTCTTCTTCTTCTTCTTCTTCTGCTTCTTCTTCTTCTTCTGCTTCTTCTTCTTCTTCTTCTTCTTCTTCTTCTTCTTCTTCTTCTTCTTCTTCTTCTTCTTCTTCTGCTTCTTCTTCTTCTTCTTCTTCTGCTTCTTCTTCTTCTTCTCTTCCTGCTACCTCTCCGCCTCCTCCTCCGCCTTCCTCCTCTTGTTCAATGACATGCCATCATACCGAGACGTCCGAAACCCCTGCAGAGTGCTCCTCTTGTTCAATGACATGCCATCATACCGAGACGTCCGAAACCCCTGCAGAGTGCTCCTCTTGTTCAATGACATGCCATCATACCGAGACGTCCGAAACCCTGCAGAGTGCTCCTCTTGTTCAATGACATGCCATCATACCGAGACGTCCGAAACCCCTGCAGAGTGCTCCTCTTGTTCAATGACATGCCATCATACCGAGACGTCCGAAACCCCTGCAGAGTGCTCCTCTTGTTCAATGACATGCCATCATACCGAGACGTCAGAACCCCTTGCAGAGTGCTCCTCTTGTTCAATGACATGCCATCATACCGAGACGTCAGAACCCCTTGCAGAGTGCTCTTCTTGTTCAATGGCATGCCATCATACCGAGACGTCCGAAACCCCTGCAGAGTGCTCTTCCGGTCACTGACGGACATGAGAAGCGCCCTCTGCCGGCGACACTCGCCATGGCGCACCACGTCGAGGACTCGCCAAGGTCGACACGAGGACTGTCCACTGCTCCGGTCAGTGGCCGTGGTGGACAACATGAAGTGACTTCAAAGGGCCATTCAGACCGTTGCTGCTGACCACCAATGCGATCTAAGAGAACCCTTGGTCACGAAAAGGCCTTAAACCAGCTCATGTTAAAACCTCTTTCCTGCTTGCCCCGTGTCTATTTCGGGGTCGTTTTCACCATCTTGTACGCCCGTAACCGTGTCTACTACGGGGTACTTGTTACTTGATTATATTTATTTTTTCATGCTAATGACCAGCAAAATCAAATTATTATGATACCACATCATAGCACAGGGTATAGGAAAACACCATGCAACAAATCAAAGAGATATCTCAATAAATGAATGAGTAATGAACAGATGAGTGAACCTGCTGCAATTTGACTCCGGCACTCGGCAATGCAGAAAAGCTTTTACACTGTGGCAGGGAAAGGGTTTTTAACGTGAGTTAAGGTGTGTGTGTGTGTGTGGTGTGTGTGTGTGTGTGTGTGTGTGTGTGCGTGCGTGCGTGCGTGCGTGCGTGCGTGCGTGCGTGCGTGCGTGCGTGCGTGCGTGCGTGTGTTTGTGTGTGTGTCTGCGTGTGTGTCTGTG
>CM031597.1:2311935-2321935 GCA_018398815.1 Conus ventricosus
ATTTAATCTAAAGACCTTTTCAGGAATAACAAATGTTTGATGCATAACCATTTTGAAATAAGAAAAAGTTTTTTAAAGATATGATTTTACCCCTTCACTAAATCTCTTTTTTTTCCCCGGATGAAAAATTTTCTGAATAATTTCTATTTTTTGCAAACCCAAATTTTCCCCAAAAAAGGATCCGGTTTATCATTTCATAATAAATACCCAGAATCTTTACTTTATTTTTTCCAGTAAAGCATAATGCTGTCTGTACTCGGTTTTTTTACTACCTAGCCACATAGCCGCTGATTTGAATATTATACTGGGCATATGTATGTCACTAGCGCCTATGTATGTGTGTATGTGGAGTGCACCCATATTGTTGGTTACTGAGAGCATATGTATGTAAGGTTGTGTGCTTATGTGGGTCAGTGTGTGCATGTGAGTGTGTGTGTGTGTGTGTGTGGTGTGTGTGTGTGGGTGTGTGTGATGTGTTTTGTGTGTATGTGTGTCGTGCGTCCCATGTGTGTGTGTGGAGGGAGAGGGGGGGGGGGGGGGGGGTACAGGTTGCGGATCAGGTGTTGAAAACAGACCAGGGGCAGGAAACGTTGGGAGGGCAGGGTCATTTTGATCCGCTGTCCGGTGGGCATAGAATACATGGGTGTGTGGCTGGTCAATGTGGCCATAGAATACTGGGTCGTGTGTGGCCTGTCCAGTGGGCATAGAATACATGGGGCCTCGTGTGGGCTGTCAGTGGGCATAGATACATGGGGTCGTGTGGCGTGGAACACAAATCACATGCACACTGGAATGTCCGTGGGGGATGTGTCCCTCTCTCTCTCTCTCTCTCTCTCTCTAACTCTCTCTCTCTCCTCTTCTCTCTCTCTCTCTCTCTCTCTAAAACAATTCCTTCCTTCCTTCATTCATTCTCTCTCTCTCTCTCTCCTCTCTCTCTCTCTCTCTCTCTCTCTCCTCTCTCTCCTCTCTCCAAACATTCATTCATTCATTTTTCTCTCTCTCTCTCTCTCTCTCTCTCTCTTCTCTCTCTCTCTCTCTCTCTCTCTCTTCTCTCTGTCTCTCTCTCTCTCTCTCTCTCTCTCTCTCTCTCTCTCTCAAAGCATACTCTTACTTTTCTCTCTCTGTCTCTCACTCTCTCTCTCTCTAAATGCATTACTCTTCCTTAACTCTCTCTCTCTTCTCTCTCTCTTCTCTCTCTCTATCTCTACTCTCTCTCTTCTTTCAAAAAGCATTGCTCTTCTGCATCTCTCTCTCTCTCTTCTCTCTCTCTCTGTCTCTTCTCTGTCTCTCTCTCTCTCTTCTCCTCTCTCTCTCTCTCTCTCTCTCAGTTCTTTACCTCTCATCCCACCTTTAAAACGAGCCCTGTAAAGGGATTCTGAACGACCGGCTTTGTCAGACGAGGACAGGTTTACTGAAACGATTCCGCCTTTGTCAGACGAGGACAGGTTTACTGTTCGACGCCCTTTGTCAGGACGAGGACAGGTGTACTGAACGTGCCTTTGTCAGACGAGGGACAGGTTTACCTGAACGACGCCTTTCGCTCAGGACGCAGGACAGGTTTACTTGGATCGATCGCCTTGTGTCTGAAGTGGGACAGGTTTACTGACGACGCCTTTGTCAGCGAGGGACAGGTTTTGACTGAACGACCCTTTGTCAGCGAGGTCAGTGTTTACTGAACGGACGCCTTTGTCAGACGAGACAGGTTTACTGAACGACGCCACCCCCTTTGTCAGACGAGGACAGTTTATCCACCCACACACCCCCACTGAACGACGCCTTTGTCAGACGAGGACGGGTTACTGAACGGACGCCTTTGTCAGAACGAGGACAGGTTTTACTGAACGACGCCTTTGTCTAGACGAGGACAGGTTTACCTGAACGTACGCTATGTCAGACGAGGGACAGGTTTACTGAACGACGCATTTGTCTGACGAGGACAGGTTTACTGAATACGACGCCTCTTTGTCAGACGGAGGACAGGTTTACTGAACGACGCCTATCTGTAAAGAGGACAGGTTTACTGAACGAGCCTTTGTCAGACGAGGGGACAGGTTTACGGAACGACGACCTTTGTAGCCGAGGACAGGTTTACTGAACGACGCCTTTGTCAGTCGAGGACAGGTTTACCTGAACGACGCCTTGTCAGATCGAGGACAGGTTTACTGATCGACGCCTTTGTCAAGACGAGGACAGGTTTAATGCAACGCGCCTTTGTTCAGACGAGGAAGGTTTACCTGAACGGGACGGCCTTTGTCAGATCGAGCGACAGGTTTTATGAAACGACGCTTTGTTCAGACGAGGACAGGTTTACTGAACGACGCCTTTCGTCAGACGAGGACAGGTTTTATGCCCGACGCCTTTGTCAGACGGGAGGACAGGTGTACTGATCGACGCCTTTGTCAGACGAGGACAGGTCTTACGGAACGACACGCCTTTGTTCAGTCGAGGACAGGTTTACTGAACGACGCCTTGTCAGACGAGGACAGGGTTACGAGGCCCCTGTCCCCATTCAAGTTTAGCACACTTCTGCTTTGCTGTGACGGCAGGTCGAGATATAGTGGGGCCGCTTCCTGGTGGTCACTGCCAGCATTACCAGGCACCATGGGCGACAGACGAGATATGTGTGGCGCTTCCTGGTGTCAACTGCCAGCAATCAACAGGCACCATGGGCCGACGACGAGTTAAGTGTGGCCGCTTACTGGTGTCACTGCCAGCAATCACAGCCACCCATGGGCGACAGACGAGATATAGTGTGGCCGTTCCTGGTGTCACTGCAGCAATCACAGGCACCATGGGCCGACTGACGTAGATTATGGTGTGGCCGCTTCCTGGTGTCACTGCCAGCAATCCACAGGCACCATGGGCGACCTGACGAGATAAGTGTGGCCGCTTCTGGTGTCACTTGCCAGCAATCACAGGCACCATGGGCCGACAGACGAGATAAAGTGTGGCGCTTCCTGGTGTCACTGCCAGCAATCACAGGCACCATGGGCCGACGTCGACGATAGTGTGGCCGCTTCCTTGGTGTCACGCCAGCAATTCACAGGCACCATGGGCCGACAGACGAGATTGAGTGTGGCCGCTTCCTGGTGTCATGCCAGCAATCACAGGCACCATGGCCGACAGACGAGATAAGAGTGCGCCGCTTATGGTGTCACGGCCAGCATTCACAGGCACCATGTTAGTCTTGACACAACTCAAGACATGTATCAATCACCTCGGCTACTGGTGACAGGAATAAGCAGAACCAGACTTGCTGGCCCAATTTTCAATGGTTACGAGGGGAGTCTGTCTGATATGTATGAGCGCAAAAACCGTGCGTGTGTGTAGTGTGTGTGTGTGTGTGTGTGTGTGTGTGTGTGTGTGTGTGTGTGTGTGTGTGCGGGCGTGCGTGCGTGCGCTCGCGTGCGTGCGTGCGTGCGGTGCGTGCGTGCGTGCGTGAGTGCGTTCGTGCGTGCGTGCTTGCGTGCGTGCGTGCGTGCGTGCGTGCGTGCGTGCGTGCGTGCGTGGAGTGCGTGTGTGTGTGTGCACCGTTCGCTCAGTAGTTTGCCTGTCTGTTTGGCTGGCTGTCTGTCTCTCTGCTTGTGCTTTATGCATGTCTGTGGGTTTGTTCTGGCCAAATTAATGCAGACCCAGTCGTATATCACACACACGCATGTGGCGGCACAAACCACACACACACACACGCACTCACACACTACACATACACACACCCACACTACACACATACACACACACACACCAACCACACTCACACCACACATACACACACACAACACACACACACACACACTCACTCTCTCTCTCTCTCTCTCTATCTCTCTCTTCTCTCTCACACACAACACACACACACACACTCACACTCACCCCACACACACACACACACACACACACACACACACACACCACACACAAAACAACCACACACACCACAAACTAACACACACACAACTCACACACACACAACACACACACACCCCTGCCGCTCACTCACACTCTCCTCCACTCACCTGCAGAGGGAAAACATTAGCTCCCCACTCTCTCCATTCCAAGCGCCGCACTTGATCGGACGGTGGATGGCGGTGGTGGATGGATACAGACAGCTGGCTCTGGCCTTTGATGTGGGTGACTGGCGAAGGGGGCAGGCAGGATAAGGGCTGGGCGCTCGCTGATGTTTCTGGCATTGTGCTGCCCGGGTCTCGGCGTCTGTGAAAGGTGTTTCAGATTGTTCCCCCTGACATCTTTGGTTCTGCCTTCCGCCTGTCGAATCATTCTGTCAATCTCTGATCTCTGATGAGGGACTGTCCCTGATGACACACTGACTGACTTTCGGATTGTTTTTTGAACGGTGGTTGTTCATTGATTTTTTGGTCCTGGAGGGTTTAGTTCATACATTCGCAGTTCTCTTGTTTGAAAGTGTGAGGGGGAAGATTGTTTTGATCTGAATGGAATGGCCAGAATGTATTTGCAAATTTTTTTACTCAATTGAGAATCTCGACGCCTCCGCTTCCGCCACAGCGCACGCGCGCATTCACACACGCACACACACGCGCGCGCGCGCGCGAAACACACAAAACACACGCATACTCGCGCACACACGCACACACACACACATACACACACCCCCTATCCCCCCCCCCCCCCCCCCCCCCCTGCACACACACACAGGCACGAACACACACACACACACACACACACACACACACACACACACACACACACACACACACACACAGGCACGAACACACACACACACCACCACACACACACACACACACACACACACACACCACACACAGGCACGAACACACCACACACACACACACACACAAGATGGCGACAGCGATCAGAAGCTAAACGTCGGGTCTGCTAGCTTATAGCATTTCTGCGGGCTCTGTCTCAGAAATGACCAAAACTAGGAGCCAGGGGGGTCTTCTTTCGTGTCCAGTAACAAAATTTGCAAGTCAAGAAAGAAAGACAAAACCAAGCAAGTCGGCGCTTCAAGAATGTTCAAATCTGAAGCAAACCCGGGTCAACAGACAAATGCTGACATTCCTGGGATTGGAACGGACAGCACCGATGAAATTCCAAACCTCAACTCTTTACTTCTTATGCCATGAAGGACGTGAAAGAAGAAATCGGTGAGTTGAGGAAAGTAATCGAATCATTATGTAAAAAAATAGTATCCCTCGAGATCGTACGTGAGCAAAACAACACGATTGCTCAGCTCACAACCGTAAAATGTAGGCCTAATTCTGAACCACGTTCTAAATTTGTTCAGACGAATCCAGAACAGAAAAGGGTAAAGGAGAGCGCGAAACAAAACCTTACCTACGCTCAGGTGACAGCACAAACGCCCGGTTCAACATCAAAGGGGAAAAAAAAAAGAAGAAGATAAAAAACTAAAGCCAAAAGAACGAATTAGAACACAGAAGACAACCTCTCATGAGGGTCAATCCCAATGGTTACGTCTTTCACGTCACAGCCTGCTCAGAATCGAACAAACAAAAGACACAACTTCGAAAGGGAAAGTGAACAAGGCTAATGAAGATCTCCCATCTGTACTCGTCCTCATGATTCTGTTTTGACGGTGTGAAGTGCCCCGACTTGGTCGATCTTATGGTTTCAAAACCGTTCCAAAAAATCTTCCACTAAAAAGGGTACTTACTGCCCACCTGAAACAAACCTTGTCGTAAATGGATACAGAAGTCGATGCATTGTTATTCATTGTGGTCTCAATGATATTAAACAAAAAGACGTTGCATCCTCTAGCAAACTCTTTGCGGACACCGTTAAAACCATCGCTAAAGAGCATTCACACGCCAGCATTGTGATCAGTAAAGTGGCTCCTTTTCTAACCCCGAAATAAACAAAAACCGCGAAATTTTCAACGCGGTTATAAACTCTAAAACTATTCAAAGTACCCAAAGTGTCCTTTCATCAGCCATGAGAATCTCCTGTCCCGGGCCCCAGAACACTAAAAGACGGAGTCCACCCGAACCAGAAAGGAGCCAGTGTACTTGCTGGTAACTTAGGGCGACCGTTCACCAGCTTTTCTGGAAGAAACCCTCTGGCAGCAAGTACAGGAATCCCAGTCTACATCGCTCTTCATGGAGAACACGATGCCTCCCCCTCCATCTTCTCGTCCACAGATTCATGATGTACCCTTTTTTCCTGCACCAGGGCCCTGGCGGAACTTCTATGATGTTCTACAAGACTGGTGAATGATCTTCATAAAACTTAACAACACTCCCCCGTCAAGAAAGTCATAGTTGTGCTTAAATGTCTAGCGACTGAAATGATAAACTGATCGTCTTTGTGATATCTGATCGTCGGGTTGCCATTTTGATTTTTTTTTTTCTAACCTGCTACATTCGCGTAGTTTCCTCAATCCCCCCCCCCCCCCCTTTTTTTTTTTTTTGTGTGTGCGTTACACATTACCATCTTATTCCTCTTCTAGGCCTTGCCTTTTGTAAAAGGTTCTCTATTGCGTTGCTGTTCACTGATTAGTTTCATTGTTGGGGAATTGTCTTTTTATCTTTCATTTGAATAATTTTCTTTTTGCAATTGTGCCTCCCTTGAATGTCCATTGTAAAATTTTGATGGAAAACAAGACTGACATTAATATACACAATGGAACTGCCGGTCGATTAACAAGATTTGGTAAATCTTCCAACAACATCTTGAAGCCAGCTCCTACATGGCCTTATTCTTAAAATCACTAAATGTGTCTAAAAACGACTTGCCACGCCCTGATCGTTTCTTTTCCCCGCCTGTGGTACAAGAAACTGGTGACAATGAAAAAGTCTCTGCAGCCTTTATATAAATGACCAGTATTTACCATCCCCTTCAGTCACCATACCAAACCCCTGGCACCTCAGACTTGTATTCTTGTGCAGCTTCTGTTCACTTGACAATTCTCTAGTCTTAAACATTGTCTCTGTGTACTTTTCCAAAGGAGTCATTGATAGCAATTCAGACTGGCTACATAATAAAAAAACTTTCAAAGTAGTAAATGGTTAATTGCGGGTGACTTTAATGAACATGCTCCTTTCGGGATAAACTTGCACAAAAGTCAGCTCAAACCGTTTAGTGGAGAACATATCAGACTCCCCACTCCGTCCTGTTAAATGATGGAAGTTCACGAGACTGCCTGAATCCCTAGTCACAGATCATCTGCAATGACTTGTCTTTAATTCCCCATCAAGGGTCCCGAGCTGTACATGGCAAACTTATGAAAAACACTTTAGGGAGTGATCATATTCCCATAGTTATTTCTCTGAGAGGATTTGTAGTGAGCAAGATGACAGTAAGGATAAAATCCCAAAGTTTGATTACAAGCGAGCTGACTGGGCCAAATTTCAATCTGTGCTATCTTCATATGATGTCAATTCTTTTGATAAATCTGACATAGAATCTATGTACAGTAAATTTTACTATCTCACTACTGCATGCAGCTGGTGAGGCAATTCCGATTCTTAGTCAATCAAAATCCCCCAAACATAACGGGTAAAGTGTGGTGGACAGAATCTTGCAGAAACGCTGTTGATAAAAAAAAAAGCACGTTTAAACTGTACGCAAAAGTAAAAAAGGTTAAAGGGAGCATACCAGTTAGAACTGCCAAGAATCAAAGGAATAAAGTAATTGAAAATGCTAAACACGAGTACTGGTCATCATTTTGTTTTAAATGAAATAAGTGAACATAAAGATATCAATAAAATTTGGAAAAAGATCCATGAAATGAAAAACGGAATCCATTTACCGCATATCCAATCATAATAGGTGCTGTAAAATTTCCTTCGACATACCAAAAAGCAGAATCATTTGCTACATGTTTTCCAAAAACAGCTCCTTCTGTAGTTTATCAGACAAATGCAGAGCTATGAGGGAAAACCAATCTAACAAAGAAATTTTACGCTGATCCGGACGAAATAATGATCATTATCTAAATGCTGATATTACGTCTCAGGAATTACACTCTGCTATTTCTTCATTGTCTAATAAGAAAACGTCGTTGGTTTGATGCCATTTCTAATGAAATGTTAAAACATAAACCACAAAATTTTTTTTTATTTCTACATGAATTATTAATAAATGTGGATTAAAGGGAACATACCTTCCATATGCAGAGACTCAATTATAGTTCCCATTTAAAGAATGGAAAATCAATGACAAACACAAATAGCTATCGACCTATAGCTCTTACATCTCATGTCTGTAAACTAATGGAGATAATTGTTCTAAACAGATTGACATACTATTGTGAAAAAACTCGTATTATTCCCGCAAACCAGGCCGGGTTTTTGAAAGGGCAGGTCTACTATTGATCATCTTGTAAAGCTCACTACGCAAATTAAACACCAGTTTGCTAGAAGACAAAACGTTTCTCGCCACATTTTTTGATATCAACAAGGGGAATTTTATCAAGTTTGGCATGATAGGCTTTTATATAAATTAAAAACTAAAAGGTCTCTCTGGTCATATTATAAATTTGTTAAAACATTCCTGACCAACAGAAGTATCAGACAAGAATAGGTCATACTTATTCATCCAAAAGATTACTAGATAGGGGTATCCCTCAAGGCTCTGTGATCGCCCCTCTTCTCTTTAATATTTTTTAAATAATGATTTACCTAAATACATTTCAAAAAACGTTAACTTGATTCAATATGCGGATGACATCTGCTTATGGTTTAAAAGCCACATTAAAAAAGAACACATCAAAAAGATCTGTTAATTACATTAGAAGAATATATCAAAAAGAGTTAGACAACATTGCGAAAATTCAGTCTGATAATGGCTTATGCCTCGGCTGAAAAATCCCGTATGAGTTATTTGATGCAGGTGGGTCTGCTCACAATACTCCTAAATTCAAAGTACATAATACCATATTGAGCTACACTTCTGAGATTAAATTCCTTGGTGTCATCTTATGTCAAACTTTTTTGGAATTTTCACTTGGAACACATAATAAAAACAAGCGAGAAAATCTCTTAATCTGCTCAAAGTTATAAGCAAACAAAGTTGGGGCCAGGAAACAAAAAGTTTAATACATCTTTCTTCTGCTTTAGTTAGATCCAAATTGTCATATGCACAAGAGGTCTTTTTTAGTGCTCCTAAGTACTTATTAAAAAAGCTTTAATGAAAAGACTCTAAGGCATTCAGATTAGCCCTTGGGGTTCCATTTCATGCTTCAGCTTTAGGAACATACCCTGAAGCTGGGTCTTACCTCTTGATGACCATCGTGAACTAGCCTGCGCTAAGTACATTCTTCGCTGCTCAACTATTGAAGTGCTAACCAAATGGAACTGGATATGAGGGCTGATGTAGACTTTCCTAAACGTGCTAAAAACATTCGAGCCACTAAAACGATACTCACATATTCTTCTCACTTGTTGACAAATTCAGGTATCAATCATAAACAGCTTGCTGTGCGTTTTCCCATAAGTCCCGTACCAAACTGGGAGCTCCTCAAACCAGTGTTTGATTATAACTATACACTATATCAAAAACTGATAACCCTAATATTCTAGCTTGCGAAGCAAAATCACATATCAATGATTGTTATCGTAACTTTTGTAAAAGTCTATACTGATGGTCTCTATTAAACAATAATGCTGGGTTTTGGCTTTGGGCATTCCATTTTTAAAAATTGAGAAGTCCTTTCATCTTGGGGCAAATCTGCCATTTTTACAGCCGAACTTATAGCAATATTAATGGCCGTAGAGTAACATAAATGAAATTTTTCATTTTACTGTTATGGTATTCTCTTTTGTGTAGATTCTAAGTCAGTTCTTCAAGCTTTAGAATCTACAAATTCAAAAAATCGTGCTGAAATCGTATCAGAAATTAAAATACTTATTCACAACTTATGTCAAGAGGTATAATAGTTAATTTTTGTTTGGGTTCCTTCCCATTGCTTCATATCCGGAAATGAATGGGCTGACAGGGTTGCTCGAGCAGGTGCAAACAAATCTGACAATACGGCTTCTATCAAATT
>CM031597.1:2324435-2326935 GCA_018398815.1 Conus ventricosus
TATGCCTGTCTTTTTGCCTGTCTATCTGTCTGTCTGTCTCTCTCTCTCCCTGCCTGTCCATCTGTCTGTCTCTGTCTCTGCCTCCGTCTCTCTCTCTCTCTCTCTCTCTCTCTCTCTCTCTCTCTCTCTCTCTCTCTCCCTCTCCTCTCTCTCTCCTCTCTCTCTCTCTCTCTCTCTCTCTCTCTCTCTCCTCTCTCTCTCTCCTCTCTGTGAACGTCGACCTCAGCAAGAGAAAATCGCATCTCCTGACCTCGGGCAAGTCTTAATGATGTGGTGAAACGTTTACGATGTCCTGCCCGTGATAATAACAAACAACACGATACCCCACCCCCACCCCCGTCCCCGCACCACCGCCACCCCCACCCCCACCCCTTCCCCCATCCCCACACCCATCCCTACCCCAGCCCCACCCCCAGTCCCCGCACCACCCCCACCCCCACCCCCAACCCCAGTTATTTGACCAACATAACAGAGAGAGAGAGAGAGAGAGAGAGAGAGAGAGAGAGAGAGAGAGAGAGAGAGAGAGAACACTATTATTAGACCGACATAACTCAGAGAGAGAGAGAAAGAGACAGACAGACAGACAGACAGACAGACAGAGAAAACACTCTATTATTAGACTGACATAACTCAGAGAGAGAGAGAGAGAGAAAGAGAGACAGACAGACAAAGAGACAGAGAGAGAGAGAGAGAGTGAGAGAGAGAGAGAGACAGACACAGAGACAGAGAGAGACAGACAGACAGACGGAGACAGACAGACCACCACAGAGAGAGAATGATAGATGATAGAGAGTGACAGACAGACAGGCAGAAAGAGGGACAGAGAGACAGAGACAGACAGAGACAGACAGAAATAGGGTGACGGAAGGAAGAGAGCTGAGAGAGACGAGAAGAGAAGGGAGGAGAGAGAGGGTAAGGAGGCATAAAGCTCTAGCTTCATGGGTAGTTGATAAGTATGCTTGATTTCCTTTGTCTTTATTTCCCTATGAATAAGGACAAATATTCATAGGCCTCGTTTGCTCAGATGCGCAGAGAGAGAGAGAACTCGGAACTCGGAAAATTTTAATTGCAAAGGCCACCGACCTATCTGCAATGAGGTCAAGAAACAAAAAGAATGAAATCACACACACCGACGCTGTAACATTTCTACTGATCACGATCATTTACAAAACTTGCTCACACCAACTGTATAATCGTAAATTGAGTATACCGAAAGATACATACAAAATCACACCCATATATAGCACTCTCCCAGACTCGCACAGCTCGCACATACAATTTCGCTCGCACTTACAATTGCCCGCGCGCAAACCACACACACACACACACACGCGCGCGCGCGCGCACGCACGCGCGCACGCACGCACGCACGCACGCACGCACGCACGCACGCACATCATGATCCCTAAGTATACACAAGACGTATCGACCACGAAACAATGTAAAACGGATACATTTATGAAAACATATGGTACTCCTATTGTTCTCTCCCCAGTAACAATTCTCCTCTTTTCTTCAAGGCATAGAAGATATACATCGCAACAGAGCGAATTACGTCCCTTTTCTCGTTTTGCAGCAAAAACTTCAACAATGGTCCGTGTACATTTGTTACATATTTCATGATATACTTATTTCTTAAATCTTGATATGATGGACATTCCAGCAAAAAGTGTATTTCACCTTCATTTTTTTCACAAAAAGGGCAGCTTTTTGAGTTATTTTTGTATCTGTCGTGGAATTTTGTATCACTGCTTCCTAGTCGAAACCTTACAAGAACTTTTCGAAACTTTGGGATTGTAATATCTGCAAGATACTTTTCAGGCTGTAGTATAGTAATGATTTAAACAAACGATAAGTAGAATACCTGTCACTATTTGACAGTTTGGTGTTCCACTCTTGCTGATAGCAATCAATCATTCGTTGCTTTAGTTCCTGTAGAAACAACTTTTCGTGACCAACTCCACCGTTAAGCCAGACAAAAGAAAAACCATGTGAATCAAGACAATTGTTTATAGACTTTGCCCAGTTTGAATGTATATTAGAATGTCTTGTGGATTGCAACATTCTTGATTTTTCCATTTCATATGCATGTTTTGCACAGAGAGAGAGAGAGAGAGAGAGAGAGAGAGAGAGAGAGAGAGAGAGAGAGAGATACAGAGAGACAGAGAGACAGAGAGAGAGGGGGGGGGGGGGGAGAGAGAAGGACAACGACAATGATATATTATTTCATAACAGTAAAAGTACTGGCTTAGTTAGCCATTTTTCAGACTTGCCGTTACTTTTCTACGAAGCTCGTACAAAATGATACATGAGAAGAGAGAGAGAGAGAGAGAGAGAGAGAGAGAGAGAGAGAGAGAGAGAGAGAGAGAGAGAGAGAGAGCACAAATCATAGATTCCAAGAATGACAAAGAAGTATATTTTGCTTCGCTCTTGTCCCTTATGGCCGCTACTCTGAGAACAATCGATGACTTGAAAACTGGTTAGAAGGAGACAGACAGAC
>CM031597.1:2331935-2344435 GCA_018398815.1 Conus ventricosus
GGTGGAGGGAGGGGGGCAGGGCGTGCAAAATATTCAAATGAGTGTGGGATGATACAGACATTAGGGTTGGGTTTTTTTTCTTGTCTTTTCCTTTTTAAGTCCGGGGTATAGAAGGAAAGTGGAGGGATCGGGGTGAGGGAGGGTGTAGGGGATACTGCCCGCACCTAAAGTCCAGGTCAAAGCCATTCGGTTAAGCCTACACAGTATCAGCGTCCGTCTTGCGGCCTTGCGAGCCGATCTGCTGATGGATAAGATGACACGGGACCTGGGTTTAAACCCTCTCACCTGTCTTCCATGGACAGCGATCCGTGTGATCAGGTTCTGAACAGGCTTTCCTTCAGGATTAGCCATGTTTTAGTGTGTGTGTGTGTGTGTGTGTGTGTGTGTGTGTGTGTGTGTGTGTGTGTGTGTGTGTGTGTGTGTGTGTGTGTGAGTGTGTGTGTGTGTGTGAGTGTGTGTGTGTGTTGTTGTTGTTCTTCCGTTTAACGTCTTCCCACATATAGTGATTTCAGACCGTTTGCAGTGATAGAGTGTATGATGAAAGAAGTATGAATGTGTGCAACCATTTATGAGTGTGTGTGTGTGTGTGTGTGTGTGTGTGTGTGTGTGTGTGTGTGTGTGTGTGTGTGTGTGAAAATGTGTGTGTGAAAATGTGTGTGGGTGTGTATGTATGTGTGTGTGTGTGTGTGTGTGTGTGTGTGTGTGTGTGTGTGTGTGTGTGTGTGTGAGTGTGTGTGTGTGAAAGTGTGTGTGTGTGAAAATGTGTGTGAGTGTGTATGTGTGTGTGTGTGTGTGTGTGTGTGTGTGTGTGTGTGTGTGTGTGTGTGTGTGTGAGTGTGCGTGTGTGTGTGTGTGTGTGTGTGTGTGTGTGTGTGTGTGTGTGTGTGTGTGTATGTGTGAGTGAGTGTGTTAAGAGATAAGTTTATGATACGGTTTTCAGTGTGCCACAGTTTTCAAAGAAATACAGTAATTTCACCATGTCCAGTGGAACTAGTTTTCTGTTCTTCAATAGTGTCTCTGCACTAGAGGTGTATCTGATGAAGTTGGAAGCAGTCCTTTGAATGATGTCGTCGTTTCAGCACATTTTCCAGTGTTGACGTGGTCATATTTTTCCAGTTCGGGACACTTCAGTTAAGCGTGTAGTTGAGGAGTTAAAGAGTGTATATAATACAATCTTATGTTGTATCTTATTTGTAAGCGGCATCATACTAATGATTGAATTTGATTAAGATGAGCATATGTTTGTTCAAATGAGTTGGGGGGGGGGGGGGGGAGAAAAAAAAAGAAAAAAAAAGGTTATAATTCAAAGGAATATTCCAACTGGGCTTTGTAATAAATGTTTACAAATTAAACACATGAAAAAACAGTTATTTAACATGTAAGGCAAGTTCAGTGAAGTCGATCCATCAGATAAAAATTTCAGCACCTTCCCTTTGCACTACTGTTTTTGTTCTTGCACAGTTCAATAACAGATGACTTTACACTGAGAGGTTCCCCACACATACATGAGACATTTTTGCAGTATTTAGTTCGAGGTGAATTTAATCGCATGCGATGAATTAAGCTTTCTACGTCTCTGGAAATTGGAGTTTGGATTTTTCTTAATTGTGTTTTGGGGTTAATATCAGGGCTTGGTTTAACACACATTTTATAATATAGACAATCTGTGTTTTTCAATAAATGTTGAAATCTGTCGTTTGATGCTTTATTTATCAGTGCATAATATTCTGACAAATCCAAATCTATTCTGAATGAAGTTGTGCCTTCAATGTTGTGAGCTGCTCTTCGAGCAGCTTGGTCAACTCTCTCATTGGATGAAATGCCGCAGTGAGAGGGCACCCAACAGAAAGTAATATTGACTCCCTTCATTGAGAGAAGATGCGTTACGTAATTTATTTCCGTTGTTATCTCATTTCGAATCTTTGAATTTGGAGATTGTAAAGCAGAAAGCGCTGATCTAGAATCACTACAAAGTAGAAGTTGACAATCTTTGGTGGAAGAATTTAGAATATACTTTAGAGACATTAGAATTGCTACTAGTTCTGCGGTAAAAATCGACAAGTATTTCCCAAGATGATACAATTTCTCCACTTTTAAGGTTGGTATGATAAAAGCTGCGCCAGTGTTACGATCGTCTAGTACTGAACCCATCCGTAAAAACTTTCAAGTGGTCTTTATACACATTTTCCAAATGACAATTTACATCGCTTTTAAGAAGGTTTGGAGAATCGTTTTTACTTAATACGGTGTAATTTGTATCAAATTTAGCTTTTATTTGTTCCCATTTGGGAATGGGTGCATAGAAGGGGCTCGAAGCGATTTTAGTTTGATTTATGTTTGATTCTTTCAATAGAGTAGAAGTATATGTCTGAATGGATAAAGTTGATTTTATGCTTCTAGCTCTTTTTGCAAAGTCTGTTTCTGAATTTACTGATACTTCTTTAGCACAAAAAGTATTTTGTGAAGAGTTTTTTAAGACAAATTTAGATGCAGACGCTTTTCGAAACTCATTGAGAGGCAAAACTCCAATTTCATGGTATGTTCCCATGTTACATGTATGTATAGGAACTCCAAGTGCCAGTTTATACGATTTGCAGTCTATACTTTGTAATTTATTGAGTAAGTGTTGTGGGGCGCTAAAGAATACTTCTTGGGCGTAAATTAATCTTGACCGCACAAGCGCAGAAGATAGTAATGTTAAGCTATCTTTGTCTTGTCCCCACTTTTGTTTGCTTATGATTTTTAAAAAGTTAAAACTTTTCCTCGCTTTATTCAAAATGTATTCAATATGTAGATTCCATGAAAGTTTTGGAGTTAGATAAACGCCTAGAAATTTGACAGAACTAGCGTATTGTAGTAATGACCCGTTCAGAGTAAATTGAGGAAGTTTCTCAGGGTCATATCCAGAGTTAAAAAGCATTAAATTCGTTTTTTCTGCTGAAAGTGAAAGTCCATTTTCATGTAAAAAGTCGTTGATTTTGTTTAGTTCATGTTGATATTTTATTTTTATGTAATTAATAGATCTTAATGGAGTCTTTCTTTTCATAGTGACCTTCATCCATAAACATAAGTCATCGGCGAATTGTGCTAATATTACATCTTTTGATAATCCTTTTGTTATATCTGCAGTTAAAATATTGAATAAAATCGGAGATAATACTGATCCCTGTGGAAGCCCCATTTCTAATGGTCTAGTGCTAGAATATGTATGCTCTATTCTTGTTTGAATCACTCTATTTTCCAAAAAACTTTGATATAGTTATACATTGTTCCACTTATACCAATGGTTTTGAGCTTATACATGAGTCGTTTGTGCCATACTTGTTCATATGCTTTTTTTATATCAAAGAAAGTTGCGAGGATGTTTTTCCGTCTCGCAAATTGTTGTTTAACTTGAGTCGTTAGTTTAACTAAGTGTTCTACTGATGATCTTCCTTTTTGAAAACCAGCTTGGTTGATTGGGATTACTTGGTGTTTGTTACAAAAGTATGTTAACCTGTTTAGAACAATTTGTGTTGTGTGTGTGTGTGTGTGTGTGTGTGTGTGTGTGTGTGTGTGTGTGTGTGTGTGTGTGTGTGTGAGTGTGTGTGTGTGTGTGTGAGTGTGTATGTGTGTGTGTGTGTGTGTGGTGTGTGTGTGTGTGTGTGTGTGTGTGTGTGTGTGTGTGTTAGGGAGTGTCTGTTTTGTGTGCGAGTGTGTGTGTGTGTGTGTGTGTGTGTGTGTGTGTGTGTGTGTGTGTGTGTGATTTGTGTGTGTGTGTGTGTGTGTGTGTGTGTGTGTGTGTGTGTGTGTGTGTGTTAGGGAGTGTCTGTTCTGTGTGCGAGTGTGTGTGTGTGTGTGTGTGTGTGTGTGTGTGTGTGTGTGTGTGTGTGTGTGTGTGTGTGTGTGTGTGAGTGTGTGTGTGTGTGTGTGTGTGTGTGTGTGTGTGTGTGTGTGTGTTGTGTGTGTGAGTGTGTGTATGTGTGTGTGTGTGTGTGTGTTGTGTGTGTGTGTGTGTGTGTGTGTGTGTGTATGGGAGTGTCTGTTTTGTGTGCGAGTGGTGTGTGTGTGTGTGTGTGTGTTGTGTGTGTGTGTGTGTGTGTGTGTGTGTGTGTGTGTGTGTGTGATAGTGTGTGTGTGTGTGATATGTGTGTGGTGTGTGTGTGTGTGTGTGTGTTGTGTGTGTGTGTGTGGTGTGTGTGTGTTGTGTTAGTGTCTGTTTTGTGTGCGAGTGTGTGTGTGTGTGTGTGTGTGTGTGTGTGTGTGTGTGTGTGTGTGTGTGTGATAGTGTGTGTGTGTGGTGTGTGTGTTGTGTGTGTGTGTGTGTGTGTGTGGTGTGTGCGTGTGTGTGTGTGTTCTTTCTTTGTGTTACGTTGTACCATATATGTGAGTGTGGGTATGTGTGTATGTGCTCTTGCATGTATATGTATGCGTGCGAGTGTGTATTGGTGTACGCGTGTGAGAATTCGTTTTTTTCATCGGTTTGTTTGTGTGCGTGCGTGCGCGCGCGCCCAAGTGTGTGTGTGTGTGTGTGTGTGTGTGTGTGTGTGTGTGTGTGTGTGTGTGTGTGTGTGTGTGTATCTGTTTGTCTCTCTGTGTTTGTACCTTTGTCTGTGTGTGAGTGTGTATGGGTATATGTGTTTGAGAGTTCGTTTGTGTGTGTGTGTGTGTGTGTGTGTGTGTGTGTGTGTGTGTGTGTGTGTGTGTGTGTGTGTGTGTGTCTGTGAATGTGTGCAGGGGTGTATGAGTGCAGCGGCAAATGCGTCACTCGCGAAGAGCAGAACCGGCGTGACTGTTGTCGGTCATGCCATTAGCCACAGATATGTTTTTCTGACCACTATCGACCCACCAACGTTACCCCTCCCCCCCCCCCCCCCCCACCGCCTTCCCTTCTTCCCACTCCCCACTCCCCTTCTCCCTGCCTTTGATTCTCTGTCTTTGTCTGTCTGCCCGTCTAGTCTGTGCATAGAAATAGAAATTCAAGCGAAGCTTTATTCAGCTCGATCTGTATAAGTCATCGTCTGTCTGTTTGTAATCCACATCATCTTCTATATGAATAGCACAATGTTGTGTCTAAGGACCAGAGGTCAGAGAGGACATGTTTTCTAGTCTGGTACCACCGTGCCAGAGTCATTGTACTTCGCGAACGCTACAGCTCACTAGGATTCAAACATTGATTTTTCTCGCTTATGTTTTCTTTTCTTTAACAATCACAGTGAATTTGAATAGTAAAATATCATATTGTATTATATGCATGCCAAACAAAAACACATGCTGACACTTTTTTTTAAATTGAATCTGATCTGGAAATTTGATAGACAAACGCTCTCAAAGGGAATTCGTGCTGTGGGCTTTTGATCAGGAGACTTCTGTTGAAAATCCTATGAGATAACTTCCCTTAGTGTTTATTACATGGGGCACTGCTTTTACCATAGTGCGTCATAAGTAATAACAGTTTCTGATTGGTGGACATTTCTGTGGGCGGTTGTTTAACTGACCCACGTAAGTCTGGCCATTCCAGTTAGGATCGACGCAAAGCTTGGAATACAAAATGAAACCAAAAAAAATGCAACTATCAATAATTGTATCAATAACAAAGCGTCTACATTTACTACAGAATGGAATTTCTTAACCATTGTTTTCAACATACAATAGATAGGTTTGTCAAATCATCTGTTGTTAAAATCGAAGTGCTTTCGTACTACATGCTCACTTGTTTTTGGTTTTTGTTGTTGTTGGATTTTTTTTTGTTTTGTTTGTTTTTTGTCGCTTATTTTTGACACTTGATAGTCATGTTGTTATTGTCACTGTTGCAATCATCATTTGTTTTCAGCTAATCCAGACTTTCCTCTTTCTCCATGCGACCCCCACCGCCACCCACCCCCACCCCTCCCCTCTACCCTTTCCCACCACCTCTCGTTTCTTTCTCTTCTTCATCACATCACTTTTGTTGTGATTTCACGGGAAAAAAAATACAATGAAACGTTTATTACCCAAAAAAAATTTCGACGCATACCTTTTAACATCGGTATCAATTTCAACATCGGTATCAATGTCAACATCGGTATCAATGTCAACATCGGTATCAATGTCAACATCGATATCAATGTCAACATCGGCATCAATGTCAACATCGGTATCAATGTCAACATCGGTATCAATGTCAACATCGGCATCAATGTCAACATCGGCATCGATGTCAACATCGGTATCGATGTTAACATCGGCATCAATGTCAACATCGGTATCAATGTCAACATCGGCATCAATGTCAACATCGGTATCAATATCAACATCGGCATCAATGTCAACTTAGGCATCAATGTCAACATCGGTATCAATGTCAACATCGGTATCAATGTCAACATCGGCATCAATGCCAACATCGGTATCAATGTCAACATCGGTATCAATGTCAACATCGGTATCAATGTCAACATCGGTATCAATGTCAACATCGGTATCAGTGTCAACATCGGCATCAATGCCAACATCGGTATCAATGTCAACATCGGTATCAATGTCAACATCGGCATCAGTATCAAAATCGGCATCAATGTCAACATCGGTATCAATGTTAACATCGGCATCAATGTCAACATCGGTATCAATGTCAACATCGGCATCAATGTCAACATCGGCATCAATGTCAACATCGGCATCAATGTCAACATCGGTATCAATGTCAACATCGGTATCAATGTCAACATCGGCATCAATTTCAACATCGGTATCAATGTCAACATCGGCATCAATGTCAACATCGGTATCAATGTCAACATCGGCATCAATGTCAACATCGGTATCGATGTCAACATCGGTATCAATGTCAACATCGGTATCAATGTCAACATCGGCATCAATGTCAACATCGGTATCAATGTCAACATCGGCATCAATGTCATCATCGGCATCAATGTCAACATCGGTATCAATGTCAACATCGGTATCAATGTCAACATCGGCATCAATGTCAACATCGGTATCAATGTCAACATCGGCATCAATGTCAACATCGGTATCAATGTCAACATCGGTATCAATGTCAACATCGGCATCAATGCCAACATCGGCATCAATGTCAACATCGGCATCAATGTCAACATCGGTATCAATGTCAACATCGGTATCAATGTCAACATCGGCATCAATGTCAACATCGGCATCAATGTCAACATCGGTATCAATGTTAACATCGGCATCAATGTCAACATCGGTATCAATGTCAACATCGGTATCAATGTCAACATCGGCATCAATGTCAACATCGGCATCAATGTCAACATCGGCATCAATGTCAACATCGTCAACATCGGCATCAATGTCAACATCGGCATCAATGTCAAGACTTGGCGCAACGTGAGCCGGGAGAGCAAAACGGGACACAACGACTTTGTCTTTTGCTCCTTTGTTTTTATTGTCTTGAATTTGTTTTCTTGCCTGAGGAAAACCAAAGGGGTCGAAACGCGTCGTGTTGTAGTTTGTTTATCTCTTTCATTTGGCGGAGTAGTTGGGGTTTTTTCCTTAAGTTTGTGAAAAGTGAAATTGGTGTTTGTGAAAAGTGAAATTGGTGTTTGTGAAAAGTGAAATTGGTGTTTGTGAAAAGTGAAATTGGTGTTTGTGAAAAGTGAAATTGGTGCTTTGCATTCTGGCGTTGGTGTCAGTTTCGTTTCTGCACAACGGGTTTATCTGGCGTCGTAACTGAATAAAAGCCATTAGACAATGACTCTAGTGTGGTGAGTGGAGTGAGTGGGGGGGGGGGGGGGGGGGGGGGGGGGGGGGGGAGGGCGGTGCCCGTAGAGTAGGGGATTGGTTGTGGTGTTGCAGGTGCTGTTGTCCACATCCGTTCTGCTGTTTTCTTCTTGTATAGTTTCTCGTTTCATTTCACCTCGTCATAACCGATGACGTGGGCGGTCACGTGGCTCCAAAGTTATGACCTTAGGAGAGCATATGGGAGATAATTCAGTCTGTGTCGTCACAGCAGCCACCATTCCTTTTAAACGTCCAGAAACTTAATGGGGAAAAAAGTTTGAAAATGTTGTAAACTATAGCCCTTCAACGCAACCAGCAAACAAAAAGCTTCCTTTTTTTTACCCGTTCTGTTGGCAAGTTCTATCGACCAAGCTGTGTGGGTGTATATTGACCCGTTCTGTTGGCCAGTTCTGTCGACCAAGCTGTGTGGCTGGATATTGACCCGCACTCTCCTTTCTTCATACTACAACTATTATCACCAAAGTAGTAGTAATCCTGTCTTAATTTATTATTTCAATATTTTGACCTTTATTAGTATTCCTGTCAGTAATATAATTATCATCATTACTATCTTGACTCACACATTATCTCCATTCTAACAGCCTCATTTTCATTCAACGCCTACCTTGCGGCTGAAGAAAGCTAAGTGACAAAGTCGTTCATTTTCTTTGTACTGTTTGTTTGTGTCTTGCCTGAAGAAGACCTAAGAGGTCGAAACGCGTCGTGTTTTGTCTTGTGACTCGTTTGTCCACGTTTCTCTTGGCGGTTCGCTATCATTTATTTAAGATCTGTTTAGATTTCCGCCTGCAGTCATTTCACGTTGCTACAAGTTCTGTCGATCAAGCTGTGTGGGTGGATATATGTTGCCTTACTGCACCCGGGGTAAGCAAGAGTGAGTGTGTATATGGCGTACCATTGGCGTCAAAAAGACGCACGATGATATGTGCAACCCCGGCAGTACATGCACAGACCGGGACCTCCACTCAGAGGGACAAGAGGGTAAATCAATACTGCACGTAAAGACTATGGCGTTAAAAGTCCATTCAGGACTTAGACTATGGCGTGAGAAGTCCATTCAGGACTGTACGCAGCAGCATGTGGTGTGAAATCACTGGTTACTTCAAAACTAGAGGCAGAACGTATGATAAGGCACCGTGACTTGGGCTTGATAATAAAACCAGGACTTTAAGTTTTACTTGAGAACTGAAGTCTTCACTTTAAACAGGTTTAATATGAAAGGTAAGTAAATCCAGAACGTAATACACGCCTTTAACTTAATAAATAAATCCAGTACTGTACATAATGTCAAGGACTTTGGCTTTATGAAAACAAAAATCTGTTACACAAATGCTTTAGGTTCATAAGCAAAATTAGAACTTTACACATCAGCTTTGGCTTTGTAGGCTAAGCATGATTACTTTGAACAATAAAAGCAGGACTTTTTACATTGGCTTTGGCTTGATAAGTAAACAGGACTTTACATATTGCTTTGGCTTGATGGTTAAAATCAGAACATTAAAACGGCTTTTGCACCCATCAGGTTTAGTTTGACTCGCAAATCCATTATTGTACATTATGGTTTTAGCCAGAAATGTAAAATCAACAGCGCGCACATCGGCTTTGGCTTGACACGTAAAACGAAGGCTTGACAAAATGGCTTTATCTTGTCATTTAAACACAAATTCGCCAGTTAACATGGACAAACAAATCACACAACGAAACACGACGCATTCCGACCTCTTAGGTCTTCTTCAGGCAAGATATACAGCATTCTGGACAATGAAAACGAAGAACGATGAAAACGAAGAACGATGAAAACGAAGAACGATGAAAACGAAGAACGATGAAAACGAAGAACGATCAATCACCGATCTTTTTCAAATTTGTATGAATTTGTGAAAACAAACTTGAACACAATTCCTCGGCTAGTCACGTCAAATCTAGACTCTGCACACAGGTTGAAGTCCCAGTGGGGGTGGCGGGAACTCTTTCAAAACAAACAGCTACCGGCCCATTGGACGTTCCGTGGTCCTCAGTTCCTCCTGTCTGTCACAGTCTTTCAACCTGCCTTTCCTTTTAACCTCTGGTCTTTCTTCACTGTCGTCTACCGTTTTTCTGCCCATGTGAACCATTCTCCTGCCTTTATTCTGGAAACTCTACATTTTTCTTTCCTTGATAGGAATTCATGACGAGCCAGATTTGCTGTTGTGATCGAGTGTCTAGGAACTGAACATTGTACACTGTGCGCCATGGACACTAGCTTGACCACTCTGCAGTGTATGTTTATCCATTGGGCCTTTTAATGTATTTTTGTGGCATTTCATTTCCTTTATTATTTCATTAGGTTTTTAAGTTTCTTTTATTTTTGGAGTAACAAATTAGCTCTCAGTTACCTAGTTTTCACGTGAACTGCTTTTGTTGATTGATTCTCTTGCGAGATGTTGGCTGTTTGTGATTTGACCTGTTCATGATGTAACATTTTTCTGATGCATGATGTTGATAGCCCTACAGATAAAAAGGGTCTGATGCATGATGTTGATAGCCCTACAGATAAAAAGGGTCTGATGCATGATGTTGATAGCCCTACAGACAAAAAGGGTTCCCTGTGATCGGCTATGCAATGTCATATAAACCTGAAACTTGACTTGGCACTGACGTAAAACCGAGACTTTACTTAGCAATTTTCGCTTGAGCAGTAATGCCCGCGAAGACTTTGCATCTTAGGGTGTAACTAGCGAGTTGGCGTAAACGAGGTCAGGCAACCAGTAGGCCTCAACACTTAGTCTCTTCATGTTCACTTCAAATAGATTATTTCCATCCTGAAGTCGTATACATGGATGTATCCTATGGAGGTCACGAAGCATACCGTGTATGAACTAGCGTGTATAGAGTACCAATCCACTGGCGACGCTTTGACCAAATTCAAACTGAACTGAACCTTTCCATACCGGCTGTGCCGTGGGGTGTGAAATGGAAACTGTATTTACTCAACGGCTTTCCGTAGGACTGGCGAAAGCAGGACGAACAGTGTGACGTGGGAAATAAAATCGGGCTAGACACCGAGAGCCTGGCGAGGTCAAATCAGAGAATCGAACCTAATAGCTCTGGGCCAGACAAGTCATTTCCGCCTAGGACCCCATTCCGATCGTTACGTGTAAGTCGCTGGTATCGTGTGCCAATCGCTGGTATCGTGTGCCAATCGCTGGTATCGTGTGCCAATCGCGTGAAAGCTTTCAGAACTGGGCTCGCCGTGTTGCCCTGAACATTTGTAAATACATCTCAATAAAAGAGACAGACACGGAAAACGAAGATAAGGTTTTCAAACAGCCTAGTGTCTAGTTTCTTTCCATTTGAAAGGCACTTCATCATTTGTGCAAACAAGATAATTTGTAATAAATGTTAGCGAACCGCCCAGAGAACGTGGACAAACGAGTCACAAGACAAAACACAACGCGTTTCGACCTCTTAGGTCTTCGTCAGGTGATATATAAACGAATAAAACAACGAAAATTCACTTAGCTCTGAACTCTAAGCGATCTGAAGCGATCAAAGCTAAGTGAATTTCGTTGTTTTATTCGTTTATATATCACCTGACGAAGACCTAAGAGGTCGAAACGCGTTGTGTTTTGTCTTGTGACTCGTTGTCCACGTTCTCTGGGCGGTTCGCTAACATTTATTTAAGATTTGTTTAGATTTCCGCCTGCAGTCGTCTCGCTTTGCAACAAGATAATTTGATTTTAAAAACTGGAAGTTGGGAAGGAAATCGTGCTGAATTATGTACTCCCATTCTTTCACCATGAAGGATACATAATGACATCTTCTGATTGATCCATATCTCTGCTACACCCAAGATTGTCTTCACACCCACAAGTGAACAGAACTCTTGATGATTATCAATCCCCAGGATGTTTGCAGTCTAGTATGAATTGTACTGTCCCCCGCCTTCTGCCTCCTCCCCAACACACACTCTCTCTCTCTCTCTCTCTCTCTCTCTCTCTCTCTCTCTCTCTCTCTCTCTCTCTCTCCTCTCTCTCTCTCTCTCTCTCTCTCTCTCTCTGAGAACTCTGAGAAGAATGGTGAGGTAAAACGACAGGTGAATAGAGGTCCTGCCGTGTACAAATCCCAAGGAAGCTTACAGAATTATGCGTACGACGGAGCTTCACGCATACATTGGCATATATATTAACGGCTATGAATGAAAGAGACGAAGACGGAAAACAAAAAAGACGGTTCCTAAGCATCCAAGTCTCTGATCACGATTCCACTTCTTTCTGTTCATTAAATCTTCTTTCTCGTCGAGGCAAACTCAAAATAAATGTTGTGTAGAAGTGCAAGAGATCAGAAAAGAAATCTCTATCAAATGTAGATATGTACTGCCATTTCCACCGCCCCTTCCTCCCATGAATACCAAATAGTAACTTCGCACGATCGCTCTTCTGATTTATTCTGCAGTTCTCTTCACGGAGTGGTGAGGTAATAATAAACCGGCGCCGCAAGGTCGGCACTCGCGGATGGAACCAGGTCAAAGTCAGATAGTTGCGGTGGCTTTTATAGCTCACTGTTGTTGTTTTTTTTTTGTTGTTGTTGTTGTTTTTTTGCTGTCCCAACCTCTACGCCACCTCAGAGGCAGTGCACCCTACGCCGCTCTTTTCGACACCCCGTCCACAGCCACAGCCCGGTCGACCCCGCCGCAGCCCGGCACCGGCAATCCACAGGGAGCAATCAATGTCAAGTCGTGAAGAGGCAACCCACCGGAGGAGACACTGCAC
>CM031597.1:2349435-2354435 GCA_018398815.1 Conus ventricosus
CATCAATCTGCTGCCTCACCCAGCCCGTTCTCCCGACCTTAAACCCAATAGAGCATTTCTGGGATGCCCTTCAGAGGCAGTTGAACCAGCTCAACCCCAGACCCCAGACAGCAGCTCAGCTTGCTGTCGCTGTGGGCCAGGTGTGGTGGCAAGTCCCCCAGAGGCAGACCAACACTCTGGTGCGCTCGATGTACCGCAGGTGCACAGCTGTGATCAATGCTCGAGGTGGTCACACCAGATACTGACATTCTGCTGTTAACACAGGGTCAAGGTCAAGTTCATGTGACCTTATTTTCTACCAGAATGAACTTTGAAAGGACACTTTTGCGGTGTTCGATTGCTTTTTCTCACTTTCTATTGCCAGTTCAAAGGAATCGGTAGCCAAATTACATCAAAATTTCTATACAGTTTGTTTTCGCGTTTTTTATGCCTCTGAGTATATATATATATATATATATATATATATATATATAATATATATATATATATATATATATATATATATATATATATATATGTATATATATATATATAACACACACACACACACACACACACACGCACACACACATCACACACACACACACACACACACACACACACACACACACACACACACACACACACACACACACACACACACACCACACACACACACACACACACACACACACACACACACACACACACACACACAAAACACACACATTAATCAAGACAAAACAGGAAAATGAAAAAGAGACAGTAAGGGAACCTGCAGGAAATTAAAAGAGGAAATTAATCTGCAGTCAACGTAATTTTCTGTCCAAAAGGAAGAAAGTTTATAGTGCAAAAAAAGGGGACTGTCTGCCAGCAAAATAGACGTATAGAATAATGCTAAGTAGAAAAAGAAGCTGGGGAAAGCTTGACATCAGAAGGTGTTCAGACAAGAAGTCCTCTTCAGACACATGTTTTGGCACAGGACGCCTTACGTGCCCTCTGAGGAGCCGGACCATATCCAGGTCATGACCTCTGGACGTCCTTCTACTGGCAGAAATAGTTTTGGCGCTGCTGAGAACTGACCTTGCACCTCCAGAACGGCTGGGTGTTCCGTGTGATCAGGCACTGTTCTGGGCTGAGACATGCCAGCCTGGTGAAGGTTACTGTTGTTCCATCCACGACCGACTCTGCTGGAACTCTGTTCAGCTGTCTCTGTCAACGCCTGTAGGGTTCTGGTCATCTTCTTAGAAAACATCGAGGAGTGTTACATGAGATCATTGGCTGATGAGCCCAGAACTCAACTTGTTCCAGCTTCCATGGCGAGGACTTTGGCACGGAAGCCAGATTCCCCCAAGGTGCTGCCTGGACTGAAATACTTCTCAGTCTTGTAGATGTGAACTTATTCCATTTTGCTATGGCACGGTGAATTCAATCAGAGTCATTTGTTTTGATGATCTTGAGTGTTGTGCTACATACGGTCTCATGCCACTCTTCCTGATGATGTGTGGATGAGTTCCCCATTCTTTAGGGTCTGCTGTGCACTCTCTGATGTAAGGAGTCCACGGCTGGACCGCACCATGAGTTTGGTCCACCTGCCGTGCAGAACTGGACTCCCTGCTGTAAGGAGTCCACGGCTGGACCGCACCATGAGTTGTGGCCACCTGCCGTGCAGAACTGGACTCCCTGCTGTAAGGAGTCCACGGCTGGACCGCACCATGAGTTGTGGCCACCTGCCGTGCAGAACTGGACTCCCTGCTGTAAGGAGTCCACGGCTGGACCGCACCATGAGTTGTGGCCACCTGCCGTGCAGAACTGGACTCCCTGCTGTAAGGAGTCCACGGCTGGACCGCACCATGAGTTGTGGCCACCTGCCGTGCAGAACTGGACTCCCTGCTGTAAGGAGTCCACGGCTGGACCGCACCATGAGTTGTGGCCACCTGCCGTGCAGAACTGGACTCCCTGCTGTAAGGAGTCCACGGCTGGACCGCACCATGAGTTGTGGCCACCTGCCGTGCAGAACTGGACTCCCTGCTGTAAGGAGTCCACGGCTGGACCGCACCATGAGTTGTGGCCACCTGCCGTGCAGAATTGGACTCCCTGCTGTAAGGAGTCCACGGCTGGACCGCACCATGAGTTGTGGCCACCTGCCGTGCAGAACGTCATTGCTAGAGCTTCTGGCTGCATGGTGCTTCCTCTGGCAGTGCAGTCTCTTAGAGCACTTGTTGTGTCGCCATGGATACCATCTCTTGGTAGGCGCTACTTCGTATGAACAAAGGACTGCTCCCGTGTCATTTGCCATGACAGGGGGACACTCACAGTCCTCTGATTTGACCAGGATGGAACTGGAGGGCAGCAGACCTTAGGATGACTATGATTCCAACAAAGGAGCCATATTTCTGTTCAGCTGAGACTTCTTTGCAGTTCGTTTTCGTACGTAGTCCAGTGTCCCTGTGGATCTCGCCAGACTGCCTTCTGGATTCTCTTGACATCTGTTTTTCTTCAGATCCTGTGTGACCCTGTCTCCCTTTGCTTTCCCGTTTGCCTTTGATCACCACGTCATTTCTGCTGATTCCGGACCTTGTCTGTTGGTGGTGTGTGTGTGTGTGTGTGTGTGTGTGTGTGTGTGTGTGTGTGTGTGTGTGTGTGTGTGTGTGTGTGTGTGTGTCTGTGTGTCCAGTTATTTTCTTGATCTGGAGGTTTCCTGCCACGTCTGCTGCCTCTTAACTTTCTATTGTTCACACTTTACCTGGGGCCGGATTGACCTCACAGGTGTGTCCGCCGAGTCCTCACACCTGGTCTGTGACTGCTTTGCCCACTTCGTGCTCCACGAGGATGATGTCTGGAGAAGCTTCTGCTTTTGCCTGGCGTCAGGAGAGCGCGACTTCAGTGAAACCAGGTTGTACACCAAGTCATTAGCTTGTCTATGTTGAATTTGGTCTCCACTCATTCCACTGTGCACACCATGGTAAGAATACTTATATTTCAGTAAAGGCCAGACGAGCTTCGGGATTAGCACGACATGCGGACTCCAGACGTCGTATCTGCAAGAGGCCACACCGGTCTATTACCTGCATACCTTTTTTCCAATTTGCTACCTTCTCTTTCTCCTGTTTATGTCTGTCAAGGAATTACCAGAACACTCTCCAAGGCTCTGTACTGGTTCGTCTGTAACACATGGAATGGCAGGGTTCACTACAGGGAAGGTAGCTGTTTCACCTGTTTTATCTTCTCTGCAGGTAGAGGCTTCGTGAATGCTTTGGTCTGAAACTCATCAACTTGACTGTTTCACTGTTTTGTGTTTCATCTTCCCTGTTGGAGAGAACTGTTGTGTCGTCCATGAAGGCTTTTTAGAGGGGGCACGACAAACAGTATTGGAAAAAGTGCATAGCCCATTGCTGTGCCAATTTGCAGGTTGATCCTCTATTGTCTATTTCTTTGTGCGACGTCATGGAAAGATTTCTTAAGCATTTCTCGGATGTTCTTTGGGACATCATATGTACTAATGGCCAGTTGAATGTCTTATGTGAAACTAATCCATAAGCAATCACCGTATGGAACTGCACGACGTGAAGGTTCCTTTTCTCTGCCTCAGCTCTTTGCATTGCTTCTAAATCATAGCAGCACATTCTGCACTACCAGACCGTCTTGGACTTTCTGGACTTACACACCCAAAAACGTAATCTCTGTCAGTATTAAGGTCACTCTTGCCGCCAAACAGAGATGGAGATTAAAACCTGGAAGTTCCAAAGTGACATCGATCTGACATGCATCTGACAGCCTGCCTGATGATCTGACATGCATCTGACAGCCTGCCTGATGATCTGACATGCATCTGACAGCCTGCCTGATGTCACTCGCGTTCTGCTTCTTTGGAATAGACACTCCATTCATTCAGCCATTTCCTGGACAGCAGATGGGGCATTCCATGACCTTCAGGTGAAGATTTAGCTCTAGTTTTTTTTTCAACCACTTTCTTGATCTCATCAGTGTTGGTCATGGAACATTTTCTCTAGTGCTTCAGGCCACGCCATGCCGTGGATTCCCAGCAATGCTGTACTCTGAGGTTAGGGAAATGTTTCCCTCAGCTGCTTCTCAAGAGGTCTTCTTAACCCACTGTGACTGTTCCCGATTTGGGCCGTTTGTTTTAAGCCTAGCGAAATGGAAGAGATCTCAGAAGAAGCCATCTTGGCTCCTTCTTCTTGCTGACATTGCTCTGCCGGGGGCACTGTGCTGAGCTCTCAGTTCTTTCAGAGATTCTTCAGCCCTTTCTTTTCAGCTGCTGGGACTGTCTTCATCTGTTGCTTGAAATTCGTTTCTTTTATCTCTTACGTGTGTTATCTATATCTATTTGTCATCTGAGAAAGTGCCTTTTACTTTGTTCCTACTGGTTGCACACATAACCTCTCCAAATGCGGCTGCTATGTACATAAACGTGTTCTTTACAATCAGCGTATCCAGTTTATGGACTCCTCCCCCCCCCCCCCCCCCCCCCCCCCCCCCCCCCCCCCCCCCCCCCCCCCCCCCCCCCCCCCCCGCCCCTAGTTTCTTCCATTCCTCCGTTACATTTTCGGGTTGCAAGTTGAGTTTCTGGTTTTTAGCATGGGCTGCCTGTATAAATTCTTCGCTGAATAATCAGTGTGGATGTCCTTGCTTTGTGGTTTGGATCTTGGCAATAATCAGTGTGGATGTCCTTGCTTTGTGGTTTGGATCTTGGCATTAATCAGTGTGGATGTCCTTGCTTTGTGGTTTGGATCTTGGCATTGATCAGTGTGGATGTCCTTGCTTTGTGGTTTGGATCTTGGCATTAATCAGTGTGGATGTCCTTGCTTTGTGGTTTGGATCTTGGCATTGATCAGTGTGGATGTCCTTGCTTTGTGGTTTGGATCTTGGCATTGATGTTCCTTTTGTTCGTTTGTTTATTTGTTTGCTTGTTGTTGTTGTTGTTGTTGTTGTTGTTGTTGTTGTTGTTGTTTGTTGTTGTTTCACAGGTGCAATAGGCTGCTGTTCTTTCAGCTCTTTTT
>CM031597.1:2359435-2371935 GCA_018398815.1 Conus ventricosus
GAGCAAGACAGACAGAGAGAATGAGAGAGTGGTGCAGACGCAAGACAGACAGAGAGAATGAGAGAGTGGTGCAGACAGCAAGACAGACAGAGAGAATGAGAGAGTGGTGCAGACAGCAAGACAGACAGAGAGAATGAGAGAGTGGTGCAGACAGCAAGACAGACAGAGAGAATGAGAGAGTGGTGCAGACAGCAAGACAGACAGAGAGAAGGAGAGAGTGGTGCAGACAGCAAGACAGACAGAGAGAATGAGAAAGTGGTGCAGACAGCAAGACAGACAGAGAGAAGGAGAGAGTGGTGCAGACAGCAAGACAGACAGAGAGAATGAGAGAGTGGTGCAGACAGCAAGACAGACAGAGAGAATGAGAGAGTGGTGCAGACAGCAAGACAGACAGAGAGAATGAGAGAGTGGTGCAGACAGCAAGACAGACAGAGAGAATGAGAGAGTGGTGCAGACAGCAAGACAGACAGAGAGAATGAGAGAGTGGTACAGGAAGAGAGGCCTCGAAAGTAGAGAGGATAGGGAGTAACGAAAGTAGAGAGGACAGGGAGTAACGAAGGTAGAGAGGACAGGGAGTAACGAAGGTAGAGAGGACAGGGAGTAAAAAAAAAAAGAGACAGAGACTGGAGGAAGGGGGAGACAGAAACAAGGACAACAAGAGTACAGAGGTTTATCTTCCGAAGGATATTAAAATATTGACAACACCTTCCTGTGAGGTGATTGATTAGATTAAATGATGCGTGCTTTTTCGGTCACAAAAAGCTCATCTATGTATCATTATGTGTATCAACATCTGTTACCATACATATCCCCTTTTCTTCCTTTCACAAATATAATGGTATCGTTTGTAATCTCGTATGTTGTATGTTCTATTTCAATTCCTATTAAAGGGTTAGCATTAGCTTTGTGACTCAAAGTTCGAAGTTGGAAATACATTTTTTCTTTAAACTATTAGGAGTGATGGGTTATGTGTTGATCCATATCTTTGCTATTCTTTCTGTAGTTTCCCTGTTTTATAAAAGACTTGAGCTCTCAGTTACCCGAGTATTGGCGCGGATAAGTCTTCAGTAGAAGTAGAAGTAATAGTACTGGTAATGCTAGTTGTAGCAGAAGTAGTAGTAGTAGAAGTAGTAGCATTGGTTACGGTAAAATTAAGATAATTGTACGTCTTGCCCAAAACAGAATCGAGGGTCCAACGACGTTTTACAGGACACCTGATTTTTGTAAGAAGAAAAATTAATATATGTATTTTTTCGAAGAAAACCGCTTCCATGCGCTTTCTGTATTCCCGCCGTATTATAAAAACCCTGAGCTCCTCAGTTATCCAGGAGTTAGTGGCGGAAATACGTCTGCAGCAGCAGCAGCAGTTAGAGTAGTGGTATTTGTACGGTTCAGACTGCCCAGAGCATAATCGAGCGTCTGACAAAACTAGAGAGAGAGAGAGAGGAGAGAGAGAAAAGAGAGAGAGAGAGAGAGAGAGAGAGAGAGAGAGAGAGAGAGAGAGAGGAGAGAGAGAGAGAGAGAGGAGAGGAGAGAGAGAGAGGAGAGAGAGAGAGAGAGAGAGAGAGAGAGAGAGAGAGAGACTGCTTTTTTTCGTTTGGGTTTTGTTTTTGTGATAGAGGAGAAACCGCGCCTTTACCCTCAACAGCAACAGACGCAGGGATTGCTAGATGGAAGGGGTGACTGGCAGTGCATTGCAAAGCAGACTACCCAGAATGGGAAAAAAAACCACCGACAGATCATCGGCGTGCGTGACATGAGACCTGATATAGTTGGCCTGTCAGGATCATCAATGACATGAGACCTGATATAGTAGGCCTCTCAGGATCATCAGACATGAGACCTGATATAATAGGCCTGTCAGGATCATCAATGACATGACACCTGATATAGTAGGCCTGTCAGGATCATCAGAGACATGAGACCTGATATAGTAGGCCTGTCAGGATCATCAGACATGAGACCTGATACAGTAGGCCTCTCAGGATCATCAGACATGAGACCTGATATAGTAGGCCTGTCAGGATCATCAGAGACATGAGACCTGATATAGTAGGCCTGTCAGGCTCATCAATGACATGAGACCTGATATAATAGGCCTCTCAGGATCATCAATGACATGAGACCTGATATAGTAGGCCTGTCAGGATCATCAATGACATGAGACCTGATATAGTAGGCCTGTCAGGATCATCAGAGACATGGCTCTAATGGAAGTCGCAGCGCCACGTGACAGCAGCATGGACGACCAAAGTTCACATTGACCAGATTGAGAAGTATGTCGGCGCTGCCCAGCTGCTGCAGGGAATCTGACTTCCACGCCAATGTCCTCGCCATGGAGGTTGGGGTAAGGGGGTTTGTAGGCCCACCGGCTTATGATCTCATGGAACAGGTATCGATTTCTGGTGAATCAGAAGAGGACCAGAACCCTAGAGGCAGTGACAGAGGAACCCTAGAGGCAGTGGCAGAGGAACCCTACAGGCAGTGGCAGAGGAACCCTAGAGGCAATGTCAGAGGAACCCTAGAGGCAATGGCAGAGGAACCCTAGAGGCAATGGCAGAGGAACCCTACAGGCCATGGCAGAGGCAGAGGAACCCTAGAGGCAATAGCAGAGAAACCCTAGAGGCCATGGCAGAGGCAGAGGAACCCTAGAGGCAATGGCAAAGGAACCCTAGAGGCAATGGCAGAGGAACCCTACAGGCAATGGCAGAGAAACCCTACAGGCAATGGCAGAGGAATCCTAGAGGCAATGGCAGAGGAACCCTAGAGGAAGTGACAGAGGAACCCTAGAGGCAATGACAGAGGAACCCTAGAGGCAATGGCAGAGGAACCCTAGAGGCAATGGCAGAGGAACCCTAGAGGAAGTGACAGAGGAACCCTACAGGCAATGGCAGAGGAACCCAACAGGCAATGGCAGTGGAACCCTAGAGGCAATGGCAGAGGAACCCTACAGGCAATGGCAGAGGAACCCTAGAGGCAATGGCAGAGGAACCCTAGAGGAAGCGACAGAGGAACCCTAGAGGCAATGACAGAGGAACCCTAGAGGCAATGGCAGAGGAACCCTAGATGAAGTGACAGAGGAACCCTAGAGGAAGTGACAGAGGAACCCTAGAGGAAGTGACAGAGGAACCCTAGAGGCAATGGCAGAGGAACCCTAGAGGAAGTGACAGAGGAACCCTAGAGGCAGTGGCAGAGGAACCCTAGAGGCAATGACAGAGGAACCCTAGAGGCAATGGCAGAGGAACCCTAGAGGCAATGACAGAGGAACCCTAGAGGTAATGGCAGAGGAACCCTAGAGGAAGTGACAGAGGAACCCTAGAGGCAATGGCAGAGGAACCCTAAAGAAAGTGACAGAAGAACCCTAGAGGCAATGGCAGAGGAACCCTAGAGGAAGTGACAGAGGAACCCTAGAGGCAATGGCAGAGGAACCCTAGAGGCAATGACAGAGGAACCCTAGAGGCAATGGCAGAGGAACCCTAGAGGCAATGACAGAGGAACCCTAGAGGTAATGGCAGAGGAACCCTAGAGGAAGTGACAGAGGAACCCTAGAGGCAATGGCAGAGGAACCCTAGAGGCAATGGCAGAGGAACCCTAAAGAAAGTGACAGAAGAACCCTAGAGGCAATGGCAGAGGAACCCTAGAGGAAGTGACAGAGGAACCCTAGAGGCAATGGCAGAGGAACCCTAGAGGCAATTGCAGAGGAACCCTAGAGGAAGTGACAGAGGAACCCTAGAGGCAATGGCAGAGGAACCCCACAGGCAATGGCAGAGGAACCCTACAGGCAATGGCAGAGGAACCCTAGAGGCAATGGCAGAGGAACACTAGAGGAAGTGACAGAGGAACCCTAGAGGAAGTGACAGAGGAACCCTAGAGGCAATGACAGAGGAACCATAGAGGCAATGACAGAGGAACCCTAGAGGCAATGGCAGAGGAACCCTAGAGGCAATGACAGAGGTCACTGGGAAAAAACGTTTCAGTTGAGTCTGGACGAGGAGGAACAAATGTGAACTTCATAGAAAATTAAATTCTCTAACTCACAGCAGATGTCATAGCTATGGGTAAGACGTACGTCAGTAGACGACGCCTTGAGAAACCCAACAAGGAGGTTTAATTCGTGATAGCGCCAGCATAGTAGAGGGGCCATATAGGGGTCATGACCTGAATGTTGCTAGGTGCCCTCAGGGCGTGTCGGAGAAGGTCAAGGCCAAAATACTTCTCCGAGGAAGGGGAGGAGGGCGGTGAAAGAGGGCGGTTTAGGGGAAAGGAAGGGGGGGGGGAGGAGGCGTCTTCTTGAAAAACTTGCTGTCAAGCTGTTTCTAGAGTTTCTCCTACTCTAGAACTACGTTTTTAAGAAAAAAATAAGCGACGGCACGTTTTTGAACTTTCTCACGGCTATAACTGTCAGTGTGTGTGTGTGTGTGTGTGTGTGTGTGTGTGTGTGTGTGTGTGTGTGTGTGTGTGTGTGTGTGACGGACAGACAGACAGACAGACAGACAGATGGACTGATGGATGAACGGACAGACAGACAGGCAGGCAGGCAGATACACAGACAGGCAGACAGACAGAGAACGACAGAAAAGACACAGAGTGGGAGAGTGGAGGGAAAAAGAGGGAGGGAGAAAGAGAGAATGAGTGCACGCGCGAAAGAGCCCTGTAGATAAGGACCCAGGGATGGGAATGGAGGGAGTGAAGCAGAGGCTAAGGCAAGTAATTAGTGCTCACAACGCTAAACCTTTGGATTTTGAATTAATGTACCTGTTTTATGGGACACGATGATGGTGTTAGCAGCCGTACTGGTAATATCCTTTTACTAATTATAGCAAGCAATTATGTCTTTAAAGGAACAAAATTATTGGCTATATCCCGCTGTACACACACACGCGCGGGCGCGGGCGCCCGCGCACGCACGCACGCACGCACGCACGCACGCACGCACGCACGCACACTCACACACACACACACACACACACACTCACACACACACACACACACACACACACACACACACACACACACACACACACACACACAGGATGGTAGCAGCATAAATGTGAAGATAAGGAATACGCTCGCATACTCAATAACAACAAAACGTAATTGTGATATTACTAGCACTACTGTAGCTATCAATTACACACCTTATACGTTCATTTCATGATTAGTGCGCGATAGTGTTCCGACTCGACCCTTTTCTGGTTTGGACAAGGCTTTAGATGTGGATTGAAATGATGCTGAGGCTAGACGTGTATGAGATTAAACACATCAGAAATGTGAAAACACCATTTGAAAGTGACACAACTTCAAGTCAAAGTCATTTAAGCTGCCAAAACACTCAGCATGTAAACTTGCTGATCGCTGTTGTGAGCGACAGCGTAAGTGAGTAACACACAATCTCACTCCGAAATATGGGTTGTTTGGACACGCCCAACGAGGCAATTTCCTCTCGTCGCCTGACATATGAGGTGTCTGGAAAGTAACAAACAAACAAACAACGGGCAGCGTCAACACGGCGCGTGTCTGATTACCTATAATTATCGTAACAAGAACGCGGTCTTTACACACACACACACACACACACACACACACACACACACACACACACACACACACACACACACACACACACTCACGCACGCATACACGCACGCACGTACGTACGTACGCACGCACGCGCGCACGCACACACACACACACACACACACACACACACACACACACACACACACACACACACACACACACACACTCACAAGTGCGCGCATACACATGTGCTTGTACGCACGCACGCACGCACGCACGCACGCACGCACACACACACACACACACACACACACACACACACACACACACACCACGCACGCACGCACGCACGTACACACACTCACACGTGCGCGCGTACACATGTACTTGTACGCACGCACGCACGCACGCACTCACATACAGACACACACACGCGCGCACAGAGAGAGAGAGAGAGAGAGAGAGAGAGAGAGAGAGAGAGAGAGAGAGAGAGAGTAGAGAGAGAGAGAGAGAGAACGAACGAACGAACGAACGAATCTTTTTTAATGAGGGATAAAGAATAAGCACAATACAGGCTTTTTTACATCTTGCCCTCGATGAAGCAGAAAAAAATAATGACAATATGTGACTTCAAAATCAACGAACCATCTAAATAGTGAAAAGAATATTAGCCTGAAATACAAAAGGCAATCCAAAAATATGACAGTCAACTTTTCACACACACACACACACACACACACACACACACACACACACACACACACACACACACACACACAAAGAGAAAACAACTTCCAGCAAATACAAAAAAGTAGAGAGAGAGAGAGAGAGAGAGAGAGAGAGAGAGAGAGAGAGAGAAAACGACGATGACAGTGACAATGTTTTAATGTTAGACCTCCAACCTGTAAACATAGGTACACGTAAACAATGTACTGACTATCCAACACAGAGAGAGAAAGAGAGAGGGGGGGGGGGGCATGATATATGACAGACAACTCTCAGTGTGCCGTCTATCCCCTTCTGATGTATGAGAGATGTTGTCACCGTTCGCTGTCTATCCACTTAAGGACAGGACACAGAAAAGATGTTTCGCATAGCCTCCTATCTACCCACTTCAGGACACGGCGTGCGAGAGATGTTTTCTACAGCTTTCTGTGTAGCCACTTAAGGATCCACAAGTATATGAGATACTTTTCTCAGTCACAAGTTCTTGTTTGTCCACTTATACACGACAACTGTTTCCTATCTACCCACTTAAGGACATGTATATAATATATGATTCTCATTCACAGCTTTTCATCTATCCCCTTGAGGGCATGATATGAGAGTAATGTTCCTCATAGCTTGCTATCTATTTAAAGGACATGTATATGAGATATGTTTCTCGGTCACAAGGTTTTGTCTATCCACTTAAGGACATGTATATGAGATTATGTTTCTCAGTCGCAACTTTTCATCTATCCACTTGAGGACATGATATAAAAGCAATGTTCCTCATAGCTTGCTATCTATCCACTTAAGGACATGTATATATAAGATATGATTCTCAGTCAACTTTTTTTAATCTATCCACTTGAGGACATGCTGTACGAGAAATAGTTTCATAGCTTGCTGTCTATCCACTTAAGGATAAGATAATGATTCTCAATCACAAATTTGTGTCTACCCACTTGAGGACATAATATACGAAATATGTTTTTCATAGCTTCCTGTCTATCCTCTTGAGGACATGGTATACGAGAGATGTTTCTCGTTCATAGCTTCCTGTCTATCCACTTGAGGACATTATGTACGAGAGATATTTCTCGTTCGTAGCTTCTTGTCTATCCATTTGAGGACATTCTATACGAGAGATGTTTCTCGTTCATAACTTCCTGTCTGTCCACTTGAGAACATGGATGATGAGAACTGTTCCTCATAGCTTCCTGTCTAATCGTTCTTGTGCATGATTTATGAAAAGCATCTCTCAACGGCTTGTTTATCCACGTAGGGACATTAGTATCAAGAAACATCTCTCAATATCTTGTTCAGTCACTTCAGATCGTAATAAACACTAATAAAAGACGTGTTTTTCTCCATCTCCTGTCTGTAACCTTCAGAACAGCATAAACAGTGAGACATAGCCATCTCAGGCAGTTTCCTGCCATTCCGCTTCAAGACAAGACATGGCTGACGAGAGACGTCCCTTCCCAGTGTCCTTACCTAATCCCTTTCAGGGCGTGATTTCGCTTCGGGACCTAACGCCATACGTTTGCTATCCGCCTTTCTGTTTCATCTCTTTTTGTTCCCCACTTTCTCTGCACCTGAAAAACACCTCTCCTCGCCTCTCAAAGCTGCAGGGCTTCTTTTTGCACGTCACCTCAGAAGGTAGATATTATTTGTAGCTACCGGCAGAAAATAAATAGTGGGGGGGGGGGGGGGGGGGGGAAGCTGAACCTACCTACCCTTCCTCCTCCTCTCACGCCAGCTGTGTTTTGATTCAGCCGGTGCTAAATCCGTCTAACCCCCTGTCTAGTCTGCCCTAAGTCTGACTGAGCGGGAAATGTCGTGGAGAGGTGAATGTGTTTGTGTTGGAGAGTTGCAAAACTGGGTTGAGTTGGGAGGCTTGGCGTCTTCGCTTTGCTTAGCTAAGCTTACCTTTCCTTACTCTCTCTCTCTCTCTCTCTCTCTCTCTCTCTCTCTCTCTCTCTCTCTCTCTCTCTCTCTCTCTCTCTCTCTCTCTCTCTCTCTCTGCTTGTCGCTATCTCTCTCTCTCTCTCTCTCTCTCTCTCTCTCTCTCTCTCTCTCTCTCTCTCTCTCTCTCTCTCTCTCTCGGATCTTCGCTTCAGTTTACTTATAAATCTCTTTTCCTTCTCCTTCAGCTCGTCATCGTTGTTGGTGGTGGTAGTGGTGGTGGTGGTGATGATTGTGTTTTATCGTCTGTAGTTTGACGTCTTATCCCATGATATTCAGCTAAAAAGACAGCCGAGGAGGGAGGAGGGAGTGGGAGGGTTAAGGAAGAAAGGACAGAACGCGAGGGGGGCGGGGGGGAGAGGAGGAGGCGGAAGAAGAGAACGGCAGGGGGAGGGGGGGGGGAGAAGATAACGAGTGTCAGAACAGTGTTGTGTGTTCGTACGCCTTCATATGTTACACTTGTGCATAATGTATCTTTCTACACCCCATGGTGTTGTACAAGAAGTCACAGAGAGAGAGAGAGAGAGAGAGAGAGAGGAGAGGAGAGGAGAGAGAGGAGAGAGAGAGAGAGAGAGGAGAGAGAGAGAGAGAGAAACTATTTGGAAGGTGTTTCCTACAAGGCATGTACGTTACACCGTAACATGTCCACGCCAAAACGTCACAACAGTGAGCAATGGCAACGCATCACCGACCATCCGACTGGTAAAAAACAAGATGCAAAGCATATAAACGTACTCCCAGTTTATCCTGAATACGCGTGAGGTATTCCATAAAGAAAAATCCGTCCTGGACTGGTGTAACCGTTAGTAATGGCTATTCTGGTAAACATCGGCCATCGTCTGTGACCTATAATGAACATACTTACAAATTTTCAGAAAGATCGGCCAAGAACTTTCTGAGATTTTCCAAAAAGAAGAAAACCACTATTGGCCGTTCGTAATGGTTAAACATCGGGCATCATCCGTGACCCATAATGAACATACTTACAAATTTTCAGAAATATCGGCCACGTACTTTCTGAGATATTCCATAAAGAAGAAAAACCGTTACAGGCTGTTACCGCCGTTAGTAACGGCTATAGCGGGGTAAACTAAAACATCGGGCATCATCCTTGACCCATAATGAACATGCATGCTAATTTTCACAAAGATCGGCCAAGTACATTCTGAGATATTCTATAAAGAAGAAAAAGCGTTACAGGCCGTTACAGCCGTTAGTAACAGTATAACGGTAAACTAAAACATCGGGCATCATTTGTAACCCATAGTGAACATACCTGCTAATGTTAACAAAAGAACAGCCAAGTACTTTCTGAGATATTCCATAAAGAAAAAAATGTTACAGGCCGTTACAGCCGTTAGTAACGGTAAATGAAAACATCGGGCATCATCCGTGACCCATAATGAACATACCTACCAATTTTCAGAAAGATCGGCCAAGTACTTTTTTAGATATTCTATAAAGAAGAAAAAGCGTTACAAGCCGTTACAGCCGTTAGTAACGCTATAACGGGGTACACTAAAACATTGGGCATCATCCGTGACCCATAATGAACATACCTGCTAATTTTCACAAAGATCGGCCAAGTACTTTTTGAGATATTCCGTAAAGAAGAAAAAGCGTTACAGGCCGTTTCAGCCGTTAGTAACGGCTATAACGGGGTAAACTAAAACATCGGGCATCACCCGTGACCCATAATGAGTATACCTGCAAATTTTCACAAAGATCAGCCAAGTACCTTCTGAGATATTCCATGGAGAAGAAAAACCGTTACAGGCCATTACAGCCGTTAGTAACGGCTGTAACCGTAAACTAAAACATCGGGCATCATCCTTGACCTATAATGAACATACCTACAAATTTTCAGAAAGATCGGCCAAGTACTTTTTTTTAGATATTCTATAAAGAAGAAAAACCGTTACAGGCTGTTACAACCGTTAGTAACGGCTATAACGGGGTAAACTAAAACATCGGGCATCATCCGAGACCCATAATGAACATACCTGCTAATTTTCACAAAGATCGGCCAAGTACTTTTTGAGATATTCCACAAAGAAGAAAAAGCGTTACAGGCCGTTAGTAACGGTTGTAACGATAAACTAAAACATCGAGCATTATCCGTGACCCACAATGAACATACCTACAAGTTTTCATAAAGAGCAGCCAAGTACTTTATGAGATGTTCTATAAAGAGGAAAAAGCGTTACAGGCCGTTACAGCCGTTACTAACGGCTATAACAGTATACTAAAACATCAGGCATTATTCGTGACCCATAATGAATATACCTACAAATTTTCAGAAAGATCAGCCAAGTACTTTTTGAGATATTCTATAAAGAAGAAAAACCGTTACAGGCTGTAACAGCCGTTACTAACGGCTATAACGGGGTAAACTAAAACATCGGGCATCATCTGAGACCCATAATGAACATACTGCTAATTTTCACAAAGATCGGTCAAGTACTTTCTGAGATATTCCATAAAGAAGAAAAAGCGTTACATGCCGTTACAGCCGTTAGTAACGGTTCTAACCGTAAACTAAAACATCGGGCATCATTCGTGATCCATAATAAACGTACCTACAAATTTTCATAAAGATCGGCCGAGTACTTTTTGAGATATTCTATAAAGAAGAAAAACCGTTACAGGCTGTTACAGCCGTTACTAACGGCTATAACGGGGTAAACTAAAACATCGGGCATCATCCTTGATCCATAATGAACACGCCTATAATTTTTTTAGAAAGATCGGCCCAGTAGTTTTGTCTGGAGCGAGTGGAACACATTTTGACCACGGACACACAGACACACAGACAGCATTTCTTCGTTCCCATTCTAAAGTACTCTCTGTTCTTTAAGAACTGGGAGTACAAAAAGCAAAAAAAAAAAAAAGCAACAAACAAATAAATTAATTGTCAGCGAGATCCGGTTCCTCGGTGCTTTACTACCTGATTCTTCCAGCCTTCCACACAACTCCCTGCAGACCTGCCGACCCTGATGGAGATCGATCGGAAAGGAAGCTTCTGCCGTGAAAGAAGAAACAGTCTTGTGCCGTCTGCACACAGCCCCCTCCTGTTCCACCCATTCTTCTCTCTCAGAGGTGAAGAAGCTCCTCCGTGGTGCATTCCATGTCATGTACCACTCACAGTGACACGTGTTCTTTTAGAGTGTTGGGACTTGCATGATGTGAGACATAAACACTTTACAGCAGTGCACAGTATCAATATAGGTGGGAGATCTCTTAACAAGGCCATGGAAACCTTGTTCAGATATGTCCCATCTCGGGTGATCTTTGATTGTCTGGAGAAAAAAAAAGAACATTTTTAATCGCTCTTCGATTTTACGGAAGAAAAATTTTTGCGAAACTTCCAGTGTGTGTTTTAGAAGGTTGTACTTTAATGAGTTGTGTAAATTAGTTGGGTTGGTTTTTTTTTAATGGCTTGTGAGTTGACTTCGATGCGGTGTGAGCCCTGATATGGGCCTTTGCGGTCGGCTGGTCAGTTAGCGACATGACATGTTCAGCCTGCCCTGTTCTTGTCTCTTACTTGATTCTCAAGCAATACATCGTCAAGTGTCTACCTACAGCTTCGTTCGTCGGCTAATCATATGAAATCGACGACATTTTTCGCCGAAGTTGTGCATGCCGTGAAATTAGACACACACTGAGTGGTTTCAAAACTTGTTTCTTTTTTCTTAATAACTTTTTAGGTGTGTCAGATTAGGAGCAAAGAAAACACCGTGTGCCACGCATATTCTAGATAAAACATTTGTTTAGCGCCTCTCGTGGGTCTAAGGTTTCTCATGGAAACTGCTGGAAGTAAATGGAAACAGGAAGAAGATCGCTGTATATTGTTGTTGTGTTTTTTTCAGCTAGTAAGAGTTCAGCACATGGAGACAAGGAAGAGCGCCGTGCAAGGCAAAGCTTCAGATGCTTTTCAAGCCCTGTACCACACCACATTGTTTGCAAGGTGAATTACCTGTACCAGACTATATTGTGACGAGTATTTCGAAGCTGTTCACGACATGCTACAGGGGAAAAAACATACTCTTCGGAGAAATCTTAAAAAGTGTTTAAAACAACTCCGCCAAACAACATGGACAAACGACTCACAAGATAAAACATGGCGTGTTTCGGCCTCTGGAGACGTCTTCAGGCAAGATAGACAACACTCAGATCAGCGAAATGAAGAACGAGCGGTCAGTTATCTGGTCAAATTCAACGCAAGATGGGCGTTGCAGTCGCCTCGCTTTGCAAGATACTCACCGAAGGCAAGCTGCCACACAAAATCCCACACTTTGCGGCCCTTG
>CM031597.1:2376935-2381935 GCA_018398815.1 Conus ventricosus
AACATGTCCCTGCCATGACCACATATTCAGGCTAAAACAATGGTAGCACTTCAGCAAACACGACTCAGGCTAAAACAATGGTAGCACTTCAGCAAACACGACTCAGGCTAAAACAATGGTAGCACTTCAGCAAACACGACTCAGGCTAAAACAATGGTAGCACTTCAGCAAACAAGACTCGGGCTAAAACAATGGTAGCACTTTAGCAAACAAGACTCAGGCTGAAACAATGGTAGCACTTTAGCAAACAAGACTCAGGCTAAAACAGCGGTAGCACTTTAGCAAACAAGACTCGGGCTAAAACAGCGGTAGCACTTTAGCAAACAAGACTCGGGCTAAAACAGCGGTAGCACTTTAGCAAACAAGACTCGGGCTAAAACAGCGGTAGCACTTTAGCAAACAAGACTCGGGCTAAAACAGCGGTAGCACTTAGCAAACAAGACTCGGGCTAAAACAGCGGTAGCACTTAGCAAACAAGACTCGGGCTAAAACAGCGGTAGCACTTTAGCAAACAAGACTCGGGCTAAAACAGCGGTAGCACTTAGCAAACAAGACTCGGGCTAAAACAGCGGTAGCACTTTAGCAAACAAGACTCGGGCTGAAACAGCGGTAGCACTTTAGCAAAGAAGACTCAAGCTAAAACAGCGGTAGCACTTTAGCAAACAAGACTCGGGCTAAAACAGCGGTAGCACTTTAGCAAACAAGACTCAGGCTAAAACAGCGGTAGCACTTTAGCAAACAAGACTCAGGCTAAAACAGCGGTAGCACTTTAGCAAAGAAGACTCAGGCTAAAACAGCGGTAGCACTTTAGCAAAGAAGACTCAGGCTGAAACAATGGTAGCACTTTAGCAAAAAAGACTTCCCACCTGGAGGGGGGAGAATTGCGGGAAGGGGGCATTACAGGCCTACAAAGCGGTTGCAAAGATACATGGATGACGCAATGTGAACGTAATACAAAAATAACACTGAGCAGATGTGTGCCAATTAACAGATTCTCAGGAACGAGACATATCTTTGCAAAAAGAAAAAAAAACATATAGCTGTAGCTCATTTCATCCGTTTCCCTGATAACTATTTTTGTAAACATTGATTATTTCGTGTTGTAAACAACGAATTATGAACAAGAGTAGCGAGAATATTGCTCCTGTGAGGCGTGATAGCCTTAATACATTTCATTCTGAAAGTGTTGTTGCGCAATTCATGCATATCGATTATGACGTGATTTTGCAACACCCCCCCCCCCCCCCCCCACCTCCGTTCCGTTTCCCTCTCAGCCCTCTCCCTTTCTCTTCCCACGCCTTCTTTCTTCCCCTCCTTCACCCTCCCCCCCACCCACCCCCACCCCCACCCCACCCCCATTACACCCCTACCCCTCCGTTCCCATACATGAATGGCAATGTGAAAGAAAGAAAAAAACAGTCTTGGCGCTTTTGATGAAGAGATCAGAAGCCCTCTTCGAGCGTGGGCCGAGGATTAAAGGCCACAGCTGATAGTCGTTCCAGACCTTTTTAGGGTACACATGTGCCACAGGATTAAAGGTCACAGCTGAAAGTCGTTCCAGACCTTTTTAGGGCACACGTGTGCCACAGGATTAAAGGTCACAGCTGAAAGTCGTTCCAGACCTTTTTAGGGCACACGTGTGCCACAGGATTAAAGGTCACAGCTGAAAGTCGTTCCAGACCTTTTTAGGGCACACGTGTGCCACAGGATTAAAGGTCACAGCTGAAAGTCGTTCCAGACCTTTTTAGGGTACGCCACAGGATTAAAGGCTACAGCTGAAAGTCGTTCCAGACCTTTTTAGGGCACACGTGGTGCCACAGGGTTAAAGGTCACAGCTGAAAGTCGTTCCAGACCTTTTTAGGGTACGCCACAGGATTAAAGGCTACAGCTGAAAGTCGTTCCAGACCTTTTTAGGGCACACGTGTGCCACAGGATTAAAGGTCACAGCTGAAAGTCGTTCCAGACCTTTTAGGGTACGCCACAGGATTAAAGGCCACAGCTGAAAGTCGTTCCAGACCCTTTTAGGCCACACATGTGCTACAGGCGATAAAATAAGAAGGGCGGCAAACAGATGATGCAGATACACAGTCGAGAGAGAAGTGGGAGAGAGAAGAGAGAGAGGGGGGGATGGGGGGGTGGAGAAGGGGGAAGAGGGGAGGAAGCGAGAGAGGGATATGTATATCTGCTTATCTGTCCGCTGTCTGTCTGTCTGTCTGTCTGTCTGTCTGTCTCTCTCTCTCTCTCTCTCCTCTCTCTCTCTCTCTCTCTCTCTCTCTCTCTCTCTCTCTCACACCCACACACACTCTCTCTCTCTCTCTCTCTCTCTCTCTCTCTCCACACACAACACACACACACACACACACACTTTCTCTCTCTCTTCTCTCTCTCTTTCCCTCTCTCGCTCTCTCTCTCTCTCTCTCCCTCCCTTTCTCTCCTCTCTCTCTCTCTCTCTCTCTTTCTCTCTCTCTCTGTCTTCCCCACTCTCTCTCTCTCACTCTCCCTCCCCTCTCTCTCTCTCTCTCTATCTCTCTCTCTCTCTGTTTCTCTCATTCACCTCTCTCTCTCTCTCTCTCCTCTCTCCTCTCTCTCTCTTCTCCCTCTCTCTCTCTCTCTCTCTCTCTCCTCTCTCCTCTCTCTCCTCCTCTCTCTCCTCTCTCTCCATGCCGTGATCAGGTAATTCAGGATATTACCCAATCGCAGCATCCAGCCCTGCCTGTAATCACCCCCTGTACATTACAGCGCGGAAAAGAGAGCGGCCATGGGAGTTTCCCCTGGCCTAAAGCAACAGGCCCTCTGTGTCGCGCCTCGTTCTCCGCTATCATCATGTGGCCTCTCCCATCTGTTCCTGCTTATTCTGTTAGCCACAACAAAACTATGAACTTAAATAGATTATACTGGTGGATTTGCGATCCTCTTTTATTTTATAGAGTAGTGTGTGTGTGTGTGTGTGTGTGTGTGTGTGTGTGTGTGTGTGTGTGTGTGTGTGTGTTCGTGTGTGTTCGTGTGTGTGTGGGTACGTGTGTGTGGGTGTGGGTGGTGTTTCTGTGTGTTTGTTTTTGTTTGTTTTGTTGTTGTTATTATTATTATTATTGTTGTTTTTGTCGTTTTGTTCAAATGAAATTTCAATGAAGAAGGTTTGCCGAGAGAGCTTTAAATGTGCAGTGGCAAGTGTAAAACGTCATAGAAAATGGGCTCTTTTTTCTTTTTCTTTTTCTTTTTCTTTTTTGTCTGTACTTAAGAAGGAAGGTTGTTGTCGTTTGTTTTCTGTTGTTTTTTTTTCGCTGTCGTGGTGAACAGTTATTCGCTCATAACTCGCGCTGCTCGCTCGTGCTATGAAATTAACAGACCGTACACACTAGAAACAGAGGAAAGGAAGCGAAGAAACTTCCCCCCAAGAGACATATCAAACGAACGACGAAAATGTCCCCAAGTGACACACAGAACAAATGGGGAAACGTTTCCCAAGTGACACACAGAACAAATGGGGAAACGTTTTTCCCAAGGAGCACACGGAACAACGAGGACACTTTCCCCATAAGATATCGAACAAACGAGAAAACTTGTCCTAGAGGCAGAGCATGCTTCCCCCCCCCTCCCCCCCCCCCCCCCTCCCCCCCCCCCCCCCACACACCCACACACATCCACATCCACCCAAGAGAGAGAGAGAGAACTCCGAACTCCGAAATGTTTTACTGTTTTACTGCACCGGCCTATAAACAAGGGTACACGTTTGATACAGGGAGAAATCAGCTGTTATCAAACAAAAATCAACTGTGATCAACAATAGTAACACATACATGACCTAAACACACATCACCGTCAATTAACATGCATTGCTTATGTTCAGTTAGCCTTAACGTACACAGTATGTGGTTCATGCAATGAGTTATGTTCAGTTAGCCTTAACGTACACAGTATGTGGTTCATGCAATGAGTTATGTTCAGTTAGCCTTAACGTACACAGTATGTGGTTCATGCAATGAGTTATGTTCAGTTAGCCTTAACGTACACAGTATGTGGTTCATGCAATGAGTTTTGTTCAGTTAGCCTTAACGTACACAGTATGTGGTTCATGCAATGAGTTTTCATCTATAACTGAACGTGCTTTCAGGGGGTAAAATATGTACATACCCAAACTTCTGAATTGAAAAACATTTTCACATTGTAAGGCACAGACTTAAGATTGGATATTTATATTCCCACAATATTTCGAAAGATACTTTCGTCAAGAGGGAGGGAGAGAGAGAGAGAGAGAGAGAGAGAGAGAGAGGAGAGAGAAGAGAGAGAGAGAGGAGGAGACAATGACAATGACAATGGTAATGCTTTATTGACAATAGTTAAACAACCTTATGCCAAGGGAGTGCATGCGCAATTTGCACTTAGTGTTGCCAAACTCTGCCGACAATAGAATGCGAGTCAAAAAACAAGCGTACACACAGAAAACAGTTGAACAGCACTAATGACTAGAAAATGAAGAAAAAGACCATTCATCAAACAATATTTTCATCACAATAAATAACTTAGTGCATAATCATGATCTACAAACACAGCCTACACATTAAGGGTTTTTTTCCTCTCTAAATCGAAAACTTCCGCCACAAACTTAGCAAATGAGTTTACAATGTCTCCATTTTCAGAGGACAAAATACCAAAGAGGTTTTGAGTTTGACCGAAAAAGGACTTAAAGCCAGAACAATCATTTCTAAATTTATCATACTCTAGGCATCTAAAAACGAACCGTTCCTCGTCTTAAATTTCTTTTGAGCAGGATGGACAGATCAAATCACTTTCCGCGTGCATGAACCATCTTTTTTTGCTTTAAACCCGTCAAAACTCGTTCGAAACCGAGCAAACACATCTCTAAAACGCTTACAAGACATTGTTGTGAGATAGTTCTCAGCTTGAAAAAGATCTTTAAATGAGAGATAAAACTCATACTTGTCACTTTCTTCCAAGTTACTAAGCCAATTTTGCATATGGGACGCAATCAACCTACTCTG
>CM031597.1:2386935-2389435 GCA_018398815.1 Conus ventricosus
ACTGCATTATGTAAAGAATGCATGTATCTCGGGCACTGCATTATGTAAAGAATGCATGTATCTCGGGCACTGCATTATGTAAAGAATGCATGTATCTCGGGCACTGCATTATGTAAAGAATGCATGTATCTAGGGCACTGCATTATGTAAAGAATGCATGTATCTCGGGCACTGCATTATGTAAAGAATGCATGTATCTAGGGCACTGCATTATGTAAAGAATGCACAGCCTGACCCTCTCCATCTGCCGCCTTAACCTTCCCTGACCACACTGCTGGGGTGGTGGTGGTGGTGGTCAGTGTGTTCTGATAGGACTGGATCACTGAGGTTATTCCGCATTCCTTCTGCATGCACAGAGAGAGAGAGAGAGAGAGAGAGAGAGAGAGAGAGAGAGAGAGAGAGAGAGAGAGAGAGAGAGGAGAGAGACAGAGACAGAGAGAGACAGACAGACAAGAGACAGAGATAGACAGACACACAGACAAACACAGAGACGGGCGGACAGACGGACGGCCAGACAGACACACAGACAGACAGACGCACAAACAGAGAGACACACAGACAGACACACAGACAGACAGAAACTGAAAATAACTAGTAGACAGTCAGTGACTTTTGTGCCGGAGTGTGACGTGGCTCAGTACATGACAGAAATGGCGGAGATAACGGAAAGGCAAACACTGGAAAGACGGACAGGCTGCACACCAGACATTAAGCCGCCAAGGTTTTGCAGTAATGAATCCAGTATTAAATATAGACTGGCGCGATGAGATCATTTTGAGGATTTTCCTTGTGTCTGAAAGTTGATTCTCCTCGTTTTCTTTCATATGGTCATCGAAGTACAAGCCAGGTTGTTGCAATCAGACAGATTAGAATCAACGGAATGGGGGACTATTTGGGGGCTTCCAGCTGGCGAAAAGATAAGAGTCACGGGTGAGTGCATCGGCCTGAAACGTGACGTCATCTAAGGGGAAGATCACGTAATTGAAGATAGTTTGTGATTTCATTGGTGGTAAACCAAGGGAAATAATTGGTGGGGAGTTGTTCTTTTGATCAATTTAACATTTAATGCTGGCTCAAATATATTGTAGCATTCAAAACGTTTACCTGGGTTACTGAGTATTTTAGTAAATTTTAAAAAGAAAGGTTATTTTTTCCTCAACACAATACAAATAGATTGCATGACAAAGCACGTGTGACGTCAACTAAGGGGAAGATCACGTACTTGAAGATAGTTTGTGATTTCACGTGGTAATCCCTCCCAAACCAAGGGAAATAATTGGTGGGGAGTTGTTCTTTTGATCAATTTAACATTTAATGCTGGCTCAAATTTGTTGTAGCATTCAAAACGTTTACATGGGTTATTCAACATTTTAGTACATTTTAAAAAGAAAGGTTCTTTTTTCCCCGCAACACAATACAAATAGATTGCAGGACAAAGCACGATGCGTTTCGGCCTCTTGGGTCTTCTTCGGGACAATTTGTGCTTTTCTTTAGGACAATATGCGCTGAATACGAGAAGATAAGTTGTTGCTCGTTCTTCTTTTTCATCGTCCTAAATGTTTGTTTGGTGGGGGGGGGGGGGGGGGGGGGGGTTGCCTGAAGAAGACCCTAGAGGTCGAAATGCATCGTGTTTTGTCCTGCCATCTGGATGTCTGTATTGTGTTGCAGAAATGGTGACCTTTCTTTTTAAAACTTTCTTCTTCTTCTTCTGCGTATGCAGGCTGATGCTCCCGCGGACACTCCCTATATGGACAGGCAAGGATTAATCCCATCTACCCAACAACGGGAATGGAGTTTTGTGTGCATGACCGTTTTTTATCCCGCCATTAAGGCAGCCATACTCCGTGTGGGGTGAGGCTACTGACCGACCAGCCTCTCTCCCCTTTTGATCAAACAGTCGCCACACACAGAACAGGCGGAAGAGGCTGGTGGGCAGATCTGTGATAGACTGGGGTTGTAGTGTAATTCCCCTCCTCCCCCCCCCCCCCCAGCTCCCCTTCTGACCCTCTACCCCCCCCCCCCTCCTCTCCTCCTCTCCCCATCATCTCTTTTTTTTCCACCTCAGTTCCCCTGCTCCCTCCCTATCTCCGTGGCCTACTTCCAGCGAACCCTACCACCTCCAGCACCACCCTGCCCCCCCCCCCCCCCCCCCCCACTTTCCTGACGCCATCTGTTGTCATCGTAACTGGAAGGAAATTCTCTCTCTCTCTCCTCCCTCTCTCCTCTCTCTTCTCTCTCTCTCACTCTCTCTCTCTCTCTCTCTTCTCTCTCTCTCTCTCTCTCTCTCTCCTCTCTCTCTCTCTCTCTCCTCTCTCCTCTCTCTCTCTCTCTCTCTCTCTCTCTCTCTCTCTCTGTGCCCGCGCGTGCACGCTCGCATGCGTGAGTGCGTGTGTGTCCATGTGTTTGCGTGGGTGTGTCGGTTTGTGAATGTGTGCATACACATGTATGAGAGAGAGAGAGAGAGAGAGAGAGAGAGAGAGAGAGAGAGAGAGAGAGAGAG
>CM031597.1:2409435-2414435 GCA_018398815.1 Conus ventricosus
GGGACTTTTGTGTATGCCATTTTAAGAGACCCCTTTGGGGGGAAAAAATTTCCCAAAGAAAAAAACCCTCCAAAGAAATCCAGACCCCAAGAAAAGTTTGGGAAAAGATCGGGGCCCCCAAAAAGAAAAACCCTAAAGGAAGCAAATGAAGACCGCACTGCCAGCTGAAAAAAAAAAAGGTTTGGGAAAAAAAAACTGTGGGAAGACCTGAAAGAAAAACCAGCGCCTCAGCAAAGGGGAAAATCTGCGGGGGAAAAAGGGGGGAAAGAAAAAAGAAAAGACACAAAGGGCAGAGGACCCCTTCCATTTTTGCCAGAACATTTTTTGAGCACCCCAAAATTTCCGGGAAAACCCTAATTTTTGGGAACAAAGGAGTTCTTGAGCGCATTGGGGAAAAAAAAATACTTGACTAACAGAGCAAGGCACCACTCGACATTCAAGGTCTGGTGGGGCCCAAACCCAAACCCTGAGGAACGTTTCAATGGCGGGCCCTCCAACGTTGGGGGAAAATTTAAAAAAAGGTGGTCGAAAAGCCAGAGCCAAAAAATCATCACCGGGCCAAAAAGGGAATCCCTTTACCAGCTTTACAAGAAATGCCCCCAAAGGTTTGCTGGAGGGGCTCCACAGGCTGCTGCGATCGGTTGGAAAAAAAACCAGATAAATAAAGGGGCCCGGTGGATGACGGCAGGGGTTTTGTTTTACACCCCCAAAAAGAGAAAATTACTAAAGTGACATCACCCGGTTTGGGCCCCAAATTCCTACGGGAACGTCAAAGGGAAAAATTTTTCCGGGTCGGGGCAGCAAGGTTTGACCAAGTCCCTGATGGAAAAAAAAAAGTACTTGGATGTGTCAGTCAAAAAAGGGGGCATCCAGGCTTGGGGGGTGTGTAAAACCCACGCCCAATGTTGGGGACGCAACCCAAAAAAGAAAAAAAAACAAAAAAAGAGAGCCCTGGAGTAGTGTGGTTTGGATCTGGAAAAAAGTTTTTGGGAAACTGTGCCCCATGGGGGTTGATACATTTGGCTCTTGGGATGTACCTTTTTGCCAAAAAATTTCCCGCGACATGCTCAAAAAAGGTACTTTCAATGGCTTCCCCAATGCGGTTTTTTCTACCAAGGATTTACCCCAAACTGTTTGGGATAAATTTGGGAAAGGGGGGGCCCATTGCAATGGGCTGTGAAATTTTCCCCCATATGTTCGTGGGAAATGGAACTCATTTTGAAAGCACCCAACAAAACAACGCGGGGACAAACGGACCTTGGCGAGGGGATCCCAAAGATGCCCCCTTCCCCAAGGGGCCTTCATGGAGGGGCCCTACAGTGATTTCATCTAGAAAAAGGACGAGACCCCGGTTCCATTTTGGGGGGGGGTGGACGCCCTTTTAAGTTGCCTCTTTCCAAAATGAAGTTCAACCCAAAAGAAAAAAAAGGGAGTCCCCTAACTGGGGGGAAAGGGGAAAAGGGGGCCCAAAAGTGTGGTCTTCAGTGTTCCCAAACCCGGGGCCATTCCAACAGTCCCCAAAAGAACCAGTCAAAGCCTTGGAGGTTGGTATGATGATACGCTGAAAGACACAAAAAGAGAAAAAAAAAACCAAGCAGATGGGGGAAAAAAGGGGGGCTTGGGGGCCCCTTTTGACCAGTGTGGGCCCCCCGGGGAAAATCCCTTGGTCGGGTTTGTCTGCATTTTTTTTGTGATCCCAAAAGCCCCTATGGTCTGATGTTTAGAGAATCTGCCCCAGCACATTTGGAAAGAAAGGGAACCCAAAAATCAACAAGTTACCGGGGAAAGGGCCCTTGGGGGGTCCCCCCCTGTTTTGACTGACATCGCGTTTTGTACTGTCCCCCAAGAAAAGTCAAACTACCACTAAAAATCCTTTCCCGGGGGAATAAAAAGCAGGGGGAAAAAACCCGGGACTTAAAAAGCTTTGCTGGGGACTCGGGGAGACAAGGTGGTAAGGGGGGGTGAAAAATCAACCCCCAGTAAATAAAACAGGCAAAAAAAGGGAAAAGTTAAGAGGCGATGGATTTTTTCCCAAAAAAAAAAAGTTCTCAAGAAAAAAGAAAAACCCCAAAGGACAAAAAGGACCAACAGAAAAGGGGACTGGGGGGGAAAAAAACTGAAGGGTGGTCAAAGGCCAAAGGAAAAACCCAAAAGAAAAAAACATGATGTTTAGGGTGGGGGAAAAAGAAAAAGCCCAAAAAAGACCCCAAAAAAAAGAAAGTCCAGCAGGCCGCAAGGGCAATGGACAAGGGTGGGAGAATGAAATTCCAAAGAGGTCTAATTTGGGAATGACATTTGGAAAGGGCCCCTCTCAGGATCAGTTTCTTTTCTATCTGCTTTAGCCCCTTCTCCCCTAAAATTGCAAACCGGGTTTAAAAGTTTTTGGGAAAAAACAGACGATCCTGCATGCCCCCTTTTCCCCATGAAAAAAAACCCGTGGAGCATGTTCTAAGTCATGTAAAGTAGCCCGGGCCCCAAGGGAAGGTACACATGGAGGAAAACAAGTGCTAAAAGGATTGTTCAATTTTAGTTGGGTAGTCCAAAAACACCACAAAAGGGGAGAATCGGGGCCCCAAAAAGCCCCCGCAACATTCTTCCCCGGCGGGAAAGGGGCGGGGCAAAATTCAGGGCCCAAAAAAAACAACATTTTTTGCCATTTCCGGAAACATGCGGGCCGGGGGTCGGGCGGGGTTGGGGCGTTGACGGGGGAGTCCCCAATGGGGAACCTCCCAGAAGGGAAGGGTAAACCTAGAAAATCATAGAAAAAGAGTGGAATGAGACCGGGAACTTGTAGCCCACTCAATTTAAAACCAAGCAGCTGTCATGACCCGAGCTCCGGGGCCCATAGGGAAAAAGAATGGGGCAGCTAAAAATTTTAAAAAGACTGAAAAGTATGCTGATTTTTCCCTAGGTTGAGAAAAAGAGAAGGTATCAGGTAAAAATTTCCTCATTGCAGAAATTGGTTAGGGGGATTTGTGGGAAACTTTTTCCCCCATACCCCTGATGAAAACAGTTCTCATTTTGCAGGGAAAAAAAAAAACCGGGAGCCCGGGAAAGCAATGGCAGAAGCGGGAGGAGGGGTGGTTTTAAGCTGGATCTGGTCAAGAAAGGAACAAAAGTGAACTTCATAAGGCTTATTTTCCCCACAAATATCAGGGGTCCCTTTGGCTCAGTGGTTAAAGGGGAAGGGTCTTTTAAATAAAAAAAAATGAGCATTTTCCAGGGGTCAATTGGGGGTTTGAAAACCCCCCCATGGTTTTTCCCAGATTGGGGGAAAAAAAAAAAAAGGGAAAAAAAAAAAGGGGGGGGGGGGGAGCAGAGGGACATCCGGGGAGGGGCATTTAAACCCGGGTGTGGGGCCCCAACCCCCCCAGAGTAAGGGCCGGGTTTTAATGGCCCCCCAAAAAAACTTGCTTGAAAGGGGGGGTTCTCTTCTTTAGGCTCTTGCTGGCCCCCGCCCTCCACGAGTTTTTTTCTTCCGGCCCTCCTTCCCGCTCCCCGTGGAACAGTGGACAAGGGGGGGGAATTATCGTTTAGGCCGTGCCCTCTCCCCTCTTCTCTTTCTCTCTCTCTCTCTCTCGCTCGCCCCTTTTCTCTCTTTTCTCTCCCCCCCCTCTTCCCCCCCTCTCTCCTTTTCTCTCTCTGTTTTTGTTTTTAACAATTTTTCAGGAAGCTACCTATCCAACATGGCGTACCCCCCGGGGTTCTGTGTTAGGGGCCCCTTTGCGTTTCCCTTCGATTTAAAATGATCCCTCTTTTTACTGGGATTCATGTGGAACCCCCTTTTGTGATGATAGACTGGGCCATCAAGTAGCTCCAAATTAGAAGCGGTTTTTTACCCCATTACAGAAAAAATTTCTGATTTCTTAAGTTAAATTTGGTTTTAATGGAAATCACAGGGCAATGGTTTTCCCAACAAAAAAAACTTAAAGTGTTAAAAAAATAGGCAAAGAAGACCCAAAAAAAAAACCCACAGCCTCCACTGTTTTTTTTTTCAATTTAAACAGGAAATTGAAAAAGGTGGGGGTTGCCAAAACCCGGGGTTTTCCCGGCGTTTTTATGTTTTTAATTTAAACTTCTTGGTCTTATCACCCTTTGAGTTTTTGTAAATCAAATATCCGGGAAAAAATATCAGCTGTGCAGGAAATTTAAACTTTTCTTTTTAAACCCTTTATGCCGGAAATTTTTTCCTTCTTTCAATTTTCTCTTTTCAATCATTTATTGTTAAAAACTATTTTTGGGGTTTGCTAGGGGCTAATGCCTGAAACCCTTACGAGTTTTCTAAAAAAGGCACTTAAAGCAGTTCTATTAAAAACGTCCAGTCTTACTAAAGGGGGAAATTTTACTAAAGCAGGGGGGCCCCCTTCCCCTTGAAAAGAAAAAGTTTGCTTCTAAAAAATGTTTGTTTAAAGCAAAAAAGCGTTTGGCCCTTTTTTGGGACCACAAAAATTTCAGTCTAGTTTTAAAAAAAAACCCGAGGGATTTCAACCAAATTCCCGGTTCCCACCTAATAGATCTATTTAAATCAAACTTATCTTACTTGGTAGTGGGGGTTTGGAAAAATTTAAATTCCCCCTATTTTCCGATGCACCCTAAAATGCAGGGAATTTCCCTTTAGGGAAAAAAATTTTTTAACATTTCCAAAATTGGGTTTTTTTTTAGGGGTAAAATAAAAATATACCCGAGCCACCTTTTTTTTTGCTGCATTTAAAATGATACGCCGCTTCCTTTTTTAAAAACCCGGAAAAAAATGTTTTTTTGAAAGATATGGTTTCATTGGTTTTTTTTTAATTTTTCTGTAAAATTTTTCTGATGAATGAATGTTGTGATCATGATTTTATTGATGCTTTTTCACTAATGATTTTATGTCCCCAATTTTTTTTGATTTATTGAAGGCATTTTTATTATTGATGTTTAAATTTTCCGGGGCCCCCGCCCTGGGGTTTTATGGGTTGGTTTTTTTTGATGTATTGTTTTGTTGTTTTTTAAAATTTTTTTTT
>CM031597.1:2421935-2431935 GCA_018398815.1 Conus ventricosus
TGTGTGTGTGTGTGTGTGTGTGTGTGTGTGTGTGTGTGTGTGTGTGTGTGTGTGTGTGTGTGCGTGCGTGCGTGCGCGTGCGTCTCTCTCTCTCTGTCTCTGTCTCTCTCTCTCTCTCTCTCTCTCTCTCTCTCTCTCTCTCTCTCTGTCTCTCTCTCTCTCTCTCTCTCTCTCTCTGTCTCTCTCTCTCTGTCTCTCTGTCTCTCTGTCTCTCTCTCTGTCTCTCTGTCTCTCTCTCTCTCTCTCTCTCTCTCTCTCTCTCTCTCTCTCTCTCTCTCTCTCTCTCTCTCTCTCTCTCTCTCTCTCTCTCTTCCTCTGAGCTGCAAGTGCCTGTTTCTCTGTCTGCATGCACTCATACAGAGAACGGAAAAGCAGCGAGTGAGGGGGTGGAAGGAAGGAGAGTGGCGAGAAAAGAGGGAAGGGGAGGGGTGGGGGGGAGGGGGCTTTTCGCAGCGATAGGACGACTTTAAAAAAATCTTCCTGTTGCAACTAACACCACCCTGAAAAGGCTGTCTATCGGAAAATGACTCTTGTTGAAAGCTTCCCCAAGCATGGAGGGCAATCCGACAATCCTAAACAGGTTATTTACTGAGACAAGGCTGTCTATCCTAAACAGGTTATTTACTGACGCGAGGCTGTCTATCCTAAAATGGGTATTTACTGAGACAAGACTGTCGTGAACTGGCTTCGTTTGGCACCGAGAGAACAGCCATAGACAGGCTCTTTATAACTGCATGACAATTACAGAATTAGATGCTACAAAGCAATCCCGAAAATGACCCATGCAGCATAATATGCGTTATCGAGCTGACAAGGTAACAGCCCTGCTATACCCACCCCTTCCCTCTGCGGTTCCGCCCGGGCAAGTGAAATGAAACGACCCAGGTAATGCTGTCTGCAGCACCAAAACAGCCGTGGAAAGCTTTGAGCAGTGATAGAAGAGTTGTTGAACGGAGCAAATAAACATCAGGCAGGGGCAGTCATGAAAAGGCGCAGCGTAAAACAAAAATTGCACAATCGCTGAAATGCGCAGTGCCGCGAGAGGGAAGACGATGGAACGTGAGGTCAGACAGTCATTGAAGTGTGCCGTGCAGCTGTGGGTGAGATGGTTCAGTGTGGGAACAGACAGTCATTGTAGTGTGCCGTGCAGCTGTGGGTGAGATGGTTCAGTGTGGGAGCAGACAGTCATTGAAGTATGCTGTGCAGCAATGGGTGAGATGGTTCAGTGTGGGAACAGACAGTCATTGAAGTGTGCCGTGCAGCAAGGGGTGAGATGGTTCAGTGTGGGAACAGTCATTGAAGTATGCCGGGCAGCAATGGGTGAGATGGTTCAGTGTGGGAACAGTCATTGAAGTGTGCCGTGCAGCTGTGGGTGAGATGGTTCAGTGTGGAAACAGACATTCATTGAAGTATGCCGTGCAGCAATGGGTGAGATGGTTCAGTGTGGGAACAGTCATTGACGTATGCCGTGCAGCTGTGGGTGAGATGGTTCATTGTGGGAACAGTCATTGAAGTATGCCGTGCAGCAATGGGTGAGATGGTTCAGTGTGGGAACAGACAGTCATTGAAGTGTGCCGTGCAGCAGTAAGTGAGATGGTTCAGTGTGGGAACAGACAGTCATTGAAGTGTGCGTGCAGCTGTGGGTGAGATGGTTCAGTGTGGGAGCAGACAGTCATTGAAGTATGCTGTGCAGCAATGGGTGAGATGGTTCAGTGTGGGAACAGACAGTCATTGAAGTGTGCCGTGCAGCAAGGGGTGAGATGGTTCAGTGTGGGAACAGTCATTGAAGTATGCCGGGCAGCAATGGGTGAGATGGTTCAGTGTGGGAACAGTCATTGAAGTGTGCCGTGCAGCTGTGGGTGAGATGGTTCAGTGTGGAAACAGACATTCATTGAAGTATGCCGTGCAGCAATGGGTGAGATGGTTCAGTGTGGGAACAGTCATTGACGTATGCCGTGCAGCTGTGGGTGAGATGGTTCATTGTGGGAACAGTCATTGAAGTATGCCGTGCAGCAATGGGTGAGATGGTTCAGTGTGGGAACAGACAGTCATTGAAGTGTGCCGTGCAGCAGTAAGTGAGATGGTTCAGTGTGGGAACAGACAGTCATTGAAGTATGCCGTGCAGCAGTGGGTGAGATGGTTCAGTGTGGGAACAGACAGTCATTGAAGTGTGCCGTGCAGCAGTGGGTGAGATGGTTCAGTGTGGGAACAGACAGTCATTGAAATGTGCCGTGCAGCTGTGGGTGAGATGGTTCAGTGTGGGAACAGACAGTCATTGAAGTGTGCCGTGCAGCTGTGGGTGATATGGTTCAGTGTGGGAACAGTCATTGAAGTATGCCGTGCAGCAATGGGTGAGATGGTTCAGTGTGGGAACAGACAGTCATTGAAGTATGCCGTGCAGCAATGGGTGAGATGGTTCAGTGTGGGAACAGTCATTGAAGTATGCCGTGCAGCAGTGGGTGAGATGGTTCAGTGTGGGAACAGTCATTGAAGTATGCCGTGCAGCAGTGGGTGAAATGGTTCAGTGTGGGAACAGACAGTCATTGAAGTATGCCGTGCAGCAATGGGTGAGATGGTTCAGTGTGGAAACAGTCATTGAAGTATGCCGTGCAGCAATGGGTGAGATGGTTCAGTGTGGGAACAGACAGTCATTGAAGTATGCCGTGCAGCAGTGGGTGAGATGGTTCAGTGTGGGAACAGACAGTCATTGAAGTATGCCGTGCAGCAGTGGGTGAGATGGTTCAGTGTGGGAACAGACAGTCATTGAAGTATCCCGTGCAGCAATGGGTGAGATGGTTCAGTGTGGGAACAGACAGTCATTGAAGTATGCCGTGCAGCAGTGGGTGAGATGGTTCAGTGTGGGAACAGACAGTCATTGAAGTATGCCGTGCAGCAATGGGTGAGATGGTTCAGTGTGGGAACAGTCATTGAAGTGTGCCGTGCAGCAATGGATGAGATGGTTCAGTGTGGGAACAGTCATTGAAGTGTGCCGTGCAGCAATGGGTGAGATGGTTCAGTGTGGGAACAGACATTGAAGTATGCCGTGCAGCAATGGGTGAGATGGTTCAGTGTGGGAACAGACAGTCATTGAAGTATGCCGTGCAGCAGTGGGTGAGATTGTTCAGTGTGGGAACAGACAGTCATTGAAGTATGCCGTGCAGCAATGGGTGAGATGGTTCAGTGTGGGAACAGACAGTTACATAAATGCTCAGTGTCGCAACAGCATGGTCATGGGAAAGTGCACATGTGAAAGCAGAATGTCGTTCAAACGACATGTGAAAGCAGAATGTCGTGCAAACGACATGTGAAAGCAGAAGGTCGTTCAAACGTGCAGCGTAGCAACAGGCCGATCATGAAAAGGTGCAAACTGGGAACAAACAGAATGGAAGTACGCAGTTTTCTAGAGAAAAGTACCAGATGGTAAACAATATCGTAGAAGTGCACAGTGTAGCAACAGACAAACATCAGAAAGAGCAATATGAAAAGAGACTCTATGGATGTGTAGTGTACAAACATTACAGTCCTCAATGCATGCAATATAGGAACACGTGAAAAAGAAGTACACAGTTTTGCAACAGGACAACCGTGAACAAAGCAGCAACATGGGAACAGGAAATCATAGAAAAGCGCAGGGTTACAATAGATCAAACATCAAAAGGTACAATATGGGGACAGACAGCCGTGTAAATATGGAGTCTAGCAAAACGACGATCGTTGAAAGATGCAGTAATAGAAACGGATACTTACGGGAGTACGCAGTCTTACAACAGGACAATCGTCAGAATGTGCAATACGGGACAGAGTGGATCGTGGGTGTGCGGAATAAAGCAACGTGAACATTGATAACACAGCGATAGACAATCATAGAATTGCTCAGCAAAGCAAAAGGACAATCTGAGAATGGCATGACCCAATAACAAACTAATCCTAGAAAAGTGCAACAAAGCAACATGGCCGTACTCATTCATGAGATATTAGCACGACAATATTAGATTGTTATATTCTATTAAGTAACGTGCTACCGTAGAAAGGTGCAAGAGACTAGAATGGTGATTACCTAACAGTGTAGTAAAGCCAAATAGCAATCATGAAAAGAGCAATATAGCAACGGGACAGTCGTGAGTATGCTCTTTTACGTTACCGGCGAAACATGGAAAGCGCAATACACCAGGACAATCATGAAGAGCACACAACAGCGGCAGGACAGCCACAGAAGGCTAACAAAGCAACGGCATCATCAAAGGCTAACAAAGCAACGGCATCATCAAAGGCTAACAAAGCAACGGCATCATCAAAGGCTAACAAAGCAACGGCATCATCAAAGGCTAATAAAGCAACGGCATCATCAAGGCTAACAAAGCAACGGCATCATCAAAGGCTAACAAAGCAACGGCATCATCAAAGGCTAACAAAGCAACGGCATCATCAAAGGCTAAGAAAGCAACGGCATCATCAAAGGCTAACAAAACAACGGCATCATCAAAGGCTAACAAAGCAACAGCATCATCAAAGGCTAACAAAGCAACGGCATCATCAAAGGCTAACAAAGCAACGGCATCATCAAAGGCTAACAAAGCAACGGCATCATCAAAGGCTAACAAAGCAACGGCATCATCCATGAAAAGCGCAAGGTGGTTAAAGAAAGGTGCAATACAGCAACAACATCATCAATGAAAAGCGCAGGGCGCTTACAGAAAGGTACAATGCAGCAACAGGACAACGACGGGAAGGCGAAGACAGCAACAGGACAACAATAGGAAGGAGAAGACAGCAACTGGACAACGATAGGAAGGAGAAGACAGCAACAGGACAACAATGGAAGGAGAAGACAGCAAACAGAACAACAATAGGAAGGAGAAGACAGCAACAGAACAACAATAGGAAGGAGAAGACAGCAACAGAACAACAATAGGAAGGAGAAGACAGCAACAGAACAACAATAGGAAGGAGAAGACAGCAACAGAACAACAATAGGAAGGAGAAGACAGCAACAGCAACAGGACAACGATGGGAAGGAGAAGACAGCAACAGCAACAGGACAACGATGGGAATGCGAAGACAGCAACAGGACAACGATGGGAAGGAGAAGACAGCAACAGGACAACGATGGGAATGCGAAGACAGCAACAGGACAACGATGGGAAGGAGAAGACAGCAACAGGACAAGGATAGGAAGGAGAAGACAGCAACAGGACAACAATGGGAAGGAGAAGACAGCAACAGGACAAGGATAGGAAGGAGAAGACAGCAACAGGACAACGACCGGAAGGAGAAGACAGCAACAGCAACAGGACAACGATGGGAAGGAGAAGACAGCAACAGGACAACCATGGGAAGGAGAAGACAGCAACAGGACAACAATAGGAAGGAGAAGACAGCAACTGCAATAGGACAACGATAGGAAGGAGAAGACAGCAACAGGACAACGATGGGAAGGAGAAGACAGCAACTGCAATAGGACAACGATAGGAAGGAGAAGACAGCAACAGGACAACGATAGGAAGGAGAAGACAGCAACAGGACAACGATGGGAAGGAGAAGACGGCAACAGGACAACGATAGGAAGGAGCAGACAGCAACAGGGCAACGATAGGAAGGAGAAGACAGCAACAGAACAACGATAGGAAGGAGCAGACAGCAACAGGACAACGACGGGAAGGAGAAGACAGCAACAGGACAATGATAGGAAGGAGAAGACAGCAACAGAACAACGATAGGAAGGAGCAGACAGCAACAGGACAACGATAGGAAGGAGCAGACAGCAACAGAACAACGATAGGAAGGAGAAGACAGCAACTGCAACAGGACAACGATAGGAAGGAGCAGACAGCAACAGGACAACGATAGGAAGGAGAAGACAGCAACTGCAACAGGACAACGATAGGAAGGAGAAGACAGCAACAAGATAACGATGGGAAGGAGAAGGCATCAACAGGACAACGATAGGAAGGAGAAGACAGCAACAAGATAACGATGGGAAGGAGCAGACAGCAATAGGACAACGATAGGAAGGAGCAGACAGCAACAAGATAACGATGGGAAGGAGAAGGCATCAACAGGACAACGATAGGAAGGAGAAGACAGCAACAAGATAACGATGGGAAGGAGCAGACAGCAATAGGACAACGATAGGAAGGAGAAGGCATCAACAGGACAACGATAGGAAGGAGCAGACAGCAACAAGATAACGATGGGAAGGAGAAGGCATCACAGGACAACGATAGGAAGGAGAAGACAGCAACAAGATAACGATGGGAAGGAGCAGACAGCAATAGGACAACGATAGGAAGGAGAAGACAGCAACAGGACAACGATGGGAAGGAAGAAGACAGCAACAGGACAACGATAGGAAGGAGAAGACAGTAACAGCAATAGGACAACGATGGGAAGGAGCAGACAGCAACAGGACAACGATGGGAAGGAGCAGACAGCAACAGGACAACGATAGGAAGGAGAAGACAGTAACAGCAATAGGACAACGATGGGAAGGAGCAGACAGCAACAGCAATAGGACAACTATGAGAAGGAGAAGACAGCAACAGAACACACAATGGGAAGGAGCAGACAGCTACAGGACAACGATGGGAAGGAGGAGACAGCAACAGAACAACAATGGGAAGGAGCAGACAGCAACAGAACAACAATGGGAAGGAGCAGACAGCAACAGAACAACAATGGGAAGGAGAAGACAGCTACAGGACAACGAGGAGGAGACAGCAACAGAACAACAATGGGAAGGAGGAGACAGCAACAGAACAACAATGGGAAGGAGCAGACAGCAACAGAACAACAATGGGAAGGAGCAGACAGCTACAGGACAACGAGGAGGAGACAGCAACAGAACAACAATGGGAAGGAGCAGACAGCTACAGGACAACGATGGGAAGGAGGAGACAGCTACAGGACAACGAGGAGGAGACAGCAACAGAACAACAATGGGAAGGAGCAGACAGCTACAGAACAACAATGGGAAGGAGCAGACAGCTACAGGACAACGAGGAGGAGACAGCAACAGGACAACAGTGAGAAGGAGAAGACAGCAACAGGACTATCCAGGAAAGGCTCAGTACTGCAACAGAACAGTTACGAAATGGTGTGATTCAGCAACAGGCTCACCACGAAAAGGCACAATGCAGCAATGCGACAATCCTGGAAAGATGGAGCACAGCAACGCGACAATCATGGAAAGATGGAGCACAGCAACGGGGCAATCATGGAAAGATGGAGACAGCGACAGCACAATCATGGGAAGATGGAGACAGCGACAACACAATCATGGAAAGACGGAGCACAGCAACAGGACAATCATAGAAAAATGGAGGACAGCAAAGGAACAATCATGGAAAGATAAGCACAGCAACAGCACAATCATGGAAAGATGGGGGAAACAAAGGGACAATCATTGAAAGATGAAATGTAGTAACAAGAACATCGTCAGTGAGTGCAAATTAAGCAGAGGGTCATGACAGTGAAGCGCAGTGTAGCATCGAGGCACTGAACGATTGTCAGAAGGAAGAGGCCAGAGTCAAGCGAGGACTCCCAGTGCCATGACCACATGCGAAGGATCAAGGAGTAATTTCTTTTTTAAAACGGTCACCTCGTGTAAGCTGTGGCTGTACACCAAAACTTATGCCATGGCCTCGCTTAAGGAGTCAAGTATCTATAGACTGGCGCAAATGAGTTTGATTTGAGAGGTTTCATTGTGTCTGAAAGTTGATTCGCATCGTGTTCTTTCATTGGCCGTCAAGGTACAAGCCAGGTGGTTCCAAGCAGACAGATTGAAATGAAAGGAATGGGACTGTTGGGAGATTTCCTGCCGGCGCAAAGATAGGGTCAGGGGTGAGTGCAAAGGCCTGAAATGTGACGTCAGCTTCAGGGAAAGTCATGTGTTTGAAGATTGCGTGTGATTTCATTGATGGAACCCCCACCCGCCACCCCCACCCCCAAAGCAAGGGAATTTACTGGTGCGGATTTTTTTTTCTTTAATCAATGATTAATTTGACATTAAATGCTGGAAGGCCTCAAAACGCTTACATGGATTGTATTGTGATTTAGTGCAAAGTCCTGAACGTGGCGTGTGGTTTGTTGGCAGCTACCGGGCCAGTCCATATCAGATTGCAAACAAGATGCAAAGCATATAAACGTACTCCCAGTTTATCTTGAATACGCGTGAGATATTCCATAAAGAGGAAAAACCGTTTTGGGCCGTTATAGCCGTTAGTAACGGCTATTCTGGTAAACATCGGCTATCATCTGTGACTCATAATGAACATACCTACACATTTTCAGAAAGATCGGCCAAGTACTTTCTGGGATATTCCATGAAGAAGAAAACCCGTTATGGGCTGTTACAGCCGTTAGTAACGCATATAACGGTAAAACCAAATATCGGCCATCATTCATGACCCACAATGAACATACCTACAAATTTTCAGAAAGATTGGCCCAGCAGTTTTGTCTGGAGCGAGTGGAACACTTTTTGACCACGGACAGACAAACAGACAGTATGGTGGAAAGTTTTTCTCTCTCACCCAACAGAACAATCATCGAGAGCTGTCCGGCGTAGCCGGGCAGTCGTAGAAGCCTGTTGGTCGCAGGAAGAGCGCTACGACATGGCTCGTTTCCAACAGAATCATCACAGAAAAAAGGAAAATGCTGCCCGAGCTGCCTCTGATTTCATAACTTTGACAGCTTTTCTTTTTTTCTTTCTTTCTGCGTACACAGGCTGATACTCCTGCGGACACTGCCTGTACAGACAGGTAGTGGAGTGTTGTGTGTATGACCGTTTTTATCCCGACATTAAGGCAGCCATACTCCCTCTTCGGGGATTGTGCATGCTATGTATAACGTGTCATCCATACCAACGGCCAAACTGACCTTTTATCCCAAAAGTTGGTGATGGGATTTTTACGTGTGTGCAAGATGTTGTGCGTGCGTTCACACACGGAGCCTCGGTTTAGAGTCATATTCGAAGGACTGTATGGGGAATGGAGTCAAAACCAATGTTAACTCCGAGGGGAAAATGCCCCTGTACCGAAATTCGAACCCGCAACCCCAGGATCACGAGTCCGGCGCTCTACCAACTGAGCTATTCCGGCCCCCTCTTTGATAGCAGTCAACCTGATCTCCGTGTCTTTTTTCAAAGTGCAGTCAATAGCTGGTCAGATTTGAACTAGCCGATTGCGCAGAACAGTTTCCTTTTTACTGATGCCAGAATCGCGAAGCGGATTTGCATCCTGTCTTTTTTTTATATATATGAAGGAAAGCTTATTTGTGGCATTAGCACCATCCTGTCAGCACCATCCTGTCAACAGAACAGTCTCTGATGCCCCGTTCAACGACTGGACAGTGGCGGAAAAAAGTCATGGAAGGGCTCATTGTAAAATGGTGACCAGGACAACAGGAACACTGGCTACGTTCTTCCAGCCTTTGCTGGAACCAAGGTTTTATGTATTGATTGGGCATAGTGAGATAACTCCCCCTACCCCTTCTGCCCCTCTCTGTTCCCATCCCTAACCCCATCCGTATTCCCTCCACCCCACCCCTTCACACCCGACCACTGCCAACGCCACTCCGTCCCCTAACCCCATCCATCGCCTGTTCCGTATTCCCTCCACCCCACCCCATCACACCCGACCACTGCCAACGCCACTCCGTCCCCTAACCCCATCCATCGCCTGTTCCGTATTCCCTCCACCCCACCCCATCACACCCGACCACCGACAACACTACTCCGTCCCCTAACCCCATCCATCGCCTGTTTCCTGCCCCTTCATTTCACTGAGAGGGGAGGATAGATGATCAAGATCAATACAATGAGAGAGAGTGAGAGAGCGTGTGTGTGTGTGTGTGTGTGTGTGTGTGTGTGTGTGTGTGTGTGTGTGTGTGTGTGCGTGCGTGCGTGCGTGCGTGCGTGCGTGCGTGCGTGCGTGCGTGCGTGCGTGCGTGCGTGCGTGCGTGCGTGGTGTTGTGTGTGTGTGTGTGTGTGTGTGTGTGTGTG
>CM031597.1:2449435-2464435 GCA_018398815.1 Conus ventricosus
GACAGACAAGACGAGAAGACAAACGGGCAACAACAGAACAGACCCAAAGAAACAGAACAGAACCCTCCTCCAACCACGCCTCTCCCCACCCCCCACCCCCCACCCCACACACACATTCACACACACCACCCCTATGCCGTCAGCCCCCCCCCCTCCCCCCCCCCCCCCCCCCCCCCCCCCCTTCCATCCCCTCTTTTTTCCGAGCGACAGAAATAAGCGGGCAAGGCCAGGGAAGGGGGTGAAATGGAGACGTCATGAGGAGAGCGTGGTCAGATCAGGTGTTGCCCAGTGCAATGCACCCTGGCTTGGCTGGCTGTGAACACGAGCACCTAACCGTTACCCCCACTACCACCCACCACCACCACCACCACCATCAACCACCATTACTCCCACCACCTCCACCACCACCACTACCACCCAGCCTGTCCACCCCACCCGCTCTGGCCTCTCGAGACGGCCGACCTCCCAGGCTGCCACTCTCCCAGTTGGAAGTGTGTGACGTCACAGACCTAGGGGAGGGGGGGGGAGGGACGCAGTAACCGAGGCTTGCGCACGGAGCTGGGCTTGTGTTCGGATGTTGTGAAAGCGTCTTCCGTTTTCAAGCTTTCTTTGTTTTGGGGTGGGTTTTTTTTTTTCAAACAAAACTATTTTTCAGGCTTCTTTTGTAGATCTTGCCCGGAAAAGGGGCGGGGGGCAGGGGTTGGGTAGGAGGCGAGAGAGAGAGAGAGAGAGAGAGAGAGAGAGAGAGAGAGAGAGAGAGAGAGAGAGAGCATGAGAGAGAGAGAGAGAGACAGACAGACAGACAGACAGACAGACAGAGAGACAGAGAGAGAAAGAGAGAGAGGGGGGAGGGGAGGGGTGGAGAGAGAGAGACAGAGAGGGAGAGCCAGGCGAGTACGTGTGCACAAAGATTTAGACGGCAAAGACGATGAGAGAAACGATGACAACAGAGCAGAGCCAAAGAAGCAGCACAACACTCTCCCACCACGCCCTGACCCCCTTCCACTCCACCCAACACCCCCCCCCTCCATCCGCTCACTTCATCCCCCCCCCCCCCGCCCCAACCCTCATCCCACAAGCCCTCAGCCCTCCCTCCCTCCCTCCCCACCCCCTCCCCGTCCCCTCTGTTCCCCTGAGGGACAGAACTAAACAGGCAAGGCCAGGGAAGGGAGTGAAATGGAGACGTAATGAGGAGAGCGTGGTCAGGTGTTGCCCAGTGCAATGCACCCTGGATTGCCTGCTTGTGGACACGAGCACGTGTGTGACGTCACAGACCTAGCAGAGAAGGGGGGGGGGGGGAGATGGCAGGGGGAGGGGGCGGGGGACGCAGTAAACGAGGTTTGCGCACAGAGTTGGGCTTGTGTTCGGATGTTGTGAAAGCGTCATCCGTTTTCAATCTTTTTTTCTTTTTTTTTTTGCTTTTTTTTGGGGGGGGAACAAAACTTTTCTTTTGCTTTTTCTTTTAAACAACACTGTTTTTCTGGGCTACTTTTGCAAATCTAGCCTGGAAAAGGGGGGTGATTAGGTTGAGAGGGGACAAGGGAGAGAGACAGAGAGAGAGAGGGAAGGAGAGAGAGAGAGAGAGAGAGAGAGAGAGAGAGAGAGAGAGAGAGAGAGAGAGAGAGAGGCAGGCATGCAGGTACGTACGCACGGGGATTTAGACAGATAAAACGAGAAGAGAAACAGGCGACAACAGAACAGAGCCAAAGAAACAGAGCAGAACCCTCCTCCAACCATGCCCCTCCCCACCCCACCCCACCCCACCCTCGCCATGCCCTCAGCTCCCCCCCCCTCCCCCCCCCCCCTTTCTTTCCATCCCCTCTGTTTCCCCGAGCGACAGAAATAGACCAGGCAAGGCCAGGGAAGGGGTGAAATGGAGACTTCATGAGGAGAGCGTGGTCAGATCAGGTGTTGTCCAGTGCAATGCACCCTAAATTGGCTGGCTGTGAACATGAGCACCAAACCATTACCCCCAACACCCACCACTACCACCCACCACCATCACCATCAACCACCACCACTAACTACCCCACAGCCCGTCCACCCCATCTGCTTTGGCCTCTCGAGACGGCCGGCCTCCCAGGCTGTCACACTCCCCGTGGAAGTGTGTCACATACCTACGGGGGGGGGGGGGGGGGGGGGGGGGGGGGGGGGGGGGGTGGTGGGGGGGAGGTAGGGGACGCAGTAACCGAGGTTTGCGTATGGAGTTGGGCTTGTGGTCAGTTGTGATAGCGTTTTCCATTTTCAAGCTTTCTTTCTTTTTCTTTTCTTTTTTTTTTTTTTCAAACGAAACTATTTTTTAAGCTCCTTTTGTAGATCTAGCCCGGAAAACAAGGTGTTGGGTAGGGTGCGAGAGAGACAGAGAGAGAAAGAAAGAGAGAGAGAGAAAGGGGGAGATAGGGAGAGACAGAGAAAGAGAGAGAGAGAGACAAGGAGAGACAGAGAGAGAGAGTCACGTGAACACGTGCACACAGGGATTTACACCAAGACAGATGAGAAACAGGCGACAACAGAACAGAGTAAAAGAAACAGTACAGCACCCTCCTCCAAGGACGTCACACCCCCACCCCATCCCTACCCCCACCCCCTTCATCTCACCTCATCCCCCCACCACCCACCCTAAACCCCCCCCCCCAACCCCTCCCACCACTCAAGCCTCCACCACCACCACCACCACCCAGCCTGTCCACTCCGCTCACTCTGGCCTCTCAAGACGGCCGACCTCCCAGCCTGCCACTCTCACTCCCCGTGGAAGTGTGTGACGTCACAGACTTAGGGATGGAGTGGGATGGGGAGACGCAGTAACCAAGGCTTGCGCAGGGAGCTGGGCTTGCGTTCGGATGTTGTGAAAGTCTCTTCCGTTTTCAAGCAGTTTTGTTTTTTGTTTGTTTGATTTTTTTTAAAACTGTTTTTGAGGCTCCTTTTGCAGGTCTAGTCCGCAAGGGGGGGGGGGGGTAGGGAGGGGCGAGAGAGAGAGAGAGAGAGAGAGAGAGAGAGAGAGAGAGAGAGAGAGAGAGAGAGAATGGAGCAGAGCGGGAAGTAATGAAGGGGGGGGGAAGAGTGGGGCAATGTCTTTAGTTCATCTTCTGTGGAGGATTTGTGTTCGTACGATGTCTCCTAACGTATTGTGATGTGAGTTGTGGTATACTCTGTTGCATTGTACTGTGTAATCCAAGCTACGGTTGTGTGATGTTGTTGTTGTGTTTTTTTTATTTCAGTTTATCAAGAGAAAAAATCCACGACTTAACACTGAGTTAATTTGTCAGTTCTTTGATTTTTCCAAAAGGACTGACACAAGTGAACACTCTTTCACGGATTTATACTTGCTGAAGAACAAATAGCCAGCAGCACGGAACAGTTAAGTAGATGAAGTCCGGGTTGTCTATAATAGTCAGGGAGATAGAGAGTCATCACCCGTCTGTGTGAAGAAGTATTGGTTTGAGTCTGTTATGCAACCGCTCCTCCTTCTTTGTGTGACATTTTTATAGTCATGTTTGTTTTATTCCAGCAATGCTTTGGCTTGTTAATGAGCTGGTTTCTGTGTCCAGAATCCTCAGATTTTCACTTCATTAGGATTTCTGACTTCCATATTTGAATGATTTTTTTTAACTTTTTTTGTCATTACCAATGCAGTGACTTTGTTACATTTTCATAACGGATGCTGTTCATATAAACCCGGAACCCATTTGAATATAACCAGGAACTCATCTATCTACTCATTCATCTGCCTGTTAATCTGTTGAATATAACCTGGAACTCATCTATCTACTCATTCATCTGCCTGTTAATCTGTTGGTAAGGCTGTCTCTTTGTCTTGGTCCTGGCTGTCTGCCTGAATGTTGGTCTGCCTGTCCCATTGCCTGCTTGTCTGTGGAAGTCTTTTCACCACAAATGATTTGGTCGATTTATGCTCTCTGTCTGCATACCCTCCTCATTCTCCTCCTCCCACCCCCACCCCTACCCCAATTCTCCTCCACCTTCTCTCTGTCTCACTCTCATGCGTGACGATTTGTGTATCCATTGTCATCATTGACATGTCCATCATTTCTTCACACTGTGTGTCCATTGTCATCATTGACATGTCCATCATTTCTTCACACTGTGTGTCCATTGTCATCATTGACATGTCCATCATTTCTTCACACTGTGTGTCCATTGTCATCACTGACATGTCCATCATTTCTTCACACTGTGTGTCCATTGTCATCATTGACATGTCACACTGACATGTCCATCATTTCTTCACACTGTGTGTCCATTGTCATCACTGACATGTCCATCATTTCTTCACACTGTGTGTCCATTGTCATCATTGACATGTCCATCATTTCTTCACACTGTGTGTCCATTGTCATCATTGACATGTCCATCATTTCTTCACACTGTGTGTCCATTGTCATCACTGACATGTCCATCATTTCTTCACACTGTGTGTCCATTGTCATCATTGACATGTCCATCATTTCTTCACACTGTGTGTCCATTGTCATCACTGACATGTCCATCATTTCTTCACACTGTGTGTCCATTGTCATCATTGACATGTCACACTGACATGTCCATCATTTCTTCACACTGTGTGTCCATTGTCATCACTGACATGTCCATCATTTCTTCACACTGTGTGTCCATTGTCATCACTGACATGTCCATCATTTCTTCACACTGTGTGTCCATTGTCATCACTGACATGTCCATCATTTCTTCACACTGTGTGTCCATTGTCATCATTGACATGTCCATCATTTCTTCACACTGTGTGTCCATTGTCATCACTGACATGTCCATCATTTCTTCACACTGTGTGTCCATTGTCATCATTGACATGTCCATCATTTCTTCACACTGTGTGTCCATTGTCATCACTGACATGTCCATCATTTCTTCACACTGTGTGTCCATTGTCATCACTGACATGTCCATCATTTCTTCACACTGTGTGTCCATTGTCATCACTGACATGTCACACTGACATGTCCATCATTTCTTCACACTGTGTGTCCATTGTCATCATTGACATGTCCATCATTTCTTCACACTGTGTGTCCATTGTCATCACTGACATGTCACACTGACATGTCCATCATTTCTTCACACTGTGTGTCCATTGTCATCACTGACATGTCCATCATTTCTTCACACTGTGTGTCCATTGTCATCACTGACATGTCCATCATTTCTTCACACTGTGTGTCCATTGTCATCACTGACATGTCCATCATTTCTTCACACTGTGTGTCCATTGTCATCACTGACATGTCCATCATTTCTTCACACTGTGTGTCCATTGTCATCACTGACATGTCCATCATTTCTTCACACTGTGTGTCCATTGTCATCATTGACATGTCCATCATTTCTTCACACTGTGTGTCCATTGTCATCACTGACATGTCCATCATTTCTTCACACTGTGTGTCCATTGTCATCACTGACATGTCCATCATTTCTTCACACTGTGTGTCCATTGTCATCATTGACATGTCCATCATTTCTTCACACTGTGTGTCCATTGTCATCACTGACATGTCCATCATTTCTTCACACTGTGTGTCCATTGTCATCATTGACATGTCCATCATTTCTTCACACTGTGTGTCCATTGTCATCATTGACATGTCCATCATTTCTTCACACTGTGTGTCCATTGTCATCATTGACATGTCCATCATTTCTTCACACTGTGTGTCCATTGTCATCATTGACATGTCCATCATTTCTTCACACTGTGTGTCCATTGTCATCACTGACATGTCCATCATTTCTTCACACTGTGTGTCCATTGTCATCATTGACATGTCCATCATTTCTTCACACTGTGTGTCCATTGTCATCATTGACATGTCCATCATTTCTTCACACTGTGTGTCCATTGTCATCATTGACATGTCCATCATTTCTTCACACTGTGTGTCCATTGTCATCACTGACATGTCCATCATTTCTTCACACTGTGTGTCCATTGTCATCACTGACATGTCCATCATTTCTTCACACTGTGTGTCCATTGTCATCATTGACATGTCCATCATTTCTTCACACTGTGTGTCCATTGTCATCATTGACATGTCCATCATTTCTTCACACTGTGTGTCCATTGTCATCATTGACATGTCCATCATTTCTTCACACTGTGTGTCCATTGTCATCATTGACATGTCCATCATTTCTTCACACTGTGTGTCCATTGTCATCATTGACATGTCCATCATTTCTTCACACTGTGTGTCCATTGTCATCATTGACATGTCCATCATTTCTTCACACTGTGTGTCCATTGTCATCACTGACATGTCCATCATTTCTTCACACTGTGTGTCCATTGTCATCACTGACATGTCCATCATTTCTTCACACTGTGTGTCCATTGTCATCATTGACATGTCACACTGACATGTCCATCATTTCTTCACACTGTGTGTCCATTGTCATCACTGACATGTCCATCATTTCTTCACACTGTGTGTCCATTGTCATCACTGACATGTCCATCATTTCTTCACACTGTGTGTCCATTGTCATCACTGACATGTCACACTGACATGTCCATCATTTCTTCACACTGTGTGTCCATTGTCATCACTGACATGTCACACTGACATGTCCATCATTTCTTCACACTGTGTGTCCATTGTCATCACTGACATGTCACACTGACATGTCCATCATTTCTTCACACTGTGTGTCCATTGTCATCACTGACATGTCACACTGACATGTCCATCATTTCTTCACACTGTGTGTCCATTGTCATCACTGACATGTCACACTGACATGTCCATCATTTCTTCACACTGTGTGTCCATTGTCATCACTGACATGTCACACTGACATGTCCATCATTTCTTCACACTGTGTGTCCATGTCATCACTGACATGTCACATTGACATGTCCATCATTTCTTCACACTGTGTGTCCATTGTCATCACTGACATGTCACATTGACATGTCCATCATTTCTTCACACTGTGTGTCCATTGTCATCACTGACATGTCACACTGACATGTCCATCATTTCTTCACACTGTGTGTCCATTGTCATCACTGACATGTCACACTGACATGTCCATCATTTCTTCACACTGTGTGTCCATTGTCATCACTGACATGTCACACTGACATGTCCATCATTTCTTCACACTGTGTGTCCATTGTCATCACTGACATGTCACACTGACATGTCCATCATTTCTTCACACTGTGTGTCCATTGTCATCACTGACATGTCACACTGACATGTCCATCATTTCTTCACACTGTGTGTCCATTGTCATCACTGACATGTCACACTGACATGTCCATCATTTCTTCACACTGTGTGTCCATTGTCATCACTGACATGTCACACTGACATGTCCATCATTTCTTCACACTGTGTGTCCATTGTCATCACTGACATGTCACACTGACATGTCCATCATTTCTTCACACTGTGTGTCCATTGTCATCACTGACATGTCACACTGACATGTCCATCATTTCTTCACACTGTGTGTCCATTGTCATCACTGACATGTCACACTGACATGTCCATCATTTCTTCACACTGTGTGTCCATTGTCATCACTGACATGTCACACTGACATGTCCATCATTTCTTCACACTGTGTGTCCATTGTCATCACTGACATGTCACACTGACATGTCCATCATTTCTTCACACTGTGTGTCCATTGTCATCACTGACATGTCACACTGACATGTCCATCATTTCTTCACACTGTGTGTCCATTGTCATCACTGACATGTCACACTGACATGTCCATCATTTCTTCACACTGTGTGTCCATTGTCATCACTGACATGTCACACTGACATGTCCATCATTTCTTCACACTGTGTGTCCATTGTCATCACTGACATGTCCATCATTTCTTCACACTGTGTGTCCATTGTCATCACTGACATGTCACACTGACATGTCCATCATTTCTTCACACTGTGTGTCCATTGTCATCACTGACATGTCACACTGACATGTCCATCATTTCTTCACACTGTGTGTCCATTGTCATCACTGACATGTCCATCATTTCTTCACACTGTGTGTCCATTGTCATCACTGACATGTCCATCATTTCTTCACACTGTGTGTCCATTGTCATCACTGACATGTCCATCATTTCTTCACACTGTGTGTCCATTGTCATCATTGACATGTCCATCATTTCTTCACACTGTGTGTCCATTGTCATCACTGACATGTCCATCATTTCTTCACACTGTGTGTCCATTGTCATCACTGACATGTCCATCATTTCTTCACACTGTGTGTCCATTGTCATCACTGACATGTCCATCATTTCTTCACACTGTGTGTCCATTGTCATCACTGACATGTCCATCATTTCTTCACACTGTGTGTCCATTGTCATCACTGACATGTCCATCATTTCTTCACACTGTGTGTCCATTGTCATCACTGACATGTCCATCATTTCTTCACACTGTGTGTCCATTGTCATCACTGACATGTCCATCATTTCTTCACACTGTGTGTCCATTGTCATCACTGACATGTCCATCATTTCTTCACACTGTGTGTCCATTGTCATCACTGACATGTCCATCATTTCTTCACACTGTGTGTCCATTGTCATCACTGACATGTCCATCATTTCTTCACACTGTGTGTCCATTGTCATCACTGACATGTCCATCATTTCTTCACACTGTGTGTCCATTGTCATCACTGACATGTCCATCATTTCTTCACACTGTGTGTCCATTGTCATCACTGACATGTCCATCATTTCTTCACACTGTGTGTCCATTGTCATCACTGACATGTCCATCATTTCTTCACACTGTGTGTCCATTGTCATCACTGACATGTCCATCATTTCTTCACACTGTGTGTCCATTGTCATCACTGACATGTCCATCATTTCTTCACACTGTGTGTCCATTGTCATCACTGACATGTCCATCATTTCTTCACACTGTGTGTCCATTGTCATCACTGACATGTCCATCATTTCTTCACACTGTGTGTCCATTGTCATCACTGACATGTCCATCATTTCTTCACACTGTGTGTCCATTGTCATCACTGACATGTCCATCATTTCTTCACACTTCTTGTCTCTGTCTCCTCCTCCTCCTCCTCTCCTCCTCCCCACCCCCCTCTTCCCCCTTCCCCATCACATTCACACCACCATCCTTTCTTCCTTCCTCCTCCACTCCTGCCCATTTCTCTCCCTCCGCCTGGTCCCTCCACAGTTGCTGCCCCCCCCCCCCCTCCCGTCCTTTTCATACGGCGTTCTCCCCCCTCACTCCCACCCCTTGCTTCCTCCCCCCTTCCTATCTACCCCGGAGGTGCTAGTTACACCAGATCTGATTACACTGAGTGGCATCACACGTGATTTTTTTTTCCATTGTGGATTTTTACACATGAACAATATGTCACCTCTCTCTTTCAGCCGAAATTCCAATTAACATTCCACCACCAGGGTAAACACTGAATGTTAAAAGAAAAACGTCTGGAGCAATTATCTTATTTGTGACAGTTTTTTTAAAGGTTCAGCCATGGTACGTGAAATGGAAGGCTAATTCAATGGTTGAACATGTGTCTGAAACTCGATAAATTCAAAAAAGAATTAACGGTTTCACTGACAACATCAAAGAACTCCACGACGCAACAAAAGGATGCCCTGAGGCACAAGGACATGGAAGACATTTTGAATGTTTTGGACACTAGAAGAAAGAATAACAAAGGAAGTGGAACTCGAAGAGAGCCCTAGCATGCACCGGTGAACTGAACATCAAGCGTAAAATGACAGAAGTCAGAGAGAAACGGACTGCCAACCAGCACAGTAACGATGAAACAAAGGACTGCCAACCAGCACAGTAACAATGAAACAAAGGATGAAGGTACACAATATGGAAAACACACTGGAAAAGAAAAAAAAACGGCTAACAAGACGGCTGCAGCCAAAGACCAAAGCTGTAAAAAATAATCAGTTATTCCCTCCTCTGTGGGCGAAGAGGATAACTGGAAAGTGGTACCGCTAATAACTGTACAATTACGAGATAACACCAGACACCAGCACAATGGGAAGTGCTATCGACACCATTAGCCGGTCTAGGGACGCTTCGATTCTCCTAAAGGGAGAGAAGCAAGCTTCTCCGCACACTCAGGGGAGACAATCCACCAGGGGCAGATAATGCGCCAGCAGAGAACTGCGGCACGAAGGGCCACAAGTCACCAAAGCACTGACAGATGTGTGCCAAAGAATGGGGGGGAGGAAAAGACAATCCAATGGAATGGAACCAATCTCCGATAATTACGATGTCTGAGAAAGGAGACTTGCGACTCTGTCCGAACTACAGGACGACCACCTTCGTCAGTTGCTTCCTTGTTTTAGTGACATTTTGTGCATGAATGTTGATGAGTTTAGACTGTAAGTAAATGCGAATAATCAGTAATCAATTAGCAGATCAGTGCCTATCAATAAGACCAACAAAAAAGCCAACCACAGCAACAACAGCAAGAGCAATAAAATGATTATGCACGTGTGTGTGTGTGTGTGTGTGTGTGTGTGTGTGTGTGTGTGTGTGTGTGTGTGTGTGAGAGAGAGAGAGAGAGAAGAGACAGAGACAAGAAGAGAGAGAGAGAGAGAGAGCATAATGTTTCAAGAAATGACAATCCAGACGATGCAAAAGATCGACTGGCCAGTTATAGTACTGAGTTGTGTTTTTTTTAACAAATAAATGTTTCCAAAAATAAAGTAATATTAGGAACCAGCAACATTCTTCGATCTTTATCTTCAAGTACAAAGTGTCTCAGTGTTGACAGACCTTAGCGGGTTTAGCGAGAAGATTCGGTTTGTATCCAAAGTGAAAAATCTGGCACACAATATTCTTCTGAATTATACATTCCTGCTACTGAAAGGAATAAATAACAAGAAAGGTTAACCGCGTGTGAAAAATTTCCTGCTCCCTCTTTTTAAAAAATAATCAGCACACAAATGCATTTATAAACAATCGAAAATGCGAACAAATCCAACAGAAACCGGTGTTTAAGTCCCTTTCACGCCATGAAAAACAAGTAGGGAGAAAGTGCAGGAAGCACCAAACAGCGGCAGGTCTTTACAGATGAAGCCCCCTTCATGCCACGTGTTTCTGCCCTTCATTCCTCAGACTGTAGGGGGCCGGATCACATCCAGGTCATGACATTTCTGGATACCCTACTGCTGTCAACGTTTTTGTTTTTTTCTATTTTGCCGCTGCAGGGATTCAAACCTGCGCCCCGTGGATGGTCGGGTGCCCTAAGGCGAAATCAGCTTGTGCCGGATGTCCTGACTACTTGACCATTGGTCACCTGTGGTGAGCTTGAAGACTGAAGCCTTGCCACCGTCATTTTTGTTCCTCCTCCACCTGACCCAGCTGAAACTGGTCAGCCATCTTGGCCATCGCCTTTAGGCTCCGGACAAAGAGTGGTCAGCCATCTTGGCCATCGCCTTTAGGCTCCGGACAAAGAATGGTCAGCCATCTTGGCCATTGCCTTTAGGCTCCGGACAAAGAGTGGTCAGCCATCTTGGCCATTGCCTTTAGGCTCCGGACAAAGAGTGGTCAGCCATCTTGGCCATTGCCTTTAGGCTCCGGACAAAGAGTGGTCAGCCATCTTGGCCATCGCCTTTAGGCTCCGGACAAAGAGTGCCAGCTGTTTCCAGAGACCATGGGCAGTGAGCCTACAACCCCCTCTTGCCCCAGCCTCTATTGCGATGATTTCAATTAAAACCCAGATTTCCTCGAGCTGCTAGTCAGACCGGCATATTTCTGAGTCGTGTAGGTACGTGCCTCCACCAGTTTGCTTTCCTTTGAGCCAGTGAGTTCGACCAGCGTCGCTGGCTTTCATGAAGGGGGGTTGACTTCTATGTCTGGTCTCATACAACTCTTGCTGTTGATTTCTGACGCTTTCATTTCAAACTCTGGAAAGTCTGGTGTGCATTCCCGGTCATCCTGTCTAAGGAAGAAACACGCCGCTTTCTCGCTCCAGATGTCACGAATGTTCCAGATCGTGACTTCTGCCTCCTGTCGTGCAGAGCGTGGTTGCTATGTTGAACGTGTGACATGTTGGTTTCTCCTTCCTCTCACTCCTCCCTACACACACGATTTAAGCATATGACTGTGTGCACTCACTGACCCACGAGTACAAACATACAGACACGCGCACGCATGCACGCACGCGCGCGCACACACACACACACACATACACACACACACACACACACACACACACACACACACGCACGCACGCACGCATGCATGCACGCACGCGCGTGCGCGCACACACACACACACACACACACACACACACACACACACACACACATACACACACACACACACACATGCAAGAACTAATGCGCGTGCATGCACGCACGCACACGAACACGCACGCACACACGCAAGCACACGGATCAAAATTGTCCATAATTATATCCTTGAAATCCAAACAGATTTCATAAAAAGATATATTTGCAGATTTTTTTTATTAACTGAATTTGTCGAAGAGAGAAAGGTGGTGAGTTCCAGGTTGCTGGTCCAAGAATGGAGGAATATTCCCTATCTAAAGAGAAAATGGAGGAATATTCCCTATCTAAAGAGAAAATGGAGGAATATTCCCTGCCTAAAGAGAAAATGGAGGTATATATTCCTTGCATAAAGAGAAAATGGAGGAATATTCCTTACCTCAAGAGAAAATGGAGGAATATTCCTTGCCTAAAGAGAAAATGGAGGACTATTCCCTGCCTAAAGAGAACATGGAGGACTATTCCCTGCCTAAAGAGAAAATGGAGGACTATTCCCTGCCTAAAGAGAAAATGGAGGACTATTCCCTGCCTAAAGAGAACATGGAGGACTATTCCCTGCCTAAAGAGAAAATGGAGGACTATTCCCTGCCTAAAGAGCTTAGAGTAAAACGGGAGGAAGAGAGAAGGGAGCCAACCGGAGCTAGATCAGAGAATTCTGGGAGTCGTATACTGACGGGCAAGATCAGACAGGTGAAACAACATGTATCCTGTGTTCAGCAACTAAAAGAGGGAGGTGAAAGGTTGCACTCAACACGTGCCCTGACGGGAAGCCAGAGCAGACCTTGAACAGGCAAACAACATGTATTCTGTGTTCAGCAACTAAAAGAGGAGTTGAAAGGTTGCACTCAACACGTGCCCTGACGGGAAGCCAGAGCAGAGCTTGAACAGGCTCACTGGCACCACTTCGTTTGCTCCCTGTCAGCCCCAGAGTAGAAGCAACATGATCTCTCTCTCTCTCTCTCTCTCTCTCTCTCTCCTCTCTCTCTCTCTCTCTCTCTCTCTCTCTCTCTCCACTGGCAGCATGATTGTGGATTCGTTGGATCTGGACATGGTCAGTGTCGGAGAAGTCCGCGCGAAGAGTCGCGTTAAAGACGCCTGGAAAGGGCAAGAGGGACGTGGAGCTGGTGTGATGATTCAACTGAGTCTGAAAGACGGATTGGACTGACTCCTCACAGCTCTGGTGTGATGATTCAGCTGAGTCTGAAAGACGGATTGGACTGACTCCTCACAGCTCTGGTGTGATGATTCAGCTGAGTCTGAAAGACGGATTGGACTGACTCCTCACAGCTCTGGTGTGATGATTCAGCTGAGTCTGAAAGACGGATTGGACGGACTCCTCACAGCTCTGGTGTGATGATTCAGCTGAGTCTGAAAGACGGATTGGACGGACTCCTCACAGCTCTGGTGTGATGATTCAGCTGAGTCTGAAAGACGGATTGGACGGACTCCTCACAGCTCTGGTGTGATGATTCAGCTGAGTCTGAAAGACGAATTGGACGGACTCCTCAGAGCTAAAAATGGAAAATAACATACGCACGTACACATGTAGTTCACGTATAGATCCATGATCAGAAATCGATCCAGAAATAATGCACGGGGAATTTTTTTTTTTCACAATGTAAGATAAGTCATTTCAGACTTGAATGTAGCTATAGTCATTACTTCTACCTTTTGAAGTTTTCGTTTCCATCCTACACGCCTTAGCTCTGTGTTTGTCATCATTCTGTTTTGTCATCATTCGTTTTCAATTGATTTGCATTTCTGATGACCCAGGGGAAAGAACCATTGCGATGGGTGACAACTCGGATCGAACCTCAAGCTTTGCAGCTTCCTTTTTGCTGTTGGCTTTTCCAGTGTGACACTGAGGATCGCATTCTTTTTTTATATATCATTTTCTTTCTTGGTTCTTTACCTGCCCACTAGTAGCGCCTTCTGATTGCCGTTCTTGCTAGTTCTTGGAACGTGCTCCCTGTTTCTCCTGGTTCCTGTGCCCACTCGCACCCTGGCCTGCAGCCGCTGTCGTCTGGCAGCTAACGTATTGACCAGTCTGTGGTCTCTGCTTCCCAGTAGGAGAGGCAGCGAAGGCGGTCAGACGGTCTGTGGGTCTGGAACACCCCAAGGGCACAATTAGCGCGAGGCTAAGAACGGTCCCTTGCTGACAGAGCGGACTGAAGTGATTGGAGGGTGGGCCGACCACTTCAAAGAAACTCCACATTCCTGAGCCACTGGCGGACATCAGTATATCGGATTATGGTGTCGATACCAGTAGCTGGGACACTCCTAGTATTCCAAGAAGCAGGGGGAGGCTGCACGCACACTTTACCGCGTTAGGAATTGGTAGACGATGGATGATAGGCCTGCAGAATGAAGAAATATTCCACACAAGAACAAGCTGAATGTTATAAACACACATCATTCAATTAATTAGGTAACGAATTAATCACACCCGTGAATGTTTTCCCCCCTAAATGTATTATCGTTGGCCCAAATCCACAAATAAAAGTTACACATTGAAATTCTGTCATTTTTCTATTCCAGATTAGAAACGTCTTTATAGTACAGCCAGTTTCCTTTTCGAAAATATGAATTTCATTTAGAATTGTCGTTTTACTGTTCCAGTCTATTAAAAAATCCTTCTAGTACGGCCATTCGGTTTATCACTAATGTTTCATTGGTTTGTTT
>CM031597.1:2481935-2496935 GCA_018398815.1 Conus ventricosus
CTGCCAGGTATGAGGTCGAACCCCGGTTCAGATTGAACAGTGACTACTAGTCATCGATCTGTTCTCCTTTCTTTCTTCCTGCATTAACGCATTGCACTCTCTCTCTCTCTCTTCTAGTCTGCTCTATCAAATGGACATGGTTGCTTTTCTTTTCTTTTTCTTTTTTTTTTTTTCTCTTCATCAGTTAGCAACTCTCTCTCTCAACATCTCTCCTTAGTCCTTCCCCTGCAGACTCTATCTGGTGCTAATGCTTCAACTCGGTTCTCTTCACTCCTCTCATCTCTCTGCTCTTCTCTCGTCAGAGCCTACTCCCAGAACCTCTCCCTCTCTCTCTGGTTCTTCTTTCTCTTCTCCTCTCTTTCTTATCCCGTTCCCATCTGTCAAAGGGTGAGTACCATTGGTCAGAATTTTTCTCGCCTTGTAAAAGGTTGCCTCCCTTCTAATTCCATTGGACGTTCAAATCGTCACAGTCACATCTACTGGCCTTGCTCTCTGTGGTGGTCAATGGGTCATTTAATTAATTAGCTTGATTTTACCCCCACCACACAATACCTTCCCCCTTCCTACTTCAACCGGCGACGTCGGGCTTAACTGTCTGTGGGCGCTGGTCGTAAATTGGCTAGATCAGTCTGACCCAGGCGCCGAGACCCGTCTGGCCAGACCTATCGAGACGTCGGTCCAGCCACTTAGTCTGTCTGCTGGACAGTGCTGTCTCCGTGAGGACTAAAAATAGCCTATTTGCTGTGCCTAATTGGCTGACGCGACACCGAAGTTGTCTGCCTGGAGACCAGAATTTTGGGTTTGGACTTATGTCCGATTGAACTGGCTGGCGACTGACCACGAATTCAGTTTTTCTATTTTTGTCCGTGACAATTTCCCCTTGCAAAAGACTATGCTCAGCATTGTCTCAAAACAGCGGTACAAAAAAAAAAAAACCGAATTTGCTGACACCACAGCTACACGTGCAAGTTTTTGCAAAATTATTTACACAACGGTTTACAAATTATCAGATATATCATTAGTGAATATCACCCAATGAGTTATCATTGACGTGCGCTTCTGCCTTATTTCAATTCATTTTCTGATAACCTCTGTGTGCACCTATGCAATCCCCTACCTGCGGATTTGCCACATCTTCTCTTCACAACTACTATGAAAAGTACAATCTAATATGATCACGATCCATGACACCTCACTGAGGAATCTCCATCCTCACTTATCGCAAACAGTGCATTACTACACAAGCGACTGTATGCCCAAACATAACTACATTTACATGAACAAGTCTCACAAAGAAAATATGAACCATAGCCAAATGGGAATGAACCCATATCCACTCAATCTCACTGTAATCAACACATATTATTTACAAAGTAGCTATGCACCCTGGATATGACTGACTTCCTCTGAGTTGCAGCTTGCTAGACTACAAAGCTTAAATAGTCAGCTCCTACATTCTGTCGACCTGGGATGTACTGAACTCGATACCTGTAGGGCTGCAGTGCCATTGCCCAGCGCAGCACCCTGCTGTTTTTCAGCTGCGCCTTTGTGCTGAGTCTCACGCTGAATATATTTGCGGAGAAAATTCGCATGGAAAAGTTTTGGTTTCCCATTCACATCAATTCGGTAATCCCGATCTACCTTTTCAGTGATGGTGAATGGTCCTTTCCAATGCATCAGCAGCTTGTTGTGATCCGTGGGAAGCAGTAACAGGACTTGATCTCCCACCTTGGGGGATTGCTTCCTCACCTTCTTGTTATATTGCTTCTTCTGCACGACCCTAGCCTCCTGCAAACTTTTCCTTGCAACCTTACATGTCTCATACCTGTGCCCACCTTTGGGACAGGGCGAGATTGGGCCAATCAGATCAACGGCCACTCTCCTGAATGGTGTGTCAATTAAAGGGGGATGTTTAAGAGGCGCCTTCCTCTTCACCCCTCTTGTGGCTGACCTTTGACACACGTCACATGACATGCAGAACCGCTTTATGTCTGCCATTGCCCCTGGCCAGTGAAAATCATCAAAGATTCGGTCAGCTGTTTTGCCGGTGCCGAGATGACCCGCCATGAGCGACTCGTGACCAACTGACATGACAGTGTCACGATAACATGCTGGAACCTCTAACTGAGTTGTCACCTTACCTGTCTTCCCCTTGGTGAACACTCGGTACAACAACCCGCCTTTCACCAGAAATTCTGTCTCACCTCCTCTAACCACCTGTTTCTCTCCACCTCTTGCCAACTCCCAAGACTTCACGAGCGAAGGGTCTTGTTCCTGCGCTGGCCCTAAACTCATCAGGCGACACATCTATGCCTGACTTCCTTGCTGGAACGACTAACGGTTTATCAACCTTTTCCTCCTGCTTGCTCCGTGTTTGAACTGCTGCCCCTGTAGCAGTCAACAACTCTGGATCCCTGGATCCCTTGCACCTGGAATATTTCCAATGATCAAATCATAAAGGGGTTTCTCCATCACCAGTGCAGACAACTCGCCTGAGAAGTAAGGGGTACGTACTTCTATCTTGGCAACTGGAAACTCCCTCACAGTGCCATCGATTAGAGTACAGGTCTGGATTTGCCCTGTCAAATCCCCTTCCTCGACCAGCGTTGTTCTTACTACACCACATGAACAACAGTGTCCCGTAACACTTTCACCCTCTGCTGGCCAATCCACCCTTCTTCCACTGGTAATGAACCACTCAGCCTAGTGCCCTCCATCCCTGACACTGACTGCTGTCCAGTGCTAGCCATAGGCCGCACTCCACCCTCTTCAGATTGGATCCCTCTTGGTTCCACTGCAGGTCGTTTCCCCTGGCGACCCTTATCAACCTCTTGCAAGGCTGCTGCCTTCTGGAACCTCATGCGACAATCCCTCGCCACATGTCCCTTCTTGTGACAAATGAAACACCTATTGTCCCTTTGTCCTCCTTTCTGCTCCACCACTGGGTTTGCAGACTTTGCAGAAAACTCCCCTAGTCTCCTTGCACTCTTCTCACCTGTGCCTGGCACCTGTTTCTCCTGCACCTTAGTGCCCAAACGTGCCTCCCTGTACACCTCTGCTAACTTCAGCAACTCTCCTGCTGTCTATGGCTGTCTCTCTTTCAAATGTATAGTTAACTCTGGACTGCAACCTGACAAAATCTGTTCTTTCATAACCAGCTCCTTCAATTCAGTGAACTCCTTTCTCGTACCACTCAACTCTAACCATTTCTCAAAATAGTGATCTAAACGTGCACCAAACTGAGTGTACGTTTCACCTGCTTGTAATCTAGCTGATCGAAATTTCTTTCTGAACCCCTCCTCTGTGAGGTCAAATCCCTTCATCAAAGACTCCTTCACAGCGCTAAAATCAGATTGTTGGTCTGCTGGTAATGCAGTGAAAATCTGTAATGCCTTACCCGTCAATAGCGCTGACAAAATGACTGCCCACTCTTCTGAAGGCCAACCCTGACTAGTAGCAAACGTTTCAAAACGACTGATGTACGCATCAATCGAATCTGTTCCTTCAGAGAATTTTGGTAACTTTGGTCGGGGGCATAACTGCGCACAGGGTCACTGGAAACTGAACTACCATCCTCGGGGGTCTCCCTCTGTATTCTCACTCTCTCTAACTTTAATTGAATCCTTAATCTTTCTGTTTCCTGCATTTCTCTTTCTGTTTCCTGCGTTGCGCTAGTTTGATTATCGTTAGCCTGAATCCTTAATCTTTCTGTTTCCTGCTCTGCTATTTCTACTGCGACACGGCGTCTTTCCGCTCGCTCATCTCTTTCCATCTTTTGTTGGGTTTCAACGAATGCTCGCAACTCGTCTCCCGAGTAGCCTAAATCACGAGCGACGCTCACAAGTTGTTCAATAGGGGTATTCTTTTCGTCCGCCATTATATCCTTTTTTTTTTTTACAAGATTTTATTACTACGACAGCCAAACTGGTGGTTACCGACACGAGTGACGTAATAGCACAATCCTATGAATGATAATATTAGCTTGGGACAACGTAATTAGTTTTTATAAGACGCCTAGCGCCTGACCCAACTATGAGAGCGAATTATAGGCAATCTGTGCGAAATAAGTACTTTTGGGCTGAAATGCCAAGCCCAGTGTTAACTATCTTGGAAGCAATGCCAAGCCTAGTATTTAACTATCTTGGAAACATACAGTAAGACACTACCTTGCCTTAGGATTACAATACTTGAATCCCACCCAGCTTCCTCTCTGAGAAGTTGAACAATTATAATAAATGGGCCAGAATATCCTGGCAGGCTTGCCAATAAATTGTCAACCTCGGGGTATGTCAGTGGAGGAAGGACTAGCGCACAGCCCAAACACACTCACAGCTTGCTTACAATCTCATTCATATATCATGCATTCGTCACATCAAACCACTAGTAAAGTCTATAACTTTACTACACATAATCATGGAAGAAAACATCAATGCGCATGGAGTCAACAAAATAAAACATTCTCTCTTTCCTTGAACTTCACAAAACCATTTATCTAAATCGTCATAACTAACCCGGGTATAAATAGATTTTTCACTTTACCTGGCCAGGTGATCTTAAACTATTCACGAATCACTGTCTTTCCTTTTCTTCTTTTTTTTCTTTTCTTTCACTGTCACTTTCACAAACACCAGTCACGACACAACTGCTGGCACTGGTCAGGTTGGACCGCTGGCACTGGTCAGGTTGGACTGCTGGCACTGGTCAGGTTAGACCGCTGGCGTTGGTCAGGTTGGACTGCTGATGAAAGTGGCGCTGCCAGGTATGAGGTCGAACCCCGGTTCAGATTGAACGGTGACTACTAGTCATCGATCTGTTCTCCTTTCTTTCTTCCTGCATTAACGCATTGCACTCTCTCTCTCTCTCTCTCTTCTAGTCTGCTCTATCAAATGGACATGGTTGCTTTTCTTTTCTTTTTCTTTTTCTTTTTTTTCTCTTCATCAGTTAGCAACTCTCTCTCTCAACATCTCTCCTTAGTCCTTCCCCTGCAGACTCTATCTGGTGCTAATGCTTCAACTCGGTTCTGTTCACTCCTCTCATCTCTCTGCTCTTCTCTCATCAGAGCCTACTCCCAGAACCTCTCCCTCTCTCTCTGGTTCTTCTTTCTCTTCTCCTCTCTTTCTTATCCCGTTCCCATCTGTCAAAGGGTGAGTACCATTGGTCAGAATTTTTCTCGCCTTGTAAAAGGTTGCCTCCCTTCTAATTCCATTGGACGTTCAAATCGTCACAGTCACATCTACTGGCCTTGCTCTCTGTGGTGGTCAATGGGTCATTTAATTAATTAGCTTGATTTTACCCCCACCAGACAATACCTTCCCCCTTCCTACTTCAACCAGCGACGTCTGGCTTAACTGTCTGTGGGCGCTGGTCGCAAATTGGCTAGATCAGTCTGACCCAGGCGCCGAGACCCGTCTGGCCAGACCTATCGAGACGTCGGTCCAGCCACTTAGTCTGTCTGCTGGACAGTGCTGTCTCCGTGAGGACTAAAAATAGCCTATTCGCTGTGCCTAATTGGCTGACGCGACACCGAAGTCGTCTGCCTGGAGACCAGAATGTTTGGGTTTGGACTTATGTCCGATTGAACTGGCTGGCGACTGACACGAATTCGGTTTTTCTATTTTTGTCCGTGACAGTGTGTATGTGTGTGTGTTACAGATATATGGATATAGATATATGTGTGTGTGTGTGTGTGTGTGTGTGTGTGTGTGTGTGTGTGTGTGTGTGTGTTCCTTTGTAATCTTTGTCAAGTCATTAACGTAATGGTGGAGGAATTGGTAGCCTAAAATATTCTATATCTATATATATACAGATCTCTCTACCTATGAATCTATATCAGTATATATATATATATATATATATATATATATATATATATATATATATACATATATATACATACATATATATATATACATATATATATATATGTATATATATATATATATATATATATATATATATATATATATATATTTGTTAAAAGGTGAGGTTTAAAACTATCTACAGCGCTGTTTCATGCAATGCAATCATCAGCGCTGTTTCATGCAATGCAATCATCATCCTGATGATTGCATTGCATGAAACAGCGCTGTAGATAGTTTTAAACCTCACCTTTTAACAAATGTTGCTCCCAGTCCGGTTGAGCATTTTTTGAAAATCTCTGCTGGTATTCACTACCATTGTCTTATATATATATATATATATATATATATATATATATATATATATATATATATATCAATGATGTTAAAAAGGAAGGTTAAAACTCAAGGTTTTAACATCATTGACAAATGTTGCTCCCCAAGGGGTCGAGCACTTTTAAAATCATTTTAGGCTCTTTGGTTATATTCATATATATATATATATATATATATATATATATATATATATATATATATATATATATATATATATACTGATATAGATTGATAGGTAGAGAGATCTGTTGAACAACTAGGTAGTAAGGGAAACAAATACAGGCTCACTATTCCTCCATCAAAGCAATGATCTGACAAGAGTACAAAAAAAAAACAAAGGATAGGGCAATACTGTATGAGAAAACAGGAGCGAACAGGAGAGCGTCAGAACATAGACACCACATCGTTCACCAGCAGTGAATGGGCTCCATGGCTGCCTGTCTTGGTCAGAACATAGACACCACATCGTTCACTAGCAGTGAGTGAATGGGCTTCATGGCTGCCTGTCTTGTCAACAGACCCATTTGGATCGCCTGCCTACACGCCTTTCGTCCCATTCGTTCGGTTCGGATTCATCAGAGAGAGAGAGAGAGAGAGAGAGAGAGAGAGAGAGAGAGAGAGAGAGAGAATTGAGACAGACAGAGAGAGAGAGAGAGAGAAAAATAGAGACAGACAGACACAGACAGACAGACAGACAGGCAGGCACACAGGCACACATAGAAGGAGAGAAAGAGACACACAGAGAGAAAGAGAGAGACAGAAAGAGAGACAGACAGACAGGGAGACAGACAGACCGACTAACCGACAGACAGACAGACAGAGAGAACACATTTTCCGCATATCGTGCTCCTTACCCACCAATCTCTATATGGAAAAAAATACAGAAAGACGTATGGACGAACAGACAGGAAATCAGAGACATCGTTGGAAGGTTTGTAGCTAAGATATAAGGGGACATAAAGAGAGAGAGAGAGAGAGAGGAGAGAGAGAGAGGGGGGGGGGGAGGAGGAGAGAGAAAAAGAGTGAGAGAGAGAAAGAGAGAGAAATATACAGAGGGACAGAGAGAGAATGAGAGAGAGCGAGAGAGAAAGAGAGAAAGTGAGAGAAGTATACAGAGAGAGAGAGAAGGGGGGGGGGGGGGAGAGAGAGAGAGAGAGAGAGAGAGAGAGAGAGAGAGAGAGAGAGAATCCGCGACAGACCGACAGACGGAGAGACAGGCGGACCGACAGACTGCCAGGCCAAGTTTCGGGATACGTAGGTGCGTGCTGAATAATAGATGGCTGGGAGAGATGAGCTTGCACCGTGTCAAGCACGCTTCCTGTCCACCGCCTTCGGCTGACGTGGACATTCTGGAATCTCCCACTGCCACCACCAGCCCCAGCACCTTCAACCACCCCCCCCCCCCCCCCTCACCTCATCATACCCCCAACCCATTCTCTTCCTCCTCTCCCCTCCCCTTCTTTATTCCCCGTTCCTTCCACCTCCCCACTGTCACCTTCTCTTCCACATTTCCGCCTCCATTTCTCTTCCACATTTCCACCTCCATTTCTCCTTCCACATTTCCACCTCCATTTCTCTTCCACATTTCCACCTCCATTTCTCTTCCACATTTCCACCTCCATTTCTCCTTCCACATTTCCACCTCCATTTCTCTTCCACATTTCCACCTCCATTTCTCTTCCACATTTCCACCTCCATTTCTCCTTCCACCCCGTCCCCTGCTCTTACAACCCTGTCTTTGTCTCACTACTCTGTTTCACGGCTTTTTAGCCATTCACCCAAATGTTTTCACCCCCACCTCCACCCCCAGGCCCTCTCCCCCCTCCCTCCCCTCACCCCACAAGCACCACTTTTCCGATGATTGTTGTAAAGGGGAGAAGCTAGTTAATCTTCGAGTACCGAGGGTTTGATTCTCCGGATACCGTCGGTGGTAGTAAGTAAGGAGAAACAAAATGTGTGTGTGGGGGGGGGGGGGGGGCAACGAACGTGCCTGGGAGAACGGGAGGATGGAGAACAGATGGGGGGGGGTGGAAGCTTGGGGGGGGAGGGGGGGCGAGGAGGGAGCGTGTTTTCGGTTTGACAGGCGAAAGGAACGGCGCCTGAGTTAATTGGTCCGAGTTGTCTTATCTTACAAAGCCATCTCTGGGCCTGTGTATCTGTGGGACTTTGTGAAGGGGCGCAAAATGCAGAGGCCACTTTCGGAGGGGAGAGAGGGGGGTGGGTGGGAAGGGAGAGTTGAGGTATAGAAAAAAAGGGGACGAGGGGGAGAGGGGTGAAGGGGCGAAAACGGACATGCTTTGCCTAAGTGCCTCATATGTGTCCATTAGACATTGTTTGGGAGAAGTTGGTTTTTTTTTTAACCTCTTTCACTTCTCTTCACGTGTCTTTCTTTTTTTCTTCATCTCCGTTGTACAGATGAGTATCTCTACTTTTTCTCTGCTGATTTGTTTTTTTGTGTTTTTTTTGGTTCTTGTTTCTCTTTTATGGATTTTTTTTTTAATGTTCTGTCTTTGATGTGGTCTCACTCGTCTGCTCTTATCTTTGGGATCTCTCTGTCTCTGTCTCTGTCTCTCTCTCTCTCTCTCTCTCTGTCTCTCTCTCTCTCTCTCTCTCTCTCTCTGTCTCTCTCTCTCTGTCTCTGTCTCTGTCTCTCTCTCTCTCTCTCTGTCTCTGTCTCTCTCTCTCTGCTCTCTCTCTCGTCTCTGTCTCTCTCTCTCTCTGTCTCTGTCTCTGTCTCTCTCTCTCTCTGTCTCTGTCTCTCTCTCTCTCCTCTCTCTCTTCTCTCTCTCTCTCTCTCTCTCTCTCTCTCTCTCTCTCTCTCTCTCCGCTGAATGCATTTCTGCTAAACGAAAGAGCTCCCCGCCAGGATTCGAACATTTCCCCAAGCCGTGTTGCTGATGGTATAATCAGCCGCCTGTTGAGAGAGGGGAGTAAACGGAAAGGGGGGGGGGGGGAGGGGAGAGCAGAGGGACAATGAGGGGGGTGGGAGGGGAGAGCAGAGGGACAATGAGGGGGGGAGGGGAGAGCAGAGGGACAATGATAGAAAGAAAAGAAGGGATAAGAAGTAGAATAGAAGTGGGAGTGGAGGGACTTCAGCTATTCACATTGAGAGAATGGCTTTGGTGTCAGCGTCCTGTGGATAGTCAGATGACGGGTCTTATTGGGTTAATAGCTTCATCGAGCATCGCCCAGGAGTCGCTTCCTGCATGTCTCCCTTATTCACGAGAACACTTGCCTGACAAAGGGAGAGCAAACATCTCGTAATGAGAATAAGGAAGACGAGGGTGGTGGCAGTGTTGGAAGACAAGCTAATATTGAAATTGTTGTTGTTAATGATGATGATGTTGATGATGATGATGATGATGATGATGATGATGATGATGATGATGATAATGACGACGACAACGACGACGACAACGACGACGACGATGATAATGATCATGGTGATGATGATGATGATGATGCTGATGATGATGCTGATGATGATGATGATGATGATGATGATGATGATGATGATGATGATTATGATGACGTTGTTGATGATGGTGATGATGATGATGATGATGATGGTGATGATGATGATGACGATGACGACGACGACGACGACGACGACGACGACGACGACGACGACGACGACAATGATGATGATGATGATGATGGTGATGATGATGATGATGATGATGATGATGATGATGATGATGACGGTCATAATGCGTTGGAAACAACTGAAAGCAAACCTTTAATGATAGCTTCACTGCAAGCAGAGCTTTGACGATTGTCAGGCAGAAAGCAGTATGAAGATGACTGGAAGCTGAAACAAAAAGTGAGGAGGAACCAAGCGGATTGGCTGGCATTCTCTGCACAGCTTAGTCTCACTGGCCGTCAGGATGTCAGCGGTTTGACCACCATGTCATTGGCTGCTGTTGTTGTTCATTTCTTTTTCAGTCTGTCATTATTTTAGTCAGAAACTGCTGAAGACACCAGAACGAACTATAAAATCGTTTGGTGACCGTGCCTTTTGTTTTGCTGCTCCAACTGTTTGGAACTCACTTCCTCCACCCTACAGAACCAGTCCAGCTTGTTTGTGTCCAGAGCACAGTTTAAAACGTGTTTTCAGCTAAGCATTTTGAGCAATGCTTTTCCCACAATGTGTACACACAATGATTCCCGTTACAAGATAGCTGGTTATTGTGAATGAATTGGGGACTGAATGGTGCATGCAAGTGCAATTTGGAACTAGAATTGCGCGATGCAAATTATGTTTATTACTGTTATCATTGTTATTATTGCTGTTATCATCATCTTCTTCTTCTTCTTCTTCTTCTTCTTCTTCTTCTTCTTCTTCTTCTTCTTCTTTTCTTCCTCTTCTTCTTCTTCTTCTTCTTCTTCTTCTTCCTCTTGTCATTATTATTATTATTATCATTATTATTATTATTATTATTATTATTATTATTATTATTATTATTATTATTATTGTTGTTGTTGTTGTTGTTGTTTATTATTATTATTATTTTATTGGTATTATTATTATTTCTATTTTTACCATTACTATTATTGTCGTTTTCGTGGTTGTGGCGGGGTGGGGGGGATGGTAGTGGTTATTTGATGTTTTCAGGATATTCCTTTTTCCCATACGAGTTGGGCATCCCTTACAGGCTGTGCGTTGTAGGCTGGACTGTGCTAATATGAACAAAACTTTGAGAACTGCCCAATACCCCTCACCACGTCATGGTGGCCCGACACGTTGTTGTACGGTTACACAGCTTTAGTTTCCTCTGTCTCTCTTGGCTGAATTCTTTTAGTTTCCTCTGTCTCTCTTGGCTGAATTCTTTTAGTTTCCTCTGTCTCTCTTGGCTGAATTCTTTTAGTTTCCTCTATCTCCCTTTGCTGAATTCTTTTAGTTTCCTCTATCTCTCTTTGCGGAATTCTTTTAGCTTCCTCTATCTCTCTTTGCGGAATTCTTTTAGCTTTCTCTATCTCTCTTTGCGGAATTCTTTTAGCTTCCTCTATCTCTCTTTGCAGAATTCTTTTAGCTTCCTCTATCTCTCTTTGCGGAATTCTTTTAGCTTCCCCTTGCATTTGCTCTTTTTGAGTTATCTCTTCTTCCTGAATTCCCTTCATCTTGATTCTTTCCTGTCTTTCCATGTGGTGGGCCATACATTTATCTGCATGGTCCAACACAGCCTGCCCCTCCAAACCAAATACCTTACCCTGTCTTTCCATGTGGTGGGCCATACATTTGTCTACATGGTCCAACACAGCCTGCCCCTCCAAACCAAATACCTTAGCCTGTCTTTCCATGTGGTGGGCCATACATTTATCTACATGGTCCAACACAGCCTGCCCCTCCAAACCAAATACCGTAGCCTGCTGTAAATATTTAGTGAAAGCTTTGTCTTCGTCCATAGAGGCCACAACAGGACTCTCTTCCTTAGCTTTCTGTGCCATAGCTAGGTATGAAATATTGTCCTGTCCAATCGGACACAAAAACTAGTGGACCAAAAGACAAACAATTGCTATCAAAATCCAAAAGCTTTTAAACCTCTGTCCACTACACTATATATGTATTCAAAAAAAAAGAAGATTTTTTTTCAAACAAACACTAACGACCAATCACTCTTTAAAAGGAATAATATTTTCCAAACGCAAACACAAAAAAGGTAGCAATTACAAATGAAATAGCAAATTAGAAATACGGAAAAAGTAAACACAATCGGCAGTCAATGCCAAACAACAATAATATAACCAATGTCCAACCAGGGTAGAAAGTACCATTTTTTCTTTCAAACACACACACACACACACACACACACACACACACACACACACACACACCACTCCAAAGCAACTAATTAATTTTTAATGGTTCAGACAGCCACGCATTCAAGAGAAATGAGCTCCTAAAAAATCTAAAGAAGCAACACAGTCACCAAGTAAAGACAGAAACAGAAGTAATCAGTAGAGATAACCAAAGATAATGAAACTAAGCCCACAAAGGAAGAAAAAAACTTGGTCCTCGTATCTCCAGAAACTATACAGAAGGAGATTCCCAGTTATGCTGGAGATGGAAAGAAATCAAACAGTCATACAACAACACAATACAACACAGCTCAGTCTCTCAAAAGCAAAGTCTGTGAACGTGGCCTATCCTTAATAATTGGGGTAAACAACAGGGCATAAAAGCAAATCCTACCACTAAGACAAATTATGATTTTATGCCAAACGAAAATTTAAGCTACGGGGTCATCAGATGTTACGGATGGTGTGGTTGTGTGTGTATGACTGTCTGACTCACACTCTCAAACGTTTGGATGCGTGTGACGATTATTCCACACACACACACACACGCACACGCACACGCACGCACGCACGCACGCACGCACGCACGCACGCACGCACGCACACACACACAACACACACACACACACACACACACACCATACGTACATGGATAGCCAGGCAACATACAAGTAAGTTTCTTTTTTCTATATGCTCCCTGTACCATCCAATATAAACACACATCAATGCTATATCATATCACATATCACATTATTATAATTCATCACAAAACCAATACACGCCACGACATAGCGTGCAGATCACTACTTCACATCAACTAAGGTATGTATTTGCACAGGAAGCTTAAACCGTCGCTCTCACAAAATGTCATATCACGTATCATACTATTATAATTCATCACAAAATCAACACACGCCACCACATAGCGTGCAGATCAATATTTCACATCAAGTTTTTTTGTTTGTTTTTTCTTGCACAAACCTCGCTGGCACCGTCAGTAGTGCCTCAACAACAGACACTGTCCATATACTTGGCTGCACCGAGCCCAAGTTACAGTCTATAGCACCAACCACACGGCAAGCAGAGCCGCTCACGAAACATACGAAATGGAGTCTCATAGGGTACAGCAAACTACGTCGAACTACTGACCTGGCGGTCAGCCTCTTCACGTTGAAACGGAGAATTCTCAAGTCACAGTCCCCACATGGCAAGCAGAGCCGCCCACGAAAGCAGTCGAAGTGGAGTCAGTTCAGTTCAATTTAATTCAATTCAATTCAATTCAATCAACTTTATTGTCCATCGGAAATTTTTCTTCTGCTCCGCATCATTTCACAAGTACATAAGACATTACAAAAAGACAATGTAAATCGTTACATAAAAGCCTGTGTTATTATATATATATATATATATATATATATATATATATATATATATATAATATATATATATATATATATATTTGTATATACATCAACACTCATACACCCCTCCCCACCCCCACCCCCACCCATCCCCACCCCCACACATGCACACACGCCACACACACACACACCCCCACACACACACACACACACACACACACACACACACACACACACACACACACACACACACACACACTCACACACACACACCATACCAACATGGATAGCCAGGCAACATACAAGTTAAGTTTCAGAGGCTACATCAAACTACGTGGAACTACTGACCTGGGGTCAGCCTCTCCACGTCGTAACGGAGACAGCGACGAATAAAAAAAATAAATAAAGTCCCTGGCTGGACTCAGGGCCTCGCCGTTTTTCTTTCTCTCCCACTCCGATTTGTTGTTGTTTTTTTAACGTCATGTTATTATGTCATTTTGCGTCGATGTCACAAGACTTAATTTTACGTTGACGTCACGCATAGCTTCACATAGCTTTACACCAGTCGCCGAAATAAGAATACGAAGTCATGTTTCTGAAGCACCCAATAAGCTTGTCGTTGCTCTTAACGTAATAAGCGCACGAATGTTGCATTCATCATAATGCTAATTAAAGCATTTGGGATTTGTATTCATCATAATGCTAATTAAGCCATTTGGGGTTTGTATTCATCAATATGCTAATTAAGCCATTTGGGATTTGTATTCATCATAATACTTATTAAGCCATTTGGGGTTTGTATTCATCATAATGCTAATTAAGCCATTTGGGGTTTGTATTCATCATAATGCTAATTAAGCCATTTGAGGGTTGTATTCATCATAATGCTAATTAAGCCATTTCGGGGTTGTATTCACCATAATGCTAATTAACCCATGTCGGGTTGTATTCATCATAATGCTAATTAAGCCATTTGGGGTTTGTATTCATCATAATGCTAATTAAGCCATTTCGGAGTTGTATTCATCATAATGCTAATTAAGCCATTTGGGGGTTGTATTCATCATAATGCTAATTAAGCCATTTGGGGGTTGTATTCATCATAATGCTAATTAAGCCATTGGGATTTGTATTCATCATAATGCTAATTAAGCCATTTGGGGTTTGTATTCACCATAATGCTAATTAACCCATTTCGGGGTTGTATTCATCATAATGCTATTTAAGCCATTCGGGGTTGTATTCATCATAATGCTATTTAAGCCATTCGGGGTTGTATTCATCATAATGCTATTTAAGCCATTCGGGGTTGTATTCATCATAATGCTATTTAAGCCATTTGGGGTTGTATTCATCATAATGCTATTTAAGCCATTTGGGGTTGTATTCATCATAATGCTATTTAAGCCATTTGGGGTTGTATTCATCATAATGCTATTTAAGCCATTTGGGGTTTAAGCTAGCAACCTCCTGGAGTGCTATGGCAGACGGGACAACCAACCCAGGGCAAGAAGGGGAGGAGAGGGGTGTCTAACACAACAATTCACCTCCAGAACGACAACATGGTGTGTGTGTGTGTGTGTGTGTGTGTGTGTGTGTGTGTGTGTGCTCCTTTTTTGTTTTACGTTGGACGCGTGGAGAGTTTG
>CM031597.1:2501935-2561935 GCA_018398815.1 Conus ventricosus
AAGTTGAAGCTAAAGATGGTCTTGAAAATGAAAAGATTTAATTTGCAACAAATGAAACGCCAAACCTGATCGAAGACCACTGGTTGATACATCTGTCTAGCCAAACCTATTTCATTCTTTCCGGTCGCTGTCGGCATGCTGGAAATTATTTCCATATATTCCAATCGGCCGAAGTCGACATGGTGAGAATTATTTCCATACATTGCAATCGACTGCAGTCGGCCTCTTCCTCATCAAAGGCACAGTACGATATTCTTCACATATCATTCCAGCCTTGCCGCTCATTCTGTGAATCATTTCCCATGGAAGTCTGGCATGACCAGTGAAATACTGGTGCTGATTTAGACGCTAGACATCTCCATTCATGTTTTACTTGAGTAAATACCTGTAGAAAGACGAACAGTAGGAAGAGTTTCTTTGCAGGCTATGTGAATGCAATAAGACAGAATAGACGATAATGTTGATCAATATAATCATCATCTAAATGTCACCTCAGCATTAATGGCACCTATGTAGTTCTAAAAACGTTTTAGACAAGCCAGTTCACTCATGTTATGCGATCCACTAGTCCTTCACAACGTGTACTTTGCAGAATGCAATGCTGTGTAAGTTCTTTTGAAAAAAAACTAAAAACTGAAAACTAGAAAAGCGTTTGAAAAGATGATACAAACTGTAGTGGATTTTGAGTTTAAAAAAGGGGGAATAACAACGATAAACATGATAAGTCTTTAATCTGCAATGGACAGGAACACGTTTTAAAGCAACAGAACATGAAAGCTGAAGACTAAAGTGTCAAACCTGCAAAACTTGCTAAAAAGAAATGATGTTATGAAATGTTCTATATCAAACTGGAACCATACAGACGGAAAACATTTGCACCGTGCAGACGGTGACACGGAAAGAAGTCACAAGCAATTACCTTGAAAGCAAAGATACTGTAGTTCCTGAAGAAATTTAACGGTCATAATTTTCATATTCAGCTATCTTTCAGTAATTCATTCATTACTAACAAAATGTTTAATCATGGATAGCAGGTGGAACTGAACAGATTAGAGACATAATTCATTAAGATGAAAACCGATTGCTAATTTTAGAAAAGATAAAAAATGTAACTGGCAAAAACAGAGCAGACAAATCTTCTAATATAACGTCCTGATTAACATATAAGCCCATTCCGAAACCTTGCCTCCGGTGGGTATAGACGACTGAAACAGAGGCAGGCACCTGGTCTTGCCCGGCTGAAGGGTTCAAAGTCATCAAAAGAATGCTGTCTTATCTGTCAACGAAACGTCCCTTATCCCTCATGCATCTTTCTTGTGGCTAAGAAAATCTGGCTTGAAAAATAGACAGTTCTGTACGGCCAAGAGCTAACGATTTCACTCAAGAAACAAGATCAAGGGTCCTAGATTGCAGAATTCTACCTAACATGCACCCAACCTGGGTTGTTTTTTTTTAATAAAAGGATTGTAAAGAAACCAGCAGATGATTTGATTTGATTGAAAACCTTTCGAGTGTCCAATCGTAGGCAACTTTTGATTTTCTGTTGAAGAAGTAATTTATCAAAGACAAACTTCCGATTGATGCTATCATTCACTGGTGCATCGTTTGGTACACAGAATTCTGGAGGCATTGACGGCAATTAACTACAACATACTGATAGGTAGGATGTGTGTCAACATCTTAAAGAAAACAACCCTGCCTGTTAAATCGATATTTTTCTTAACGTAAATTCACTCTTACATGTTACAACTCATCACACCATGTTACATGTTACAACTCATCACACCATGTTACATGTTGCAACTCATCACACCATGTTACATGTTGCAACTCACCACACCATGTTACATGTTGCAACTCATCACACCATGTTACAACTCATCACGCTATGTTACATGTTACAACTCATCACGCCATGTTACATGTTACAACTCATCACACCATGTTACATGTTGCAACTCATCACGCCATGTTACATGTTACAACTCATCACGCCATGTTACATGTAACAACTCATCACACCATGTTACATGTTGCAACTCATCACGCCATGTTACATGTTGCAACTCATCACGCCATGTTACATGTTGCAACTCATCACGCCATGCTACATGTTACAACTCATCACACCATGTTACATGTTGCAACCCATCACACCATGTTACATGTTGCAACTCATCACGCCATGTTACACGTTGCAACTCATCACGCCATGTTACACGTTGCAACTCATCACGCCATGTTACATGTTGGAACTCATTACATGTTACAAATCATCACACCATGTTACATGTTGCAACTCATCACACTGTGTTAGATGTTGCAACTCATCACACCATGTTACATGGTGCAACTCATCACACCATGTTACATGTTGCAGCTCATCACACCCACGTCACTGATGACTAGTATTTACATGACACTTTATTTTTTACTGGAGGGATTCACCCCTTTGCTTCTTTCTGATGTGTACGCTATGGCAATACTTTCGGAATGGTCAGCGGGGATTTCAATCGTGTTGTAATACTTACGGATTTGTTATTGACCACGTGCATTGACCACAGACATGCTCTCTCTCTCTCTCTCTCTCTCTCTCTCTCTCTCTCTCCTCTCTCTCTCTCTCTCTCTCTCTCTTCTCTCTCTCTCTCTCTCTCTTGATGTGGTAGACCATAACCTTCTTCTTAGAAAATTAAAAATGTATGGCTTATCCACAATATTCTTACGCTTTTTCACTCATACTCGTATCTTACAAATAGGCAACAGTGTGTAAAAATTAATGCAACTTTCTCTTCATTTCAAATACTTTCCTATGGCGTCCCACAAGGCTCTATCCTGGGTCCCTTACTGTTCACAATTTACATCAATGATCTACCTCTCCATATCACATCCACCTGTGAACTCTTTGCTGATGATACAACAATACACGCAAATCATTCTGATGTTACTGTTCTTGCGAATGATCTCGTAAAATGGACTGAACTCAATCACATGTCGCTTCACGCTCAAAAAACTAAATCCATGCTTATCACAACCAGGCAAAAAAGACATGGTCTCACTATTACGTTTCCTCCTGTACATCTTAAAAATGAACCCGTTGAACAGGTTACATGCCTCAAAGTGCTAGGAATAACAATTGATAACAACATTAGCTGGCAAGCTCACATAACCTCACTGTGCAAAAAAGTTTCACAGAAAGTCTATCAACTCTCCAAAATCAAACGCTTCCTCGACCTGCATTCATGCAAGCTCTTCGTCCGGTCTCATATTCAGTCATACATAGACTATGGGTCTACTCTATGGGACTCTGCTAGCGCTAACACCCTCAAACCATTGCTAAGCCTACACAAGCAAGCACTCAGATTAGTCCTCCTAAAAAGCAGTAGTCTCCTGGACTCAGACTATACAAGGTTCAAGTTCTCCCCTTAAGTCTAAGATTAGAATACAACAAAGGGGTCATAATGCACAGGATTGTGTCTGGGAAGGCACCCTCAACATAAGTTCACAGATTCTCAATTAGTTCCTCAAGGACTCTACCCAATCTTCATGTCCTTGTTCCAAGAATTGACTTATTCAAATCCAGTTTATCATATTCAGACTCCTGTCAATGGAACTCGCTCCCTGAGTCAGCCAAGCAACACCACTACATACCAACCTTCAAACACCATTATTTCAAACATCTTATGTGCCAATGCTTGCATACTCCGCCATAAATCCACCAGCAACATCCACCACCCTGATTGCCTTATGTATGAACCTGACTATTAAGAAAGTGTTTGTACTTGAAATGCACATGTTATTCTATTTAGTTAGTATGTCTTATGTGAGTACTTGTGTGTGAGAGAGAGAGAGTGTGTGTGTGTGTGTGTGTGTGTGTGTGTGTGTGTGTGTGTTGTGTGTGTGTGTGTGTGTGTGTGTGTGTTGTGTTTGTGTGTGTGTGTGTGTGTGTGTGTGTGTGTGTGTGTGTGTGTGTGTGTGTGTTTCCTACTACCTCCTGCCCTCTTGTCATTATGGTATTATGCTTGTATTCTCATGCGATCTCTCTCTCTCTCTCTCCTCTCTTCTCTCTCTCTCTCTCTCTCTCTCTCTCTCTCTCTCTCTCTCTCTCTCTTTTCTGCTGGAATGACTGATTTATTACCTATATGACATTCCCCCTCCCCCCTACCCGTGGTGACTGGGCTATCATTATACTTTTTTCTTTATTTGTCTTTTATTTATTTTTTATGGTGCTTCAAAATCGATTGTCTTGCATCTCCTTCGTATTTTTTTTTTATTGTCAGATTGTTCTAAAAATGCTCTTTCCCGCACCCCACTCTCGCCTCTTTCTCCCTCTCCCTCCCTTCCCTCCCTTCCGCTCTCTCTCTCTCTCTCTCTCTCTCTCTCTCTCTCTCTCTCTCTCTCTCTCTCTCTCTCTCTCTTCTCTCTCTCTCTCTCTCTCTCTCTCTCTCTCTCTCTCTCTCTCTCTCTCTCTCCTCTCCCTCCCTCCCTCCCTATCGCCCGTCCCTGCACTCCTTTCGCTCCTGCGTCTCTCTCTCTCTCTCTCTCTCTCTCTCTCTCTCTCTCTCTCTCCTCTCTCTCTCTCTCTCTCTCTCTTCCTCTCTCTCTCTTCCTCTCTCCCTCGCTCTCGCTCTCTCTCGCTCTCTCTCGTTTTCTTTTTATTTCGGTATCTTATTTTAGTTCTAGCATCTTTTTGTATGCTTCTATTGTTGCCTTATCTTATTTTGCATTCTTGTCCCTACTCAGGGCGAGGACTGGATGTAAAAAAGCACATCAATGCTTATCTATTATCCTCGTTAATAAAGAATTTTGTCTTATCTTGTCTTGTCTCTCTCTCTCTCTCTCTCTCTCTCTCTCTCTCTCTCTCTCTCTCTCTCTCTCTCACACACACACACACACACACACACACACACACGCGCGCGCGCGCGCGCGCGCGCGCACGCACACGCACACACACACACACACACACACACACACACACAAACACACACACACACACAGCGACAGAGAGTAATCACAGGATAGGGGAAGGGAGCACAGAGTAGAAAGAAACTCGTGGAGAGCGTGGCAGCAGAGAGTCCTCAGAAGAGAAGCCCCCTTCAAGCAAGTGTTTCGGCCCTTATCTCCTGACACTCTAGGGGGGTTGGGCCACACCCGGTTCATGACTCCGGATGTCCCTCTGCTGCCCCTTTTTTTGTTTTCCCCATCTTGGGAAGAGCCATGGCTGGGATTCGAACCCATGACCCTCTGGAGATGCTCATTTTCACTTAATGACTCGCGCTTTAACCACTGAGCCACAGGGACACCTGATATTTGTAGGGAAGTTAAGCCTTATGAAGTTCACTTTTGTTCCTCCTTGACCAGATCCAGCTTGAACACCTCTCTGCCGCTTCTGCCATTGCTTTCAGGGTCTGGTTTTTTCCTTCCCTGCAACTGAGAGCTGTTTCATGAGGCTGTATGCAGACGTTCCTACAAATCCCCTATGCTCCAATTTCTGCAGTGAGGACTTTGGCCTGATAGCCTTCTCTCCTCAGGCTGTTTGCCAGATCAGCATACTTTTCAGTCTTGTAGATTTGAGCTGCCTCCATTCTGTTTTCATTTGGCACCGTGAGCTCGATCATGATCAGCTGCTTGGTTGACTTAGAGTGGACTACTATGTCTGGTCTCATGCCACTCTTGCTGATGATTTCTGGGTGACTCTTCCATTCTGGGAGGTCTGCAGTGCACTCCCAGTCATCTGCCCCGTCCAGCAGACTCTGCCTGCATGTTTCGAGTGGCACTGTTGTTCTTGGCCATGATTTGCTGCCTCCTGCCGTGAAGAATGTTGCGGGTGCTTTTGGAGTCCTGATTCTCCCTTTTGTGGTGTTGGTACTGGCCCAGACTACTTGTACAATCTCTTTGAGCACTTGGTTGTGCCTCCATGTGTACCTTCCTTTAGCCAGGGCTACTTTACATGAGCTTAGAACATGCTCCACTGTTTGTTTTTCATGGCAGAGGGGGCATGCAGGATCGTCTGTTTTTCCCCCACTTCACCAGGTTTGCATTTGAGGGCAGAAGGTCATATGCAGATCTGAGAAATGAAGCTGATCCTGAGAGGGGCCATGTGCCAAATGTCATTCCAAGTGAGACTTCTTTGAAGTGCATTCTCCACGTTGTCCATTGCCCTTGCTGGCTCTGCTGGACTGCTTTTTGGAGTCTTTTTTGGTCTTCTTCTTTTCTCATCTCTGAATCATCATGTCTCTTTTGACTTTTCCTTTGGCCTTTGACCACCATTCAGTTTTGGTCACCCCCAGTCCTTGTCTGTTGGTCTGTGTGTGTCCTGTTATTTCTCTGATCTTGAGACTTCTTTTGCAGAATCCATCGCCTCTTGAACTTTCCATTTTCTGCCTGTCTTCAGCTGGGGCTTGATTGCTTCTACCACCTTGTCTCCTGAGTCTTCCAGCATGCTTTGAAGTCTGATCTTCCCTGCTTTGTATTCCTCCAGGATGGATTTCAGTGGTAGTTTCAGCTTTGCTTGGCGACAGTACAGCGCGATGTCAGTCAGACAGGGTGGGACACCAAGCCATTTCCTTGTGAACTTATTGATTTTGGCTTCCATTGCCTCGACTGTGCTGGTGCAGATGTCGTATATCATCAGAGGCCATAGGAGCTTTGGTATCAGCATGAACTGCAGACACCAGACTTGTATTTGCCAGGGAGCCCACACTGGTCAATGGTCTCCAAGCCTTCTTCCGCCATCTGCTTGGTTTCTTTTGCTCTTTGTGTGTCTTTCAGCGTATCATCATACCATCTTCCAAGGCTCTTGACTGGTTCTTCTGTGACTGTTGGAATGGCCTGGTGTGGCAACACTGAAGACCACAGATTCGGCCACTTTTCCTTTCCTCAGTGAGAGACTCCGTGATTTCTTTGGCTTGAACTGCATTCTGGATGAGGCAACTATGTCGTCCAGCCTCTCCAGCACATGACGTGTCTCGTCTTCTCTGGATGAAATCACTGTAGTGTCATCCATGAAGGCCTTGAGAGGAGGCATCTTGTATCCATCGCCAAGGTCTGTTTGTCTCGCGTTGTTTGTTGCTGCTTTCAAGATGAGTTCCATTGCCAGCACGAACAGTATTGGGGAGATTGCACAGCCCATTGCAATGCCCACTTCCAAGTTGATCCAATCTGTTGTGTACTCCTTGGTAGAGAACCGCATTGAGAAGCCATTGAAGTACTTCTTGAGCATGTCGCGGATGTTCTTTGGCACATGGTACATCTCAAGAGCCAACTGTATCATCTCATGGGGCACAGATCCATATGCGTTTGCCAGATCAAGCCACACTACGTCCAAGTCTCTCTTTTCTGTTTTTGCTTTTGGATTGCGTCCCAGATCATTTGTGGCGTGTTCTACACAGCCAGCCACGCTGGGATGCCACCTTTCTGGACTGACACATCCAAGTACTTGTTTTCCATCAGGTACTTGGTCAGCCTTGCTGCCATGACAGAGAAGAAGATTTTTCCCTTCGACGTTCAGTAGTGATATTGGCCTGAACTGGCTGATGTCACTTGAGTTTTGCTCTTTGGGATGTACACACCATCTGCCGTCATCCACTGGCCGCTGATCTTCTGGTTTCTCCAAGCCGATCGCAGCAGCCTGTGGAGCCACTCCAGCACCTTGGGACATTTCTTGTAAAGCTGGTAAGGTATTCCGTTTGGCCCTGGTGATGATTTGGCTCTGGCTTTGTCGACCACCTTCTTGATTTCCGCCAACGTTGGAGGCTTGCCATTGAACTGTTCCTCAGGGATGGTTGGCCACACCAGACCTTGAATGTCGAGTGGTGCTTTGCTCTGTGAGTCAGAGTATGTTTTCCTCAGATGCTGCTCAAGAACTCCTTTGTCCACACTTAGGGTTCCAGATTTGGCTGCTCAAACAGTGTTCTGGCAAACTGGAAGGGGTCTCTGAAGAAGCGCTCTTGTGCCTTCTTCTTTTTGCTCTTCCTCTTTCTCGCAGATTCCGCTTTGCTGAGGGCGCTGTGTTTTCTTTCAGGTTTTCCCACAGTTTTTTCCAAGCCTTGTTTTTCAGCTGGCAGTGCGGTCTTCATTTGCTTCTTGAGGTTGTTCTTTTGGACTCTGATCTTGTCCATCTTTTCTTGGCGTCTGGATTTCTTTGGAGGTGTTTTCTCTTTGGGTAGTTTACTCCATAGGCGTCTCTACATGTGGCATACACAATGTCCCCCATATGTGGCTAGTTTGTGTTCAAGGGTGCTTTTCCCTATCAGTGCATCGAGTCCTTTGGACGATTTTTGCATCCAGTTTCTCCCAATCTTCAGTTTCGTTTGCTCGTGGAGGTTGAGTTTTAGGCGCCTGGCATCGAGGGCCTGTGCAAATTCCTCATCCGAACCAACAGCGTGGATGTCCTTGGCACTGTGGTTTAAATCCTGGCCTTGGTCTTCCGAGTCTTATCTGCTGATGCAGTGCGCTGCTGCCATTCAGATGAGTCTTCACACATCCCATCTTTGTTCGGTGGATCTTCATGCCACGTGGTGGTAGCGAAACGCTTTCCACAGACACATGATATTCCATTTGGTCCATGTTCATAGTCCGTTTTGGGATTTGCAGTCGTGATTGGTTGAGCACCGATGGAGAGAGAGAGGGAGAGAGAGAGAGAGAGAGAGAGAGAGAGAGGAGAGAGAGAGAGTAGAGGTAATGAACGAGAGAGAGAGAGTAATGAAAGAGAGAGAGAGAGAGAGAGAGAGAGAGAAGAGAGAGAGAGAGAAAATGATGAAAGAGAGCGAGAGAGAGAGAGAAGAGAGAGAGAAGAGAGAGAGAGAGAGAGAGAGAGAGAGAGAAATAATGAGAGAAAGAGAGAGAGAGAGAGAGAGAGAGAGAGAGAGAGAGAGAGAAAATGATGAAAAGAGAGAGAGAAAGAGAGACAGAGAGAGAGAGAGAGAGAGAGAGGAGAGAGAGAGAGAGAAAACAGAGAGAGAAACAGAGAAGAGAGAGAGAGAAAAACAGAGAGAGAGAGAGAAAGACAGAGAGAGAGAGAGAGAGAGTAAGGAAGAAAGAGAGAGCCGGAGACAAGCGTTCTGTGATGGACACCAACTGTATAGTTCTCCCAGTTCACAGAAATGTCAGCCACTGTCAATACCTGAAGGGTCATCACATTAAGGTCACCTTTCGGGCACTGGGTGGAGAGTGAGAGTCAGTGAAAGGGAGAGAAGAAAAGGAAGGAGAGAGAGAGAGAGAGAGAGTGGGTGGGGAGGGGGCACGAACTGCCCACAGAACGGCTCGAGCGGAGAGAGCACCCAGTGAGAATGAGGAGCCATCTTGCCCACATGTTTGAAAGACAGCTCGTGACGGTGTTTATTTCGGAATCATTGGGAGCCAGTCGGTTTCGTGTCAAATAATGCTCACTAGTATAGAACATTGTTCAACACTTGACTTTGTATGAGTTGTTACAAACGAAGCTGCCTCTCTCATCTGTTTACGTTACATTTCCCCTTTCCCATCTCTTTCTCTGGACGCAGCTTAGCTTTTGCCATGCTTCCGTGGTGGATATGCTTTCTTGGCTTGAATATTATGTGCTCTTCTCTCTCTCTCTCTCTCTCTCTCTCTCTCTCTCTCTCTCTCTCTCTCTCTCTCTCTCTCTCCTGTCTGTCTGTTTCAATTGTCTACAGTCTATCGACTGGTTATTTCTTCAACCATTAAGATTCATGTAGTGCTGGTACGTTCATACATTTATTACAATATCGATAAGTCAATCGGGTGCTTCGATTTTCAGCAGTTCTATAACAGAATTCTTTATAAAGAATAAAGACTTCAGCATGCAAAACTGATTACAGTGACAGTTGAGATCTTACGCTGTGCTCGAAAATCATTCTAATCCTCTCTGCTTATTATCAAGGGCACTTGTATAGCGCCTATAGCTGTCTCCACAACGGACTGCCTACCAGGGTAGAGCCGACTGAAGAACTGCATGTTAGCGCGACATTCAGTAGCGTCCCGTGTCATTCAGTCTAATACCAGTCAATCTTTTTTTTTTCACCCATTCTTTCGATTTTTTATGGAAGGTGCATGCTGTATGTATACGTAGCATCCACAACAAAGGTTAAACTGCCTTCTCTTCCAAAAGTGGGTGAGTAGATTAACGTGTGGGATTTTACTTGTGTGCAAAGTGTTACGCATGCGTTTACACACAGAATCTCGATTTCTGGGTATAGTCTCATTCCAAAGACTTCTCAGGAAACGGATTAGAATCAATCTTCCAAAACGGCCCGGTGAGATTCGAACCGCGACCCCAGGATCACCAGGATCACGAGTCTGGCGCTTTACCAACTGAGCTATTCCGGCCCGGTCCGGTCAGATCACTGTTTAGGCTTCAGAACAACATCCAGAATTTGTTTTTCAGCCGCAACGCGTAGTGTCTGTTTGTGATTTGTGTGTTTGTTCTTGTGGTGGCTCAGTAAATTCCCTGGGGGGTTCGGGTTTTTTTTTTTTTCGTTTTTTTCCCTTTTCTTTGCTTTGTTTACCCATTCAGAAACCAGTTTAGCTAAAACGTCAGAAAAGCGACAGCAGCAGAACACCAGCCTTGACACTGTTAGCCTTCTGGTCCACGTGATGCTGCATAAAAGAGCCAGTAATTAAGGCTGGAGCCAACACTTCCAAGAGGAAAACCAGGGCATCCTGTGTATAGTGGTCCGTGCCTTTTTTAGATGTAGTAAACCCATCCTGCTAAAATCGTGTTCATTAGCATCCCAGGATAATTCCAAGCTAAATGTTCCCCCTTCAACTTCAATACAAGAAAGCAATAACGATCTCTCTATAGAAGTATGTACGGTTTCGCGCATTCTATTCTTATTGTGCAAAACACCATCCAGCCAATCGAAATACTTCTTCCAAAACCCAGAATTGATTTCATCATATCCGTTCTTGTTTACCCACGTAGAACGCTTTTGAACTTTCCACAAATAAACATGAAACGAACAAGTAGTGTTGATCCTGTAAAGCAACATATAAGATTTCATGATCTCACGCCAAAAAATCATGTCAGCAGAATTTACGGAAATTTTTCATTGTCGTCGAATAAAGTAAGACCTTCATTGTGAGCAGTCAAATAAAGCAAGACCTTCATTGTGAGCAGAAAGGCACCAAGAAAAGCGCAGACCTCCACAAAGCTCGAACACAACCGAGGTCCGCCCTTTGGTCCAAATTTCCTTTACGGATCTGCACCAGAACTTTACCGGCTTGTCCTGGGTCCACGGTCCATCTTTCTACCGAATGTCATCACAATTGGGATGTTTCCTTGTTTGTTCTGTGTGCTCTGTCTTGTCATTTCTGTGTGCTCTGTCTTGTCATTTCTGTGTGCTGTCTTGTCATTTCGGCTCGGCGATTTGGTGTGACAAGCAGCATTCGTTTGGAGTTATGGGCCTTTAATTATTTCTTCATGAGAGCAAGATTTACCCTACTTGTTCGTTCTTTTCAGTACAATTGGCTGAGAAAGGTTTTCCTCATCTTGTTTGTTCTTTTCAGTACAATTGGCTGAGAAAGGTTTTCCTCATCTTGTTTGTTCTTTTCAGTACAATTGGCTGAGAAAGGTTTTCCTCATCTTGTTTGTTCTTTTCAGTACAATTGGCTGAGAAAGGTTTTCCTCATCTTGTTTTTCTTTTCAGTACAATTGGCTGAGAAAGGTTTTCCTCATCTTGTTTGTTCTTTTCAGTACAATTGGCTGAGAAAGGTTTTCCTCATCTTGTTTGTTCTTTTCAGTACAATTGGCTGAGAAAGGTTTTCCTCATCTTGTTTGTTCTTTTCAGTACAATTGGCTGAGAAAGGTTTTCCTCATCTTGTTTGTTCTTTTCAGTACAATTGGCTGAGAAAGGTTTTCCTCATCTTGTTTAACAGACAGACGATCGAACAGTGCAACCCTGTTTGGCGGAGTTTTAGAATGTTTTGAGTGATTTATATTTCTAAAGCTAGTTTACATATATATTTGTGGTATTACATGTTGTAATTGATATATGACTCACCCGACCCCCAGCCCTCGCCTCCCCCCCCCCCCCCCCCCCCCCCTCCCCCACCTTACTCATCCCTTTTAGCTTTCCCCCAGTATTCATAATTGGTGGTAAGTATGTTTAAACCCACTCGTTTATTGTTCCTGTTGATTCTACTTTATTCAAATCTCGCGTGTAGCTGTTCTTATCTTATGTTCTACTTATTCGTATTTATGTCTCACCTGTTTGTCATTCTTTATAGACATTTTGCCCTGTGCTGGAAAAAAGAAACGTAAATGATGTTTAACTTATTACTGTGTTTAAAAACAAATAATTTTCTTCTCTCTCTCTCTCTCTCTCTCTCTCTCTCTCTCTCTCTCTCTCTCTCTCTCTCTCTCTCTCTCTCTCTCTCTCTCTCTCTCATAAAAAAGACGTAAATGATGTTTATTTTATTACTGTGTTTAAAACAAATAATTTTCTTCTCTCTCTCTCTCTCTCTCTCTCCTCTCTCTCTCTCTCTCTCTCTCTCTCTTCTCTCTCTCCCCCACCTACCCACCCACGCAGAGACCAATCAAAAACGGTTGATGTGACTCGCATCCGATGCGACAGGGTGCTGCCTTGTAGGGCCAATAACTCTTAAGTGATTGTAGATGGAGGTCGCTCGGTGCCAAACTGGTGCGAAGGCGATGGAAAACTCGTCGGTAAACACGAGTGAGACCGGTGTGATGCCGGGGTTCCACGGTGCCCTGCCACACTCTGTGCCACACTCTGTGCCACACTCTGTGCCACACTCTGTGCCACACTCCACACTCTGTGCCACACTCTGTGCCACACTCTGTGCCACACTCTGTACATTCTGTGTCACATTCCACACTCTGTGCCACACTCTGTGCCACACTCTGTGCCACACTCTGTGCCACACGCTGTGCCATACGCTGTGCCACACGCTGTGCCACACTCTGTACCACACTCTGTGCCACACTCTGTACATTCTGTGTCACACTCCACACTCTGTGCCACACTCTGTGCCACACTCTGTACATTCTGTGTCACACTCCACACTCTGTGCCACACTCTGTGCCACACTCTGTGCCATGATGGAAACGCGTCACGTCACGCGTCTACAGTCGGAAGAGCGGACGCAGTTTTCATTTTGACAGGGAATGATTTAAACGTGCTGAATTTACCTCTTTTTGTCTGGTTGATTTTCTGGTCTTTTTTTCTTTTGTCTTTTTTTTTATTTTTACTTTGTTTAGGTTAGTTTTCCCCCTCTCTTTTCTTTTGTTTGTTTACTTTTGTTTGGTTTTAATCTTTTTTTTAAGCACCCCGCTTTTTTTTCTATTTTTTTTTTTTTTGCTGGCTAGCAAGTGCGCTGCGAGTTAGCCACCAGATAAACAACGCGTTCCCGATGTTTGTTTGCATTAGACATGGCATAATGGTACGCTGCGCGGCGTGCTTAATGCTTTGTCGCATGTGGGTTTTTTTTATATTGTTCTTGTGCTCTGGAGTCGGTGGTTTGAAGCGCGCATAATAAAGTCTACCTTTGACAGAGCGCCCCCCACATACACAAACACACACACACCTCAGCATGTGACTCAACCGCACTGAAAACTTTAAAACATGGCAATTTTATGTAGTACTCTGATATGGTATATTTTCTACTAAGTCACTAGTAAGCAACGAAGAGGAAAAAAAGAAAAGAAAGAGGAAATAAAGAAGAAAAGGAGGGAAGGAAGGAAGGAAGGAAGGAGGGAAAGAAAGAACGAACGAAAGAACGAAAGAAAGAAAGAAGCTGAAGAAGAAGAAGAAAGAAAGGAGGAAGTGCCTAAACCACACAAACAAAATCTCAAAACAAATGTTATGTTCGTAGTCAAGTGATTCTATCATTTGCCTGCGGAACTGGGTTAGAGTCAGTCGTGGGGACGTTTTACTGCTCTTCACTGCAAACCTTCTCTTTTGCTCCCAGCAGTGGTCAGGGAAGTTGGAAAGCGAGGGATGGGCTCTGCCTTTTCTGATAGCGTGCACCGGAAGCACCGAACCTCTAATAACAGTCCACTCCCCCCTTCGACCATTAGACTCTGAGACTTTAGGCCTTAGACTTTGAACAGTGACAACGAAACTAGAACATCGTATCGAAAGCGTAATTCTTGGAGTTTCACCCACTGTCTGTGCAGGGTCAACCATTAGACTCTGAGACTTTACGCCTTAGACTTTGAACAGTGAAAACGAAACTAGAACATCGTATCGAAAGTGTCATTCCTGGAGCTTCACCCACTGTCTGTTCCAGGTCAACGCCACGCGAACCAACCTCACTCGTGACACGGTCACAGAGTCAGCCGGAGGGGCGCTGGACCTGACGACGGTGGTGTACGACCGCCACCTGCCCAAGTACCCGCACGCCACCCTGGTCACCCTGTGCGTGCTGCTGGGCTGCATGATCGTGGCCACCATCCTGGGCAACGTGTTCGTCATCACGGCCATCCTGGTGGAGCGCTCCCTGCAGGGCGTGTCCAACTACCTGGTGCTGTCCCTGGCGGTCACGGACCTCCTGGTCGCCGTCCTCGTCATGCCCCTCAGCCTGCTCAGTGAGGTAGAGTGTGTGGGGGGGGGGGGGGGGGGGGGGGAGGTGGGGTGGAGGTGGATGGGGAGGAGAGTGGGGGAGAGTAGGGGGGGGGGTTTGTCTTGCAGGGCGTGTCCAACTACCTGGTGCTGTCCCTGGCGGTCACGGACCTCCTGGTGGCCGTCCTCGTCATGCCCCTCAGCCTGCTCAATGACGTAGGGGGTAGGGGGGGGGGGGGTGGAGTGTGAGGGTGAGGGTGGATGAGGAGGAGAGGTGGGGGTTAGGGGGTGGGGGAAGGGATGTCTTGCAAGGTGTGTCCAACTCACTGGTCACGCCTCTGTTGGATGAGGCAGAGTGGGTGAGTGTGATAGGTGTAGAGGGTGTGTAGTAGTAGTAGTTGTGTTGTTGTTGTTGTTTTTGTTGTTGTTGTTGTAGTAGTAGTACTTTCATTTTTACCTTTTTCACACAATTATGTGATATTAGTCGAGTGTGTGTGTGTGTGTGTGTGTGTGTGTGTGTGTGTGTGTGAGTGTGTGTGAGTGTGTGTGTGTGTGTGTGTGTGTGTGTGTGTGTGTGTGTGTGGTGTGGTGTGGTGTGTGTGTGTGTGTGTGTGTGTGTGTGTGTGTGTGTGTGTGTGTGGGTGGGTGGTGTGGTGTGAGTGTGTGTGTGTGTGAGTGTGTGTGTGGGTGTGGTGTGGTGTGGTGTGGTGTGGTGTGAGTGTGTGTGTGTGTGTGTGTGTGTGTGGTGTGGTGTGAGTGTGTGTGTGTGTGTGTGTGTGTGTGTGGTGTGTGTGTGTGTGTGGTGTGTGTGTGTGTGTGTGTGTGTGTGTGTGGTGTGGTGTGGTGTGAGTGTGTGTGTGTGTGTGTGTGTGTGTGTGTGTGTAAGCGATGGAAGTCCTCACAAAGCCGTGTCAGGGTTAAATTGTGTCTAGGGGAAAGGACGGAAATCCTTGCAAAGCTGTAGGTCCATATGCGAGGTGTTTTGGGGAGAGGGCTGGGGATATTTGTAAAGCCGTGTTCATGTGTGTGTGTGTGTGTGTGTGTGTGTGTGTGTGTGTGTGTGTGTGTGTGTGTCTGTCTGTCTGTCTGTCTGTCTGTCTGTCTGTCTGTATCTGTGTGTGTGTGTGTGTGAGTGTGTGTGTGTGTGTGTATGTGTGTGTATGTGTGTGTGGTGTGTGTGTGTGTGTGGTGTGGTGTGTGTGTGTGTGTGTGTGTGTGTGTGTGTGTGTGTTTATTTGTGTGTGTGTGTGTGTGTGTGTGTGTGTGTGTGTGTTGTGTGTGTGTGTGTGTGAAGGCTGGGGACGACCCTGCACAGCTGTGTTCGTGAATCAAGAGTGTCTGTGGGGAGGATGGAAGTCCTTGAAAGCCGTGTCCCGCAAGTGAGGTGTGGGGAGGGAGAGGGTGTGATGGAGAGTCCATGTCCGCAAGTGAGGTTGGGGAGGGAGAGGGTGTGGATGGAGAGTCCATGCAAATCCCTTTAAACGGATGTGGTGTCCAAAGAAGTGGGGATGGAGTCCTTGCAAAAATATGTCCATGGGGACGTAATGTCCAGGCAAGAGTGGGGGAAGGGTGGAACGGCTTTCAAAAATTTTGTTCATGGGTGAAGTGAGGTATTGAGGGAGGGAGCGGGGATTAGCAAACCCGTACCATGGGTAATTGATGGGCTGGGGATGGGTGGAGTCTTGCAAATCTGTCTCCATGGGTGAGGTAAGGTGTGGGGGAAAGAGGGTAGGAGTCCCCCCCCCCCCTCCCCCCCCCCCCCCCCCCCCCCCCCACCAGTCCCTCTTTCTTCAAGTACTTCTTGTAGTTATATCACCGTCGTGATTGTCGTGGCCGTGTGTTCGCTTCAACTACCGTGACATCACACAAGTCGTCATCGCCTTCAACGTCATCGCCATCACCACCTGTAGTCCTGTTTATAGGTGTCATAGCTCTAGGTGACATTGGAGTAACACCTTGACTGTCAGTGGCAATAGGTGTCACAGCTCTTTAGGTGACATTTGGAGTGACACCTTGACTGTCAGTGGCAATAGGTGTCACAGCTCAATAGGTACCATTTGGAGTGACACCTTGACTGTCACTGGCAATAGGTGTCACAGCTCTAGGTGACATTTGGAGTGACACCCTGACTGTCAGTGGCAATAGGTGTCACAGCTCTATAGGTGACATTTGAGTGACACCCTGACTGTCAGTGGCAATAGGTGTCACAGCTCAATAGGTGACATTTGGAGTGACACCCTGACTGTCAGTGGCAATAGGTTCACAGCTCTATAGGTGACATTTGAGTGACACCCTGACTGTCATGGCAAAAGGTGTCACAGCTCTATAGGTGACATTTTGGAGTGACACCCTGACTGTCAGTGCAATAGGTGTCACAGCTCTATAGGTGACATTGGAGCAACACCTTGACTGTCAGTAGGCAATAGGTGTCACAGCTCTATAGGTGACATTTGGAGTAACACCCTGACTGTCAGTGGCAATAGTGTCACGCTCTATAGGTGACATTTGGCGTGACACCTTGACTGTCAGTTGCAATAAGTGTCATAGCTCTAGTGACATTTGGAGTGACACCTTGACTGTCAGTTGCAATAAGTGTCATAGATCTAGGTGACATTTGGAGCAACACCTTGACTGTCAGTGGCAATAGGTGTCACAGCTCTATAGGTGACATTTGAGTAACACCCTGACTGTCAGTGCAATAAGTGTCATAGCTCTAGGTGACATTTGGAGTGACACCTTGACTGTCAGTGGCAATAGGTGTCACAGCTCTATAGGTGACATTTGAGTGACACCTTGACTGTCAGTGGCAATAGGTGTCACAGCTCTAGGTGACATTTGAGTGACACCCTGACTGTCAGTGGCAATAGGTGTCACAACTCTATAGGTGACATTTGGAGTGACACCTGACTGTCAGTTTCAATAGGTGTCACAGCTCTATTGGTGACATTTGGAGTGACACCTTGACTGTCAGTGGCAATAGGTGTCACAGCTCTATAGGTGACATTTGGAGTAACACCCTGACTGTCAGTGGCAATAGGTGTCACAGCTCTATAGGTGACATTTGGCGTGACACCCGACTGTCAGTGGCAATAGGTGTCACAGCTCTATAGGTGACATTTGGAGTGACACCCTGACTGTCAGTGGCAATAGGTGTCACAGCTCTATAGGTGACATTTGGAGTAACACCCTGACTGTCAGTGGCATAGTGTCACAGCTCTAGTGACATTGGAGTGACACCCTGACTGTCATTGGCAATAGGTGTCACAGCTCTATAGGTGACATTTGGCGTGACACCTTGACTGTCAGTTGCAATAAGTGTCATAGCTCTAGGTGACATTTGGAGTGACACCTGACTGTCAGTTGCAATAAGTGTCATAGCTCCTAGGTGACATTTGGAGTGACACCTTGACTGTCATTTACAATAAGTGTCATAGCTCTAGGTGACATTTGGAGTGACACCTTGACTGTCAGTTGCAACAAGTGTCATAGCTCTAGGTGACATTTGGAGTGACACCTTGACTGTCATTGCAATAGGTGTCAAAGCTCTATAGGTGACATTTGGCGTGACAACCCTGACAGTCAGTGGCAATAGGTGTCACAGCTCAGGTGACATTTGGAGTGACACCCTGACTGTCAGTGGCAATAGGTCCACGGCTCTATAGGTGACATTTGGAGTGACACCCTGACTGTCAGTGGCAATAGTGTCACAGCTCATAGGTGACATTTGGAGTGACACCCTGACTGTCAGTGGCAATAGGTGTCACAGCTCTATAGGTGACATTTGAGCAACACCTGACTGTCCATGGCAATAGTGTCACACGCCTAAAGTGACATTTGGAGTAACACCCTGACTGTCATGGCAATAGGTGTCACAGCTCTATAGGTGACATTGGCGTGACACCTTGACTGTCAGTTGCAATAAGTGTCATAGCTCTAGGTGACATTTGGAGTGACACCTTGACTGTCAGTTGCAATAAGTGTCATAGCTGTAGGTGACATTTGGAGCAACACATTGACTGTCAGTGGCAATAGTGTCACAGCTCAATAGGTGACATTTGGAGTAACACCCTGACTGTCAGTGCAATAAGTGTCATAGCTCTAGTGACATTGGAGTGACACCTTGACTGTCAAGGCAATAGGTTTCACAGCTCTAAGTGTGACATTTGAGTACCACCTGACTGTCAGTTGGGCAAAGCAACGCGTTAGTACATTTGAGACTCTGACTGTCATTTCAATAGGTGGCACAGCTCTAAATCACTATGTCATTTGAGTGACACCTGACGTCTGGCAATAGGTGTCTCAGCTCTTTGGTGATCTTTGGGTGAACACCGTACTGTCAGTGCAATAGTGTCACAACAGACTAGTGACATTTGGAGTGTACACACTTCGGTCATGCAATAGGTTTCACAACTCTAATGATTACATTTGTAGTGACACTATGGCTGTCAGGTGCAATAGTTCACAGCTCTAGATACATTGGAGTGACACCTTAACTGTCATTGGCAATAGATGTCACAGCTGTATAGTACATGTGGAGTATCACCCGGACGGGCATGGCAATAGTGTCACATCTCTATAGTGACATTTGCCGTGAACTCCCACTGTCAGGCTATAGGTCACAGCTCTATAGGTACATTTAAGTGACACCACGACTGTCTGGCAATAGTTCCACAGCTCTAGAATGACATTTGGATGAACACCCTGACTGGCAGTGGCATTAGGGTCACAGCCGAGTGACTTATGAGTGACACCCTGACGTGTCATGGCAAAAGTGTCACAGCTCTATAGTGACATTGGCGTGACACCTTGACTGTCAGTTGCAATTTGTCATAGCTCTAGTGACATTTGGAGACACCTTGAACTTCTTTGCAATAAGTGTCATACTCGAGGTACATTTGGTGTGCAACCGTACTGTCAGTTACAATAAGTGTCTGACGCTTAGGGGGACATTTGGAGTGACACCTTCTCCATTGCAACAAGTCATAAGCTCTAGTGACTTTTGATGACACCTGACAGTCGTGCAATAAGTGTCAAAGCTCTAGTACATTTTGGAGTGACACCTTAATTGATCCGTGCATAAAGGGCCACATGCGTGAGGTGACATTTGGAGAACACATGACGGTCATCAATGAGTGCACAAGCACTAGTACAGTTGGAGTGACCAATATGTTCATAGTCTAGTGAGCATTTGGAGTGACACCTACTGTCAAGACTTAGAGGCCACTTCAGGCGGAAATCGAAACAAATCTTGAAAAAAAAGCATAAAAAAGAAGATTTAAAATGACGTCTCCCTAAACATGAACTAAACGAAATCACAAGACAAAAAGCGACGCGTTCGACCTCTTAAGAGACCTTGACTAGGCGTGATTCCTCATTCCTGTCAAATGATCTGCAATTTCCTGATGAACGAATGGGCACTGGCCGTGGTGGAACACGTCGGTGCAGATGGAGCGTGCCGTAACTCCTGCGGCGGACCAAGAAGGTCAACCAGTGAGAGCTGATTGGTGGGAGGGGAGGGGTAGGTCGGTGGAGAACATGCCGTCCAAACATGGGAACGGATAAAATGTGTCGCTCCCATGGCAGCCAAAACGTAAAGACGCTTATCGTGAAATGGTACTAAGATGGAGACGACGACCCCGATAGAAAAGAAGCTTGACAAGAACGATAGAAGAAGTAACCTAAAAAACCAACTTGTTTAAGAAAAAATCAAAAAGAAGTTCCGGCGCGCACCACAAACACACTGCGACCACGCACGCACGCACTGCACGCACGCACGCACGCCACGCAACCACGCACGCACGCACGCACACCCACACCCACACACACACACTCAAACACACACACACCAACAACCAACCCAGGCATCACAAAGCAGGAAGAGTTATTTCTAAGCAGCACAGGCTGGTGCCAGAAACGAGAACACGGGGACCTGTCTCCCTCTCCTCGCTGGAACCGTTTTAGCAAACACGTTCACCGCCTCGTGCTGCACTCTGCTGCGTTTACTTACTAGGCTGGGGTGTGATGTCCTTGAGTACGTTCCCTCAGTCTTGACAGAACAAAGTGACAGAGACTAGAATGTCAAGCTCATGTCAATGGATGATAACCGATGTCCAAAGAGGAATCCCAACACTTCCATGACTCGGCCAGTTTTTGAAGTTCAGCGTGAGTGCATTAGAATCGTGGTCGGAAGTGTCAATGGGTTCACTTGACCATGATATCCCATGCCGTGTCGCAGTCAGTAGGAGTCGCAGCTGAAGCCGTAGGAGCTCAAAGTGCTTGCGGTACGAAGGGGCGGACATACGGTACGGTAAAGAGTACGGTACATAACGGTACGGCCCGGGAGGTACGTTTATGTTGTGGTTCCCGTGGGCACGGTATGGTATGATAATGTGATCTATGTCATATGATCATCACATGTGGTATCATATAATTTTGTAAGATATCATACCTTATCATACAGGTGTATTATACTAAATTGGACAATCGTTCTTGTACCTATCGTCGCCATTCCCCAGTGCTTATTTTTCATAGAAAACCCGTTCACGAAAAAAGAAAGAAAAAATGGATGTACCCATGATCATTTTCCGCGAACAAGCATCCAACACCGCCACACGATTGTGCTATCGGCGAGTTTCCCGCCGTCTATTAGCATCAAAAACGTACCGAATCTAGCAGGGGGCCCTCTAGTAGACCAAACGCAGCATCAGACCCCCCCTACGCCTTCTCGGGGTTGAACTACCGTGTTATGATCACTGTGTCAAGTGGATACGGTCATAAGTGACCTCCCACCCCCACCCCACTCCCACCCCCGCAACATACAACACTCGCGTCATGAAAACGGGCAAGCTCATCTCCAACTGGCGAGAAAAAGTCCACAGGTCATTGCTCTAGAAGATAGCCCCCTCCCCCTCCCCCGCCCCCTTCACCCCGCAGCCCTCCCAGATCCCCACAACCACCCCACCACTGTCCCTCTCTCCCCACCTCTGACTACAGCGGGAGAGGTGGGGGGCGACAGGTCTCCAAATGCGTGGGACAAACCAGAAGTGGCCTAGAGCCCTAGGGGTTTTGCGATTAAAAACCGGCCCCGCCCGTGTTCATATCCACCGGGAGGTAGGGGGTGGGAGACTTAGCGGCGGGGGGATGGAGTGGGAGTCGGTGACGTACAACATTATCGCCGAGAAACAGCCTGTCCACGCAACGCAGGGCGGAGTCCTTAAGTCAAGAATCCCTGCGCACGTTCGTAGCTCCGTGAGCAGGTCCTCTGCCTGTCTGTGTCTGTCCTGTCTGGCAGGAAGCCCGAAACGTGTTCCGGAACAGGAAGCCACATGATCGTGTACTCTTTTCACCAAGTATTTAAATTTGAAACGTAATGCATTAGAATCCGTATGTACAGAATTGCAGTGTCTGCGAAATGAGAAAGAAAAAGCAATTTAGTCCTGTCATTTGTCACTCTCTCCGCTCTCTCTCATCTCTCTCAAGCTTTCTCCTCTCTCTCTCCTCTCTCTCATCTCTCAGGCACCAAGGAAATCGTCATAACAACAAACACCCGCCTCAAACCACTGGAAACGGGCTGAGAAAATCAAGACAAGGCTTTTACGACGCTCAAATCTGGATTTTATGCATTAACGAAGAAAAATGAGAAACCTATCCAGGATGCTGTCCAACCTGGTACAGGTGTATGAACAAGAACATCCGCTAACAAACGGGCAAGAGAAGACCATGAAGTGTTTATCGTCTTGGTTGCACGCCCCGTTTGTCCTAATCACCCACGCCCCATCCTTTCAAGTTCAGCAGATGAGAGAATGCAAGACCATCTCTGAGTGGACAGGGATGGTAGAGACAAATTGCGGAGTCGGGAGGAACTCGTGTTGGGGCTGATTCTGACCAGGACACAGAGGACACCTGTTGCTGTATCTCAAAGACGCAAGAAAGCAGCATACTATAAGAATGGAAGACTAAAGTGGAAAGATTCCCAGCCAACCCCCCAGCGTTTTCTGGTCAGTATATCCAACAAATCCCCCATTACCTCTCAGCCTCCCACAGTGGTACTGCTGCATCCTGACTCTGAAGCAGCAGCAGCATCGCCCATTGCCAAAGATCTCTGCCGGTAGCCGGCGACAAACGGCCCCTGAGAGAAAATTGTGACAACACCAGTCCAGCACCAGAACATAGCCATCTCAGTGTCAGCCTCTGTCAGCCGCTGTGGTGAAGCACCCTCAAGCAGCCCCAAGCAACATCACCCCTGATCAGTTTCCTCCAAGTGATGTCATCTCCAGTCAGTCCCCTACGATGTTGGTTGCACCGGTCAGCCTCTTCATGGTTGTCACTGTCAGCCCAGCTAAATGATTTTTACATTCAGTCTCAGCAGAATCTACCCAGAGTCATCCTTTCAATGACGCATTCCCGACCAACCCCCACGAGTTAGCTCCAGGCTCCTCTCAAGAACCCCACTCCGAGAGTCCCCCTCATGACGCTATTCCTGGCATCTGCAGCATGTGTCTACCAATCTTGTACACCTGGGTCCGACGACTGTCACGTTCAGGCTGGTGTTGGCCTTGGTTCTGACGCTGAACTACCTCAACCGCAACTCAGAGGAAGTGCCAACTGACCCTACCACTTCATCACCTCTGTCGCCAGTTCCAGCGCTGTTCCCCTCGAGGGTTAGGGGGGAAAGTTCTCCCTACCAGGTAAACCCCCATCACGACACGCCATCGAAAAATGTAGGGTGTGGTGGAAGGGGAGGTAAAGGCAAACTATGTTTCACGTCATCCCAAACTAAAACGGTTCATGATAGTCATCCGGTCACCAGTTGTTGACCAAAGCCAGTCAAGCAGTGACAAACTTATTCCTTTCTGTTTGGACGGGTCTCCACGACGCTGCCCCCCTCGTTTATCTAAAATATGATTTTCATATTCAGGGATGCGTGTTATATGACAGAAGTATTACGCTTTCACAAACCAAAATGCGCTCTCGCATAGGCACCAGAACGCACATCTGCACTCACAATCGTGCCCGCACCAAGTGACTGGAAATCCAATAACATGTCATAGAAAATAATCAACTTTTAATCAACTTTACTCCGATCCCCCACCCTTCCACTACTCATCACAACTATCTGTATCCATACAACAATGGTACCATCAACAGACAATCTCATAAATCGACATCCCCGCTTTCGTCACTCACTCGTTCATTAACAGGAAAGACAATAATCCACAGTTCTGTTTGCACATTATAAACTTAAGAAAAACATATAAACGTCCGTAACTTCCAGCATCCTTGATTGACCGTCAGTTTCTCTCCTAGCAACTGTGCAACTACGAGCTGAAGCTGCCACACCGTTGTGTCCTCCCATGGGCCATATCCAGTTGGGTGGGACACTGGCAACGTACTTTGATTCCACCCTCGTAACTGATCTCTCCCGACTCCCCCGTAACTCGCCCGCCTCCACGGAAGGCCCTGTTCGCCTCATACCCACAGGGCTTCTCTGGCTGCTACACCCAACACCGTTACTGGCAGCTCCCTTCTATCCCCAACAGTTAACACTCTTGCTGTCGACCGTCCCCACACGGGAGACGATTCTCTCGTTCGTCGGCTCCGAGGCTACAGCTAAATCCTCCACTGTCATACCGTCCCCACCCAGAACAACAGGCGACAGCTAACCATCTGTCTTCCCTGGATTGTCATTGAGCCCTCAGCAAGACGGGCGATTTCACTTTCCCTTAAGTGAGTCACACACTTCCTGTTTTCCAAGCACCTTATATTCGTTCTCAAAGAAAGATAGAATCCCGAGTTAACTGGCTCAACCCAATGAATCACCGGCACACACACATCACCCGATTTTTACCAATAAATCCCCAATTATGTTTTATTCCGCCAATGGAATCGCTAGTCAACCTACACATACACACAATTAATCAAACCACCAGCTCTACGCCAACAAAACTTGGGCAAATCCCTGTGTTAATGCAATAACCTCCAATGCAAACTCATGTTCGATTCCCCACAGCTACCCATTGTACATTACACCTGGACGTCTCTACCGGCCAGACTGAGCTTCAAATTTACTACCACAATAGAACATCAAGCGCGCAAACCACTCGAAGGCCGCAGCCTTCCATTCTTCCCCAGAACAAGGACACTGAAGGTCCGCTGTACTCGCTGGCCGCTGACGAGTTCACCTACCCTGACGTCACCAGACATGATCGCCTTCCCTTCCAGGCCCACGGAAGAGCCCAGTGAAAACCATTTGCTCAAAGGGACACTCTTCTCTAGACCCAGACCGGCATCAGCAAAGTCTGTACTATCCCTCGACGATGCGAAACAACTCCCAACACCTCGCCCTCCTTCATATAACGACCGTCCCCCCCCCTGGTGATGCTGAAGTCGGTCAACAAACTTGAAGACCCAAGAACGTGCGCTCAACAACAGCAAAAATACCCTTACTTGTGCCTAAATGCTCGAGACGAGTCGGCCGACTCATGACACCCCCGTACCTAAGAATGTTGTTCCAATTCAACATTTCCTCCAGACAATGTTCTCCCATTGGATAAAACAAACTCATATGCATGGTCGATATAACGTACTAACCCGATGCTTCAAACATCATTTCATCAACACTCTCTAACATTGATAATGTATCCAATTAAAAAGAATAAATCATCATATAGTCCATTGAATCACTCAGTCATAAACTGGTCTCACATATAATCTGAACTCTCTCTATAACGTTAGCTACATCATGTCATTCACCTGTCTAAGTAATCATTCCTTCACTTCTAATACAGCACAACCAGATCAACACAGGATTTAAGATTCAGGTGTGGGCCCACCTACGTAACAGCAAATTCAATTTCAGCGTGTGGCCAACAAACTGCTCAACGTAACCGTCCTCACACCACAATATGCAAATCACAACGCATTATCCTGATTTCACACCACACTTTACCGATCAGTGAACAAGACAACAGTAATCAAACGATATCAACAGAAAAATAATAAATCATATAACACGTGAGTCATGCAACTCAACACCCCCCAAATGGCCAATGGACAAAAACGCATACATAAGCAAAAAATAAAAATAACTCATGAACATAAGTCACGCCTCAACCCGCCTAGACTGGGCAATCAAAATCGAATAACACAACTGGCCACCCTATATATTTAACACCAGTACGTCCGGAACAGATACTGCCTCACTCCACCACCAACAATCACAGCCCCCGTAGTAATGCTCCTACCATTGTCCCTCTTCTTTGTTCACACTACGAGAGCTACACCCAGAGCATTACTCCAACCCCTTGACGCTACTTCCTGCCCCTCTCATTCTTGACCGAGCCGAGTGTGGGCTCGCCAATAGTACCTGACAGATATTTGCCATTCCAGGCTTTAACAAAGCAGTCAGCTACTCTTCACACATGTTTAGTCCTTAAAGGGCGCGTGAAAATCTGCGATCGCTAGTCCCTGTGAGCCTGTCAACCTTAACTACCCAGTCACTGCGTGCACGATCATCTCCCTTTTAAAAAATGTTTAAGAATGATCCCTTCACTCATCCCTATCCGAACCAATTTTTCCTTCCTCTGAACATTCCTTGTTCAATCCCGCTCATAGGCCTGATGGACCACTGATTTCTGGACCTTATTTCCTTCTCCTTTTTCCAACAATGGCTTGTCTGCTCCTATTGCTGACAGTCTTTGGCATTTCTAACGATAGCTGGTCACCTCCGATCTGCTGTGCCATGCGGATTACTGCCTCCCTGGTCCCATCCAACCCACTGCTGTTCCAGTTACTCGTGGTCCAATTTGGCCCCGACCCCTGAGTCCGCCACCGTGCTCCTACATTTCGACTGCCTCGCAACAGCCAAAAACTTTTTTTAAACCACCACTACTCCACCATGGCCCTCGCTCCGCAACACGAGACCACCTCCCTAGCCTACAGCACAGCCGCCACTACGGCAAACCATTCCATGCCTACAGCACACCGCCACTTTTGACGGCCAGACTCCATGGCCTACGCTAACCGCCACTCGGACCAAATTCATGGTCTTATTGGCAAAAACAGCCACCATGGCCACCTTCTAGGGGCAGGGGGCCCCCCTCCCACCCCACCCTGCACGAGCTCCACGGCAGAGCGGCGCCTGAGCACTCCCACCTGCGTTCGGTGTTGCTTTCCAACCCTTTCCTGCCATTGCTTTCCGCCACTTGACTGGCAGCTTGGCTAGCTCGGTGGATATACCACCCCCAAAAAGCTGGAGAGGAAGATTGGGGTTTGGCACTGGCTTGCAGTGAGAGTACTCCCTGACAAACTTCCGCCTCACTTTGACACGGGCCAAAGTTACCGATTAGTTCTTCCATCTGCATACGCCCGCAGGTGGTTTCCCCTCCGGTATAGTCGGGTCTCTCTCACAAACCGTACGCTCTACCATTGACGGCTAAGTCAGTCCCCTTATGTCTAATAAAGGTACCTGCTGCTTCCCGTTAACTAATGCCCTAGTATTTTTGGTGTGTACTCTCTGCCGTGCTGTTTGAATTGGTATCAACGGCAACAACGGAAGTATTCGCTAGTCCGCTACAGTCCTTGGCGATATGACCCTCTCGCCCACACTTAAATAACATGGCGTTCACGGTACCATTCTCTTATCCCCACTGGTGCATTGGGACTTAAAATGCGTGTCTAACGTGGTCTCTGCCTCTGGTTGAGTAGATCGGCGATCACTGCCCTTACTGTGTGCTGCATTACGGCGACTGTTCGATCCCTTCATCCCCCATTTCGCTGATCATGCAATCATACCGTCGCAACTTTCACTAACTCCTCAAACATCCTAATTCTCTTTCTTGCCAAGAATACTGTAGATCCTTCCGACTAATGGAAGAATTTGCTCCTTTACGATCCCTCCCTCAAGATTCCAAAAGTTTGATGTCCGATGTTTCCTAACCTTATCCATTTGTCAAAGAGAGCCCTAAGCCGATAACGAACTGTTAGCGAGCGTCTCACCATAGTGACAACGGTTACTTTCTCTGAACAATTTCCCTTGTATCAGTTCGCGGTACTGAATACCCGGAAACAAAGCATCGCGCGACCGACTCATAATCTGTCTGTTTTTTCCGAGGTGAAGCGAAAAAAGCATCCCTTAGCTTGGTGTCAGCACGCAAGGACAAATTTGGGCCTCCGTTTCTTCGGTAGAGCCGGATCTTTGCAATCCTTTCATATTCGAAATGATCTTCGAAATGTCGGATTTTCATCGAACCTTGCATATGATCAAGGGACTGACTTTGTGCAAAGTTCTCCTTGAGGTGTGGGCGTCCACTCCCGTACTTTCTCCATTTTAAATTTCTAACTCAAACTGACCCTTATCTCCTGCCTCGTCTCTCTCTTCTCTTTCCCGTCATCTTTCTCTCTCCTCTCTATTCCCTTCTCTGCCTCTCTTCCTCTCTTTCCCGTCTCTCTCCTCCTTTCCACCGTTCTCTCTCATCTACTTTTCCCGTTCCTCTCCTCGTTTATTTCCCCGTTCTCTTTCGTCTCCTTCCTCTTGTTCCCCGTTCTCTTTCTCTCTCTTTCTTTTGTATTCCAGTTCCCTTGTTCTCTCTCCTCTTTTGTGCCCGTTCCCTTTCTCTCTCCTCTTTTTCCCCCGGCCCTTCCTCGTCCTCTCTCTCTCCTCGTTTTCCACCGTTTTTATTTTCTGTGCTCTCTGTTTCTTGTCCCGCTCCCAGTGATAATTTCTGACCTCGATTACACGGCCAGTTCTCAACTACATATGCCTTCAGTTCCGACCCTTTATCCAAGCGGTACCTTATTGTCTTTAGTCCAGCTTGTTTCACGGACCCATTGTCGCAGCTCCCGATTCATCGGACAGTTGAACTATCGTTCCCTCGATCTGCTAGGTAACAAAACCACAGTATACAAGCAATATACACACGATTCACTTGTAAATAAGCATCAAATATTCGACACACAATCTACCTCAAACAGATACCAAAATCAAGCAATTCATAGACAAGCCCAGTCATAAAAAAAAAGATCAAAACAATCAAACACATGACTAAACGTCGTTCCCGAAAAGCACCTACATTCAGGATTCCGACAATTTATGACAGAGTTCATTTCAATTGCAATTGAACATAACCCAATAACAAAAATCAACTTATGTGCTCAGTTGTGTTAATCCCGGACAGCCCCCATTTTTGTACTCGCCGGACCTCCCCCTCGTTATTACAATATTGATTTTCATATTCAGGGATGCAGGGGTTATAACCTGAATATTACCTTGCACACCAAAATGCCTCTCGCTATAGGCACACGCACCTCTGTCCCCCTCACATCGCCCGCAACAAAGGTACTGGGAATCCAATAACAGTTCTATAGAAAATAATCATCTTTTTTTCAACTTGTACTCCGACCCCTCCCGTCACTACGAACATCACACTATCTGTATCATACAGACAATGTATCCTCATACAACAATCTCATAAATCCATCCCCTTTCTTTCTCAGTCACGTCTGTCACATTAATCAGGAAAACATTATTCCACAGCTTTTGCTCAGGTATAAAAAACGTAAGAAAACTTCAAACGTCCGTAACTTGGCCAGCCTGCCTTATTGTACTCATTTTCTCTCACTCACACTGCGACTGACGAGCGAACTGCCACATTTTCATCCCGATGTAGTCCTCTCTCCGAGTGCCAAATCTCCCGTTGGGGGACACTGGCAACGTAAGCGTGAGTCGCACCCACTCGTTCTGCTACTGAGACTCCCGGACTCCTCCTACTTCGCCCCTCTCTATCCGACGGAAAGGGATCCCTGTCGGCCTCTACTAGGGATACCTCAGTTCTTATCTCTGCGCAAACACACGCACTCGTTGTCTGGCAGCTCCACTCGAGCCCAACAGGTTAACACGGCTTTGCTGGCACGGCTCCCACCCTGAAAAAGGAGTCTGATTCGTCTCTGTCGTCGGCGCCGGGCTCACTGCACCTGCCACTGTAATTAGACCACACCCCACCCAGTGAGACATCAGATGATGACAGCTAAAACCCGCTCGTCACGCTGTAGGTTCTCCTTGTTCCCGTCAGCAAGACGGGCGAGTGGTCACTTGCAACCTTAATCTCACACACTTCCTGGTGTTCCTAAGGCACCGTTAATAACGTCTCAAAGGAAAAGAGAACCCAGTATTAACTGGCTCAATCCAATGGAATCACCGCACCACACTATCACACTTATTTGTACCAATCAATTCCACCAGTGTTATTTTAATATCCGCCAATTGCGGAATCGCTATCTCCACACATACACACACACTACTCACAGCTGCTAGCGCCAACCAAGCGACTTGGCACCCCGTGGTAATGCATACCTCCATTCCAAACTCATGTTCGATTCCCAAACTACCATATGTACCACCCAGCCATGGACTTCTCTACATCCCGACGAGTCTTCAAGTATATCCTACCTCTAAAGACCAACAAGGCAAACCACTCGATAGAGCCGGCAGCCTTACCATTTCATATTCTTCAGAAATAACTAAGGACACTGAGAAAGTGTCTGCTGTAGACTACTCTGCCTGAGCAAGTGCTGACGGATTCAAATACCACGTTGACGGTCACACGTGACCATGGATCCCGCCTTCCCTTCAATGGCCCTACGGGAGAGCCCAGTGAATAGCAAGTTTCTCAAAGTGCACACTCTTTATCTGCTCGATACCCATGACCGTGGGGGACACGGCAGGTCAGCGTGTTCTTGGTTAATATCCCTCGGACATCTGAAAACACTTCCCCAACTACACTCCTCCCTCTCCTTCAGTATAGCGTCTCGGGTTTCCCCCCCGCCCTGGTGATCTCTGGATGTCCGCACACTTGAAGACCCAAGGAACGGTGCTCTCAACCATCACAAAAACGCCGCTTTACTGGGGGGCCTAAAATCTCTCGAGAAGCGACAAAATTTTACTTCTACGTTTCGGGGATTCGGGCGGCCGACTCATTACCTGTCCAAAGCCGCAAAAGCTCCTCAGTGACTGAGCACTGTAGTCAAACCACAACTAGGACGCTGATGAATGTGGCAAATAAAGGTCAGGCCAAAGCCCTTTACACATTAATAAAGTTCATGTTTCTAACGTTGGAACCAGTCAATACCGTTCAAAAATAGACTCGTTTTGACAGATCAAACAGGTGATGAAAAAAATTACTTTTCTTTGTGCGGGTCTGTAATATTGAAGGATTTTGGAGTATTACTCTAATGCTGGATTGTCTTTTTTTGTGTAAATAGCCTATGATTGGTTGTGTTGGGATTGGGGGGGGGGGGGTGGGTGGGGTGTTGGGTGGGGGAGGGGTAGTCGGGCGGTTATGGGGGGCATGGGGGGGGGAGGTGGAGGACGATGGTTACAGCCGGGGAGGAAAAAAGAAAGAATCGGATGGGGTGGGATATTGGCGCCCTTATCTCATTATATTTGATGATTCCCTGGTGTAAATGGGTTTCAAGTCAGTGTCCATGGTTCGGCTGATCCGTGGTATTATCAGCTCGTGCGGTTATGACAAGACTGTAGAAGATAGTTTGAAAGACTGAATATTGAATATGAAACATTATTGCTTCTGAATGGCTGTCTGTCGGGAGTAATATTTTTTTTCAAAATTAGGGTATACCAAGGCAGCGTGGGGGGATTTTTTGTTGTTAAGGTATTTACGTTGGCCACGGTGAGTACGCGCTCGAAAATACTGTTGAATTATGCTGAAATACAACGTATTATATCCATAGTGAGTTGGTCTATGCTGGAAGGTACTGCTCATTTGAACTCTAATTTAGGTTAAATGTTGATATTGTGCCTGACTGCTTGGTATTTGGGCGTACCTTATATTCAAGAATCTGGCTCTGATGATCTTGCCAGTAGTTGCGTGACCCTGTGGACGATAAGTGGTGATAGGTCGTTGTCCGATGTTGACTTCCTGGAGGAATCGAACAGTTGACACGAAGTTGTGAGATTTTAAAGTTCCGGAGTGGGATGAACGTAATATACGAAGAGGATTAATTCAAGAGATCGTACTAGTACGTAACTCTTTTGGTCGTTATTTGATCACTGTGTGTGTGAAATGTTTGGTTTGTCTATTTGTATAATGGCTTTCGTAGTATTAAAATTGTCGGGGCGATTTTATACGTATATTTCTCCAACCGGTAAAAGTGGTGTCTTAGATTACTCGGGTCTTAGTTGCACGTGGGTTTACTTTTTCTCTCGGTATGTCGTGGCGCGACTTTATACATAGTTGTGATAAAGTTTGAAATCTAAACCGATGGCAGTGGTTTGATAGGGGAAGCGTTTACGTTTGTACAGTAAGGATGGTGGGTGTAAAATGTGATGATGAGGGTTTTGGACTATAATTTAGAATAAAATTGTGGCTGCTTTACTATGCGACGTTTCCTGTGCTGGGTGCAAAAAGTTAATGTCCAATGGTCTTTGAACGAAGCACATTTTTAATTTGAGTCGATGTAAACCTTGGCCTTTGTGCGAGACTTCATGATGTTTCAGATATGCCTGGGAATTATAAGAAAACGATATTGCCTTGGGAACCGAGAAAAATAGGGTCGGGTTTGACCTTGATGCAGAACTAAGCAGAAAAGGTTAATATAGATGTGTTAAAGTGGGATAGTATCCCGATGAAGAGGATACAGTATGGGATGACAGTTGGGATGAAAAACCTTTAAGGAGTTATTAGATTATGGATATTTAGGCCATAATGAGAATAGGCAGTAATGTCTTTACAAGATAAGTTGAAAGAATCCCAAGAATATTCGGAGACCGTCGGATCTGTCAACCTAAATTCTACCACCCAATGGATTTCCTGTTAGAGTGATCTGACCGACGTTATGTTTTGGATTTATATGGTTGTTGCAAAGGAAAATGCTCTGGCTAGATTGTTGGTAACTGTATCGTTTTTGAATGTTCTCCCGCCGATTATGTTTTATATTAATATTGACGTCTCTAAACGAGAGAATATACTGCAAATGAAAATTAGAAAGTAATCAAAGCATTATATGTGGCCAGAAAACCGAACTGGACGGATGGTTTATAGGCTAGGAAAGTTTATTAATTAACAGATTGTTGAAATATATTGTACCTTTCTGAGGATTAAATTGCAATCATCAATTTTGACAGATGTTCCTGTATCCTGTTGAATGGTCCCTTGTCAAATGCTTACACCCTGTATTAAAGAAAGGGGATATTAACGTGCCTGACACACATACAGGGGAAGCTCACGCGACTGTATGTAGCAAATTGTATAGCTTGTGTGTTAATTGACAAAAGATTACTAACTGACGATGAAAACAAAATAGATCGGTGAAGAACAAGCTGGATTTAAGCAAAGCAAAGTACCTTGTCTGATCAGTATTTACGCTTCATGGCACTGATTATGAATATGCGTGTAAGACTATCGTAAACTGTAATGTGTCTAGTGGATTTGGATTTACGTTAAAGCATATGATCGGTTCATAGAGAGGAGAGTGTACTAGGGGGGAGTAAAATTTGCTCAAGTGTTGTTTTCATTGTTGATAAAGAAACTTAATATGATAACTTAGCAACAATGAATTAAAGAATAATTGGCCCTGGCAATAAATCATGTACCGTTGTCAAGACGCGTGTTTCGGCAGGTGTGATTTATACTGAATTGCCTTCGTCCCACATCCGATAACAAGTGAAGTACTGCTCCTGGTCCTGGCTCCAGGTGCAGTAATGAACTAACTAAGGATGTTCATCTGTAATGTAGACATGAATTCAGCTGTAATCCTGATATTGTAGAACGTTTAATGTTGCTCTTCGCTGTCGAGGGTAGCATTGATGTTCAGGTTTAGCGATGGTAGTCTGCATACACTACGGAATAACTTGTACAGACACGTTCTAAGCGCCTAGAACTGATAGTTAACCTGGAAATCGAAATATAGATGTTTAGCAGAAACGGTGGGCTATCTTTCCCTACGGAAGAAATGGTTTTTGGAGAAAAAATTAAAAATTGGGGAGCATGTACAAATATCTAGGGGAATATAACATCACAACAAAGCGATCTTTTCAGCATACATTACGAGTTCTCCAGATCGCGCCTAAAAAGGGTATTTGTGTTATATGAAACTTCTATGTCCTAGTGGAGAACATTCTCCAAACAAATTCTTAAAATGGTTTGATGGCCAGATCACCAAGTTTGGACGGACGCTCCAAAATGTGGGACTGGTCACAGGACCAAGGAATGCATTGAAAGAGTGCATCTGTCAGCTTTGAAAAGGTTTATGGGTGTTTCATCCAAAGTCTCCAAGACATTTAGTTGGATTGAAGATTGGAAGGGTTCCCAATTTTGGCAACACATTTTCGAAGGTTGTAAATTTGGGCTGCGGTGGTATATATGAATGATGATAGTAATCCAAAAAAGGGCGTATAAAAGCTTTTGTCCTTGCAGAGGCAAAAGCATACCACTTAGGGCCTACAAATTCGGTATGTGTAATGAATTTTGTTGTGGTGTCGCGTTGGAGGCACAGTGTGTTGGAAATCATTAATTTGTTTTGAGAGACTTCAAACAGAGATTGATAGAGTGATTATAATCAAATTGGCATGTCTTCCCGCATCTCACGAATTTACAGTGTTTATTTCGCAATCAAGAGGGCCATAGATTCTTCTCAGCCCTTATATGTATCTTGTAAGAAATGTTCAAATTCGAGAACATGTCGCAGATCGGATGGAATGTCTCCTCTGAAGTCACATTTCTGAACAGATATAAGAACAGTGTTTAAGGATAAATTATGTCCATTCTGCAAGAAACTCACCAGAAACAGTATTGCAGTTGTCTGGTATGTCCTCGAACGATGAAAATAGAATCGAATTTATCACACCAATTTTTCCATAAGCCCGGTAAATGTTTAAATTCTACCTGACTTAAGTCGAGTGAAAAAACGAAGTTTTTGTTTTACGGTTATCTAATTTTGTTAACAAACGTTAAACTTAAGGATGCAGTTTATTCCGTTTAAATATTCTTGTTGGCTATAGCTCCCCTGTATGAGGGCCAGAGGCCTGACAGTTAAAACATTTTGACTTTGACTTTGACTGTTTGACGCTCTCTCTCTCTCTCACTCCTCTCTCTTGCGCCCGTCTCTCTCGCTCTCTCGCTCTCTCTCTCTTCGTAAGGGACGGGCGCGACTCAGGCTCGCGCTAGACGAGCGTCTTGTGTGTGAGTGTGTGGTTGTGTTTGTGTGTGTGGGTGTGCGTGCTGCGGGCGGTCGTTGCGTGCGTGCGTGCGTGCGTGCGTGCGTTTGCGTGCGTGGCGTCGGGTGTGTGTGTGTGTGGTGTCGCCTTCGTGAGAATGTTTTCCCCTTTACTAAGTAGCTAATAGTATGCTCTAGTTTGTAAAATTGTTCCCCTTTGCACTAAGACTTCAAAAAGCTAATGCCAGTTTAAAAAATGTGTCAACGTCAGTGTCTTTCTGTTCTGTCTGTCTGGTCTGTTCTGGTCAAATGTCAAAAAAACAAACAGAAAAAAAAAATAATTCATTAAATAAAAGAAATAACGAATTAGATAAAATTACAACAAAATAAAAGAATAAAATAAAAAAATAAATCACCTAAAATTAATAAAAAAAAAAAAATAATAAAAATACAAAAGAAAATAAAAAAAATTAATAATAAAAAAACCAAAAAAATAATAAAATATAAAAATAATAGTACATATAAAAAGAATAAAAAAAAAAAATCCTCTCTCTCTCTCTCTCTCTCTTCTCTCTCTCCTCTCTCTCTCTCTCTCTCTCTCGGTCTCTCTCTCGTTTCTCCTCCTCCCTGCCTCCTCCTCTCCTCCGCCTCCCACTCTCCCTCCGTTCTCCACCTCCCTAACCACATAATTCCAGGATATCTTTATCGTCATCGGAATGATTTCTTCTGCTCCCACATCATTTCACAAGTAACATCAGAAATTTACAAAAAGGACAATATAAATCGTTACGATAAAAGCCGGTATTAGGTGTATGGTACGTGCTAGATGGCATCACCATTCACACACCCCTATCCCACTCCCCACACACACATCTGCACACACACACGCTCACACACACACACACTCACACACGCACGCACGCACGCACGCACGCACGCACGCACGCACGCACGGCACCACGCACGCACCACCGCACACCAAACACACACACTCACAACACACACACATACGCACACAAAAACTCGCGAGCATACACACAAGAAAGTAAACCCATCTTTAAGATCCATAAGACATAGAACGGAACATTAGATTATAACCAAAGAAGCCGGACACGGAACACAATCCTCTCTTCCTTCCCGAAGGAGCGCTCCCGTTCTGCTCCTGTCCCAGGTGTCAGTGTCCAGCCACTGTTACATGCCCCTGTCCATGTTTTCAGGTGTCCAGCCACGTTTCATGCCCTGTCCATGGGGTCAGGTGTCCATCCACTTTTCTATGGGCCCCTGTCCAGGGTTTCAGTGTCCATCCACGGTTCGTGCCCCTGTCCAGGTTTCAGGTGTCCATCCACAGTATCAATTGGGCCCCTGTCCATGTTTCAGGGGTGCCCATCCACGGTTCATGGCCCCTGTGCCCATGGTTTTCAGGTGTCCTATCCAGTCGTGTTCATAGCCCCTAGTCCCAGGGTTTCAGGTGTCCCACGCCACGGGTCATGCCCCTGTGGGCACTGGTGTCAGTGACCATCCACTGTTCATGCCCCTGTCCATGGGTTTCAGGTGTCCATCCACTGTTCATGCCGCCTGTCCAGGGTTTCAGGTTCCCTCCACTGTTTTCATTCCCCTGTCCATGGTTTCAGGTTTCCATCCACTGTTCATGCCCCTGTCCATGGTGCAGGTGTCCATTCCACTGTTCATGGCCCCGGTCCAGGGTTTTCAGGTGTCCATCCACTGTTCATGCCCCCTGGCTACGTTTCGCAAGGTGTCCATCCCAACAGTTCAATGCCCCTGTCCAGGGTTTTTTTCAGGTGTCCATGCCAATGTTCATGCCCCTTTCCATGGTTTCTGGTGTCCATCCACTGTTCATTGCCCCGTCGCATGAGTGTCAGGGGGTCGGCATCCACTGTTCATGCCCCTGTCCATGTTTTCAGTGTCATCCACCGTTCATGCCCCTGTCCATGTGTCAGGGTGTCCATCCTCGGTTCATGGCGCACTTCCAGGGATGCAGGGTGTCCCGTCCACGTGTTCATGGCCCCGTCCATGGTTTTCAGTGTCCATCCACTGTTCATGCCCCTTCCATGGTTTCAGAGTCCATCCACTGTTCAGCCCTCTGTCTAGGGTTTATTCAGGTGTCCATCCACGGGGCATGCCTGTCCATGGTTTCAGGTGTCCATCCACGGTTCCATGCCCCTGTCCATGGGTGGCCAGGGAGTTCCATCCACTGTTCATGGCCCCTGTCCAGGGTTTCAGGTGTCCATTGCCACGGGCCTCTCATGGGCCCTGTCCATGGTGTTTCAGGGTGGACACACGCTCTGTTCATTGCCCCTGTCCATGTTCAGTGTCGCCTCCCACTGGTTCATCCCCTGTCCAATGTTTCAAGTTTCCAGCCACTGTTTCATGCCCCGCTGTCGCATGGATTCAGGTGTCCACGCCACTGTTCATGGCCCTGTCCATGGTTTCAGGTGTCCATCCACGTTTCATGAGGCCCCTGTCCCATGGTTTCAGGTTTCCATCCACTGTTTCATGGCCCCTTACTGGTTGTCAGGTGTCCACCTCACTGGTCATGCCCCTGTCCAGGGTTTTCAGTGTCCATCCACTTCATCCCATTTCCATGGTTTCAGTGTGTCCCATCCACTGTTCATGCCCCTGTCCATGGTTTCAGGTGGTCCACCCACTGGTCATGCCCCTTTCCAAGTTTAGGGTGTCCACCCCACTGTTTCATGCCCCTTGTCCATGGTATTTCAGGTGTCCACGCCAGCTTGTTATGTCATGCCCCTGTCCAGGGTTTCAGGTGTCCTACCCACTGTTCATGCCGCGCTGGCCATGTTTTCAGGTGTCCATCCCACTGTTCATGCCCCTGGGTCCATGGTTTGCAGATGTCCACCCAAGTGCAGGCCCCCTTCCAGGGTTTTCAGGTGTGCCACCCTCTGGTTTCATGCCCCTGTGCCGCATTGGTTTTCAGGTGTCATCCACTTTCAATTTTGCCCCTGTCGCATGTTTCAGATGTCCATCCACTGTTCAGAGGCCCCTGTCCATGTTTCAGGTGCCATCCACTGAATCTTGCCTCTGTCCATGGTTTCAGTTGTCCATCCACTGTTCAAGGCCCCTGTCTCATGGTTTCGGTGTCCCCACAGGTTCAAGGCCCCCGGTCCAGGGTTTCAGGTGTCCATGCGCACTGTCATGCCCCTGTCCATTGGTTTCCAGGGGTCCACCCACCTGTTCATGCCCGTCCATGGTTGTCATTGTCCCAGCCACTGTTTCATGCCCCGGTCCATGTTTCAGGTGTCCCTCCACTGTTCATTGCCCCTGTCCATGTTTCCAGGTGTCCATGCCACTGTTCATGGCCCCTGTCCATGGTCTGCAGGTGTCCATCCACTGTTCATGGGCCCCTGTCCATGGTTTCAGGTAGTCCACCAACCACTGTTCATGCCCGTTTCAGGGTGTCAGGAGTCCATCCACTGTTCATCCCCTGTCCATGGTGGCAGTTTCCTAGCCACTGTTCATGCCCTGTCCAGGTTTCAGGTGCCATCCACTGTTCATGCGCCGTGTCCATGGGGTCAGGTGTCCAGCCACGGTTCATGCCCCGCCATGGTGTCAGGTGTCCAGCCACTGTTCATGCCGCCGTCCTTGGGTTTCAGGTCCATCCACTGTTCATGCCCCTTGTCCGATGGTTTCAGGTGTCCATCCCTGGTACCGTTGGGCTCGTCCTGTGCGACATGTGGGTGTCCATGGACGTGCTTTGCTGGCACCGCCTCCATCCTCCACCTGGTCGCCATCGCCGTCGATCCGCTTCTGGGTCCGTCTCCAACATCACTATGGCGTCGGCGGTGCGCGCGTCAGACTGCGGATATCACCATCGTGTTGCAGGAGTCGTGTCCATCTCCATCCCGCCTAGGCTCTTTCGGCTGGCGCCACGACCAGCGACAACCCCTACCTGAGCGGCGTCTGCATGATCATCACAGGACCAGCGGAAAACACCATCTTCTCACCGTCGGCGCCTTCTACTGCCCCCTGGTCCATATGCGGTGCTTCCAACTTCAAGAGTCGACTCGGGGCCGCGCGCTACCGGGATCCGGAAGGAAGGGGGTTTCCTGCAGCGGGCCGGGCGGTGGGCGCTGAGTGCCACGTGCCGGTGCCGCGCGGTGCACGTGAGCAGGAGACCCCCGACGCCAGGCCACTCAACCGCAACTCCTCGGACAACGCGACAGCAACGACGGCATCAGCGTGTACTACCCGTCTGCTGTGGTGAAACCACGAGGCTGTCCCGCGCCGACATGGGGCCCCGACAGCAGCACGAGGAGTATACGGCGGGACTCGTACTACCCCCCGAGAGCACTTCCGACTCCAACCCCTGTGACTCTGTACTCACCCGGTCATCACGGAGGACCCGACGGCCGAGCCCTTGTGGTTTAGTGGTTGGTTGGTTTGTGCCCGAGCCTCCCTTACGTCCGCACAGCGCCACGTCGTCGGACTCCGACTGAGTTGTGGACCCCGGTCCGTCGGGTCGCCTCCACCCCGTGAGGACGCCGCCCCATGAGACGTTGTGCGACGGGCCGTTCGTCGCTGAGGGGCGTGAGATGCCCAGCCGACACGGTGCCCCGATCCTCATCTTCGGCGTGTGCGCCACCCTCATCATCTCAGTGTGCCCAGTTTCCCCATCGTCCTCGACGCGTGCCCGTTTCCGCATCAATGATGGTCCCTAGTCCCCACCTGTTGGTCTGTGCCTCCCTCGCATCATTTGACGTGCCCTTCGCGTCCCGGGGGGGTGGAGGGTGGGGGGGGGGGGGGGGGGGCCGTTGGGGGGGGGGGGGGGGGGGGGGGGGGGGGGAGGGTAGTGGGGGCCCGCATCATTTGACGGTGCCCTCCCCCAATCATTTGACCGTGCCCACCCCTCATCCCATGACGGTGCCTCAGTCCCCATCACCTGGGCCGGGCCCCGGCCCTCACCTGCCCTCCGTTCCCACGGCGCATCTGTTGACAGAGGACGCCCCCCATATAGAAGTGGCCGGCGTCGCTTATGGTGCTGATGACGCGAGTCCCACCGCGACTTGCTGTCCCTGAAATCGGATGACTCTCTCGGTGACGACTCAGACCCAGATGAGACGTAGAGGGGCCCGAGTGCAACGGTTTTCACTGCCCTCGACACCCAAGCGGCTGAGTGTGTCCAGCTCTCCGCACTTGATCGCCGAGAACTGAGTCGGCGGAGTAGCTGCGAGGTGGACCCTCGCACCTAGAAGACTGCATGCACTAGCCGGGCCGGAGTCCACCGTCATAGAGGACTTGACCCTGAGAGAACACGGCGCGAGCGAGCGACGCCCAGGGTGACCCCAATCCAAACTCGTTTCAGTTCAACAAGCCGTGTGAAGTGATGGGGAGCACTACGCCTCAGGACCAGCAACATTCAGAATCCGGGGTCGTGACGAATTACGCTCAGGCGGACTCCCGGCCTGGAGAGGATCGACACGTCACTGGAGGAACGGTCGAGAGCGCAGGGGGGAAGGACCTGGGCCACATCTGGCTGCGCCAGCAGTCTGTGCGCTCCTGGAGCTGAGTGTCTCCCTCGCCGCATCCGGTGGAGGAGAGAAGAGCAGCAGCAAGGAAGTGCAGAGTTCGAGAGCGAGCAGAGGAACGGTGGCCGCCTGTCCTGGAGGTGCCACGGGGGACCATTCCGCAAGGACCAGGCTGCAGCCACTACATGACCAGAGTCCCGCCTGTCCTGACGCGGCGTTCCACAGCAGCAGGCTCGCCCAGTTCCACCACCACCATCACCAGCGGCACGTCCAGCAGCAGGCGGCGCACCGCACATCATCGTGCCCCAGCGGACCCGCAACCGCTCCCACGCCCCAGCCCGGCCGCTCCTCGCGCGCTACAACTTCACCCGGCGGCCCGGAATCCCCGGGAGAAGAGTAGCTGCGGCGGGAGAAAGCATGTATGCGCGGAGCGAAGGGCGCGCGCGTGCATGGGCATCATCCGGGGGCCGTCGGGGCTGACTTGGCTGGCTGCCTTCTTCATCCTGGCCCTGGTCGGGACCTTCCTGCCCACCACCTCAGGTGCTCCACCGGTGCTCACCTCCCTGTTTCTGGGAGCTTGGCTGACTCAACGGGGGGGTGGGCGGGCCCCGGGGGGGAGCCTCCTCATACCCATCATCTACACCGTGTGCTTTCAACCCGCTTCCGCACCGCGTCAGGGAAGAGTCTCTTCAAGAGACCCTAGTCGGTCACGCAGGTCCTGAGGAACATGCTCTGGCAGGTCCACCGGGATCCGAGGGGTGGAGGGGGATGAAAGAGGGGGGGGGGGGGGGAGAGAGGAGAACACTTCGCCCTTCGCTGTGCGCAGAACAGAACCCGGCTGTGTCGGCTCTCTTAGACCCGGGCGACGTAGCAAGGGTGGGTGATTCCAGACCAGGTCATTTCTCAACAACGACGTTCAGGGCCGGGCCCTGGACGAGCGTCCAGACGAAATGCACATACTGTGAGGAAATGCCGACCTCGGACCAAAGCGACGTTGACCAGGGCAAACTAACTCTAAGTTACAGACTTGGAGCTGGCCGGTCAGAGCATGTGCGACTGTGGAGTGGGGACTACGTTTCATCCTCCATCAATGGACTCAGCCCAAGATGGGCGATGCCGTGGTGTAGCAGTGGTGACGCGCAGACACATGAACTGACCCCAGCCGGTCGTTGTCAAATCGTCTGTCGACACTGCTAAACTAACCCACCTGTGACATGCATGTCCTTTTTTTCTCTACCCCTCTTCCCCCCTCCTCCCTCTTCTCCCTCACCCCTCGTTCAGCCCCCACCTTCTGAGTGGAGAGAACGTGTGGAGATTGAACAACAGGAAATAAATAGAGAATAGCTAGGTAATATATTAGAGATAGGGTGAAGGAGAGAGGGTAGGGGGGGGTAGGAAATTAGAAAGAGGGAAAAATAATATCACGGGAGGTGTATAATGGGGCGCGAGCTGGGAGAACCGCTTAACCTCGGGCGCTGATTACAGCCGATTTCACACACTTTGTTCCCCCGGGTTGGCACCCCCCCCCCCCCCCCCATCACCCCCTCATATATCCGTGGACCGTATTCGGGTGTCTTCTATTCAGCGTCCTTGGCTTGGTGTCACTTGTGGGTCGCGTAACACACACGAGAAGTACGATTCTTTCACCGACTGGATTGAATTGATGGCGGGGGGTGGGGACGTAGTGGTGTGGGGGGGGGGGGGGGGGGAATTTTGCTATACGTTCACCGACTGAGTGTAATTGAATTAATGTTGCATTCGTTCACTGACTGAGAGAATCGATTAATGTTTGATTCTTTCACTGAGTAATTGATTAATGATGATTCGTTTCACGACTGTGTCAACTTGATTAATGTTGATCTTTTCACAGAGAGAATTGATCATATTGTTCTTTCAACGATGGGTGAATTGGATCAATATTAATTCCTTTCACTGAGGGTACTTGAGATCATATTGGATCTTTCACGGATGGGTGACTTGATCAAAGATTGATCCTTGCACTGATGGGTGAATTGAACCATAGTGATTCTTCACTGACAGGGTGAAGTATAATAATTGTTGATTCTTTCGCAGAGTGATCGTGACCTATGCGTCCCTGTTGTTATGTTGTCGTCTTTTTTGTGTTATGATTATCATCTGAATATCCCGGTCACTGGATTACTTACTTTAGTGGAGAACAAAAAACAAACAGATGAGTGATTCAGGTCCATGTAATGGGTGGTTTCATATTGTAACTGGAGGGCAACTGTTTAAAAAAAATACTGGAGGTGAAGAAACAAGACCAAAATGCCGACTGATATACTCAGTAAGCTACACCTAGGGAACGAATTATATGATAGCTAATTCTAGGGCAAGTTGATAAGTGAGATTTTCGTTCCCTCATGTTGGGGGGTTTTTTGTGGTTTATGGTTTTTATGTTATAAACCCAGCTCAGCACACAGCTGGAATTAATCAACAACAACAACTAAACAAGCCCCAGTCCCCAATGCTGCAACACCAAGAGACCCAGACATCGTCACGTACTTCGTCGACGTCAAACCAACAATCACAACCAAAGCAAATTTTAGGTTGGATAATTTTGCGTGTTGTTTTAATATTATAAGATTTAGCATGACGTCAAATAGGACAGAAATGTGGCGTGTTCAGATAGTGAGGTGGTAGTTGTGTGGGTGTGTGTGTGATGTGTAGTGGTGTGTGTGGGTGTGTGTGTGTGTGTGTGTGGGGGGTGTGTGTGTGTGGTGTTGGTGTGCGCGCGTGCGTGCTGCGTCAGCGCGCGGCGCGTGAGTGGGTGTGGTGTAGAGGGGTAAACAAAAATTGCTGCACATCCTCTTGAGGTCCTGTCGCTATAGCGCAAGGAAATAGCGTTCATGTAGCAGACGATGCTGGCCAGATTAAATTTTGTCTGTTTGATTTTCGTTTTGGCGATAAAGCAGCCGTTGTTGTGTGTGTGTGAGTGTGGGTGTGTGTGTGTGTGTGTGTGTGTGTGTGGTGTGTGACTTGCGAGAATTTAAAGCAGATCGATAATCTACATGCACACATCACACCAGCACACACACACACACACGTGTACACACACACACATACACACATATACACACACACACGCAATGCATGCATTATACGCATATAATGCCCCTCGAGCGCGCGCGCGCACTTCCACACACAGCACCACCCACGACACTCACACACACACACACACACACACACGCCACACGCACACACACAAACGGCGTGGCGTCGCACCGTACACACACACAACATACACATACACCCACGCCCAGCGCGCGCGCGCGCCACACACTCACACACACACGCACGCACACGACATGCACACAACACAGAACACACATACACACACACACACGCACGCACTCAAGCACGCAGGGCAGGCACCACGCAAGCACTTGGCGCACGGCGCACACACACACCCACACACACACACCTCTCTCGCGCTCGCGTCTTTCTCTCACACACACACTTACCACTACACGCGCGGCGGCACGCGCGCACACACACACACACACACACACACACACACACACACACACGATGCACTTGCGGCGCGCACTCGCGGCCGCTTCTCCTCTCTCTCTCTCTCCTCCTCTCCTCTCTCTCTCTCTCGCTCTCCTCTCCTCTCTCTCTTTCCCTCAAAGCACACTATACACACACACACACACACACACAGCACACACCCACAAAGGCCGGTCCAGGAACGCAGGCATAGCTGGGGGGGGGGGGGTGGGGGGTGGGGAAGATATCCTAACCCTAAAAAAGGCGAACGTCTAGGAGAAACCTTGACAGCAGGCGGCAGGTGGGAGATCCCCATCCCATGCCTCCCCCACCCCCCCTGTGCATCCCTTTTAATCGAGTGGGCAAGCCCTTACTCTGGTACATTCTGTCTCACAAGCCGGCCAGCGTTCAGTTATCACTCCCAGGTGCCCCCCATGCGTTGCAGACGTTGTATGGCTTTGCCATGGAGTTCGAACCACAACGCCTGACGGCCAAGGCGCCCCAGGGACGGGGGAGGCTTACCACGGAGCTTACCGAGCGCACAGGTTCTGAACCGGAGAGAGCTAAGCCGTAATAAGTCAACTCGTGTTCCTCCTGGTCCAGGGCCAGCTGGGGTCCTCGTGTACAGCTGGCCTCGGCCATGTGCCTTCAGAGGGTGTGGGCCTCTTCTTACCCCTAATCGATGAGCTGCTTCTTCTTCTTTTCTTTGAGTGTCCACCTTCATCGAGTTGAAGATTCTGAAACTGTGGGTGGGGGAGGGGGACCGTTTTTTTAGGAGCCGCGATTAAGACAGCCATACTCCAAGCTCGGAGAAGGTTGCTTGCAGGTTTAACGGGTATCATCCATACATCGGCCAAACTGGCCTGCTCTTCCGAAAGTTGGAAGTTTACGTGTGTGGCAAGGAGTTATGCGTGGGTCACACACGGTAACCTCGGTGTGTATAGTCTCATTTGAAGGACTGGTAAAGGAGGAATGTGAGTCAGAACCAATGTAACTCCGAGGGGAAAATCCCCTGTACCGAAGGTCGAACCGTAACTCAGGAGCACGAAGTTTTTGATGAGTCATTGCGACAGATCAGCCAACAAATCGTCTGGCCTAACCACCGTCATGCGAGGGATTCGACGGTGGAACGCCAGATTCCACCAGAATACGGCTAGCCTGGCTTGCCGACTAGTCAGTGAAAGGATGTGAGCTTATTCCATACTTCCTTCCACATGGCAGGGATTCAACGTAAAACACTTGTTTTTTAATGAACGTGAGGGGAGATCTATAATCGCTTTCTCATGCCGCTGTTCATGTGTATCTCTGCTATCTAGTCCCACTGTCAGGTTTGGATGATTGTGATTATTATTAGTATTGATTATTGATTATATATTATTATTATTATTATTAGAAAAGTAGTTAAGGACCTCAATCAAAAAACTTACTGGGAGAATAGTTCGACTTTCGAATGTTGAATCCAGAATCCCGAAACTAAATTCTAGTTATTGTGGATTCGGTTAGGGGAAATAAACAGACGTATCTATTTCCAACATCTCATTCCACTCTAGAGACTTCCAAGATATGCTGGATTCTGACCCTCAACACGGGGTTTCAGTTTTCAGTTTCATCAAGGGGGGTGTCACTGCTGGCGGACGATCCATATACGCTACACCACATCCGCTAAGTTTTTTGAGTCACGAGACCCTCTTCTGAAAATTCTCACACTGGAACGATCCCGTACCCGAAGCCGTCACAGTGGTAGTCCGACCAACATTTTCACCGTCGCCCATTTTCCTGTTGTATAAAGGGACCGCATCGTCGCGGTGAAGAAGACAACAACTTAAAAAGAAAAGATGATGGGAGACTTGAGAAAAATGTGTCGGGGTGGCCACGTGACCTAATTCTCCCTCGCACGTAAAACAAAACAAAAAGAGAAAAAATAAGCAAAGGAAAGTAAAATAATGTTAGGCAACTACTCACTGTCCCTGAACCGAACGAGTACGTACGCGTCGTCCATTTTCTTCTTTTATATGTTTTTTTGTCTAAACTCCAGACTGTTGGCCGACGGTAGTGCCTAACGAACCCATCCTGCAATCATCCGTGTAAAGTCGGATAACACAGATTAAAGCTAGCAGCGGCTCATCAAAGGGGTTGAATAACAGAGCGACAGTGAGTAAGGAGGGGAGGAGGGAAAGGGGTGGGTAATTTATTGTGAGGTATGGTCAGTTCGCAGGCTGGCCAGGGTGTTTGGCCGAGAGGAAGTTGTGCAGAACGATAGTGTCAGGATCCTGACCACCCTAAGTGTATGCCTTCTTCCTCCTCCGTCCGCTAATCGGGGTTGTCTTTGTTCTCCAGGGTGCAATGAACGAAGACACTGAACACACGCAAACATACATAAAGCAAAGACACCAGACAACACAGACACACACACACCACACACACACACATTTATATAGATATAGGAGAGAGCTAGATAGAGAGCAGAGAGAGAGAGAGAAGGATAGATATACACATTTATAACACACGCGCACGCATCGCTACACACACACACCCACAACACACACACGACACACACTCACATATATAGCTATATATAATATATAATATATATATGTAGTTACAACAAAGTTAAAAGCAGGAATCTTAACAAGATCTACAAATTTGTTTCGAGCGGTGTTGAGCCTGTTCATGCGAGGAATGGGTTTTGGTTTGGCCCACCCGCCCGATATTATATAGCTGGGGCTCGTCCCTTTTGCGTTGTTTGCACACGTGCGGGTTTGCTGCACGTGTTTTTGAGCTATAAAAAAAAAACAAGGGCAGCCAACCCGCACGTAGGGCCAAACAACCGCAAACCGGGAGCCCACACCGATATAACTCGGCGGTGGGCAATCCAAAAAACCATCTGATGACAGCGCAACACGCTCGAAACAAATTTTAGATTGATTTAAGATTCCACTTTTTACTTGTTTTAACTAATGTTCTCCCCAAGGGGTTGAGCACTCAACAAATTGTTTTAGGCATTTAAAATACTGATCTATATATAATAAGTATATATATATAATAGGTATATAATAAATGTAAAGTATATATGATATATACACGCCACGCCACGCGTACACACACACACACACGCCACACGCACACACACACACTCACACTCCTCACCACACACGACACACACGCCACACACACCAACACACACACACACACACACACACATACACACTCATATATATATATATAATATATATATATATATAGATATACCCACGCGCACGCACGTACACACACCACACACACACACACACACACACACACACACACACACACACACACGCACGCTCGCGCGGGCAACGCACGCACACACACACACTCGCTCACACACGTATACACACACACGCGCGCGCGCCGCACGGCACGCAAACAAACACACACACGACACGCACGCATGCACTCACACACACCTCGCAATGCGCACGCACGCCACTCACGCAAAGAAACACGCGCGCGCGCACACACAAACACATACACGCGCACACGCAGCACACACATACACACACTCACTCACACACACAACACACACACACACACGACACACACACAGCACACAAACACAACACACACGCTCACACATAAACGAAACCCGCGTCTAGTCTCTGCCTTTGCCTCTCTCTCTCTCTCTCTTCTCCTCTCTCTCTCTCTCTCTCTCTCTCTTCCAAACATATTCAACACACTCACGTCACACACATACACACAATAGGGCCGCACACCCATACACACACACAGCACACACACACACACACACACACACACACACACGTTCAATACACGCAGGCGTAACACACATACATGTAAATACGCCGATCTCTCATCTCTCTCTCTCACCTCTCTCTCACTCTTCTCTCTCTCTCTCTTCACTTATAAGAGAGATCCCGACTCACTCATAAACATGCACACCAAAGGAGCTCGCGCACACACCCACACACACACCCACGCACTCACGCATCGCACTCACACACGCACGCACGCACGCACGGAACGCACACCACACACACACACGACAACACACACTCACAGCACACACACGCGCGCGCGCGCGCACTGAGAGGTAAAGATGAGAGGGGGGGGAAGAGAGACACACACACACACTCACACAGTGCCAGAAAGAAAAAAATGTTTAACCATTTCCATACTTGCGTCTCACAACAGCGTCGCAGACAAATTTTTTTTTTTTTTTTTTTGGGTGACATGGGTTTCCGACAAGTCTCGCTGTTCCCACCCAACTTCAATACAGCCAGACAAAAGACGACAGCCAAAGCCATGCATTATTAATGCCGCCACCACAAGCCAGATCCGGCCAGACAGACGAGCAGTCGAGCAGGATGGAATGTTGTTGTGTATTTCAGATGATGTAGCGTCAGCTATTGGCCAGCTCTATCTAATCCGGCTTTGTCGCTCAGCAGAAAGAAAAAAAAAACTGCCATTTTCACTGCCCCCCGTAGAATGCTGTCGTCCTGGTGGGCGGGTAGAAAATGTAAAATAGACACGCTAAACACGCTAGACACACTAGACAGTCTAGACACGCTAGACACACTAGACAGTCTAGACACGCTAGACACTCTAGACACGCTAGACACACTATACACGCTAGACACACTAGACACGCTAGACACTCTAGACACGCACTCACAGCCAGTCAGACCGATCAGTAATGCTGGATGAAAATATCCGGAGCTGGGTGCGCCTGCCATTCCGTTTAGTCTTCGTGAATCAGATTGTATGGTGCCAGGGAGGGGATGGGTTGGGTTAGTTAGAAAAAAAATGATTCAAAACTATTTGACATGTACTCAACACAAAATACTTCTTGTTGATCCGTAATAGTCCGTGACGCTGGGGTATAGACACCTAGTGTCCGTTGTCTTATTGATCCGACATAGTCCGTGACACTGCGGTATAGACACCTAGTGTCCGTTGTCTTGTTGATCCGACATAGTCCGTGACACTGCGGTATGGACACCTAGTGTCCATTGTCTTGTTGATCCGACATAGTCCGTGACACTGCGGTATATACCTAGTGTCCGTTGTCTTGTTGATCCGACATAGTCCGTGACACTGCGGTATAGACACCTAGTGTCCGTTGTCTTGTTGATCCGACATAGTCCGTGACACTGCGGTATAGACACCTAGTGTCCGTTGCGGTGACTGAACTCTCACAACCTGACCACTAGATTGCAGCATAAAAAGTAGCATGCTATAGACATGGTAAGGTTTGGTTGCTTGGTACATTTTTTTTATATAGTCTCTTCATCTATTACTTGAAAATATAAAGGTAAAGAAAAAAGGTACCTTTTGGAGAAGTCTTCAACGTTTCGTGCTGTAAGCACTTGGTCACGAAGTGAAGTGTTGAGGTTGTAGGGGAAGCTGGCAGGTTTCTTGTGACCACAGTTCAGCCAAAAAGGTAGGGGAGGGGGTGGGGAAAAGGTGAACTGTATTTATATGGTCAACAAAAGGGGTGGGGCAAAGAGGGGGGGGGGGGGGGGGGTGGGAGGGAGAGGATCATCTGGGTGGTGGTTTTCAGAGAAAGGGGAGGGGGTGGTGGTAAGGAAAACATGGTATAGAACATGGGGGGGGGGGGGGGGGGGGGGGGGAGCAGGAGGGGGGGGGGGGAGGGGGGGTTGCAGTTTGAGAGAAACAAGTTTATTCCCTGACATCTATGTTGATGATTTTAGACTCTACATAAATATTGTCAATAGATCAATGATGGTGAATAGTAACTTGCAAGACTGGTTGGTTGGTTGGTTGGTTGGTTGGTTTATTTATTCATAGTCTGTTCATCAATCGTGATGATTTTAGACTCCAAATGAATGTTGTCAGTAGACGAATGATGACACATGGACCAGATAGACCTTAAACCACGATCAACACAGAGCAGCACGGAGGAAATTTAAGGCGGAGGGGGCGAGGACGCCGAATGGGGTGAAGGTGGAAAGTAGGTATGTAGGCTTGGAGTCATTGAAAAGGATTCGTAACAAAGACCAGTTTGGACTACGTAAAAGAAGACCAGCCAATTTCAAACTGGAACATTTCAAAATAAAAAGATTTTTTTTCTCCCCAAAACGTCTTAAAGCCAGCAACCGGCAACACTTGTTCACTGACTTCTACGGGAAGAAACCGTCGTCTTCTTTGTTCACAACGAAGTACACCATGTCCCGCTGTCGGTTTTGCTTCACATAATTGTGCAGTTGATTTCGTTACAACATTTTGTAGATGGAGGATTTGACTATAATCTGAACGCTAAACGCTTCATAACCTCATTGGGACCTAGGACATTATTTTTTATTGAACCGGATTCACTCGAGTCAAAATTATCTATAAAAAAAAGCTGCCGATGTGTCTTTTTCTATGATATGACAAATTTCCGTGTTTATAAATCCCCTCCCCCCCCCCCCCCCCCCCCCCAAAAAAAAAATGGGGGGGGGGGGGGGGGGGGAGAAAGAAAGAAAGAGAGAAAGAAAGAAAGAAGTGTACAGCATGTTGTAGACCCAGTGTAGTATATGGATAATACGATATGAAAACAGCGGTCAGCCATTTTATGAAATAGAAAGGGAGGGAAGGCAGAGCCGAGCAGTGACAGAAAAGGGGAACTTATTACCACAAATTTCCCAAAGGCGGGGAGACAATTTCTAGTCAAACATCCCCCCCCTTCCCCCTCCTTCCCCTGTCTGGCATCCTCATGGGAGGCAGTAAGGGTGGAGTGGGAGGGGGGGTGTGCGGGAACACAAAGCAGAAACGCAGAAGAAAAAAAAGAGAAAAAAAAGTAGACAACAATTTAAAAAGAAATCTATAAAGTGATGAGACAGAATCGGTTGTTGACGTGATAAGACGCGAGGAATGCATCTGTGATAGCTGTGGAGTCTGTTTCGCTTCTGTATCGTTGTTCATGCTGTTTCTCTGTGCAGGGCATCGCCCTCATTTTGTTGACGTATCCAGGTCACTGTATATACAATTGATGACTCGGACATACCCGACAATCTTCGGGATTGTTCGGCTTGGTGCTGTTTTGAGCTGAAGAGGAGTTCTCTGTATGATTGTAAAGACGTTCTTCTGTTTCTTTGATACACGTTGGACCCATTTTGATTTGGTGTTTTGGGTTTTGTTTTTTTTTTTATTGTAACTCTTTATGAAATCGAGTTTATTTCTGTGACAGAGTGATAACGATGACGATGATGATGAAGTTATGTTGCTGTCATCGTGTTGTCTTTAGGCCTACATGTTATCTAGCTCCCGTTGTTCCGTTATCGTTCATCGATCAGGTACTGACAAACGAGACTGCTCTTTTTAAGCAAATGTTGTTCTGTTTTGTTTTGATAGTCATGCGTATCTCTCTGTGTGTGTGTGTGTGTGTGTGTGTGTGTGTGTGTGTGTGTGTGTGTGTGTGTGTGCGCGCGCGCTCGAGCGCGCGCGTGTGTGTTTGTCAGTGTCTGTCCACTATACCTTTTTTTTCATTCAAACAAAGTCAGGGCTTAACAGTCGTCAAAGAATCTCACTGCAATGATAATTTATTTGTTGATTATGAAAGAATATAATTGTGTGACGATATTTGTTTCCATTTCCATGTACTGTGCGTGTTGCATGTGTATACTAATTGTTATTTTACGTAATGACCCCACCCCCGCCCCCGCCCCCGCCCCATAAACCACCATCATTTATCTGCTGCAGTTGGATCGATATCAATTCTTTGTCTACTTCCCTTTTACGTTTTTTAACCTTCACATTTCTGTTTCTTCTTTTGTTTTGTTCTCAGATTGTCGTGGAGTTTTTTTGTTGTTGTTGTTGTTGTTTTGTTTGTTTGTTGTTGTTTTGTTGTTGTTGTTTTTTTTTTTGGGGGGGGGGATTTTAATCCAACATTATGATTAACGATTCGACTGATGTCTAATTTACGACACAATAACGATTTCATTACATGTAACTCAGTAACCAAAGATCTAGAGTCGTGGCATACTGTGAGATACGTGTTCAACAGATTGTTGTACCGTCTACCATAGAGGTTGGGCTTTTCCTGGCGTCTGTCGGTCTGTCTGTGTAAGATTGCGTAAAAACTACGATACCAGTTGAACGAAACTTAGTGGAACGATAGAATGTGGCCAAGGAAGAAATCAGTCATTTTGAGAGGCGGATCCGTCGTGCCGATCCGGATCAAACGGTAGATCCCGGATCGTTCAGTAAGATACATATTACAGGGGAAGCTACTACTTCAGTCCCTTCCATCGATTACTTCCCTTGGTGAGAAAAAAGTCGATGAGGGTCTGTTCATATCACTGATAAGATTAGTACAAGCTTTCCACTGAATATGAATACTGTGAAGTTGATGTTATGATTTGATAATCACCTACTAAGTAAGATGTTTTCATGGAATGTTCAAACTTTCTAGTGACATAGTCGTCGACAGTTTGTCTTGTCGCATGTTCTCTTAACAAAAGGCACACGGGAGGAATTCTTTCAACAATATATTTTTTTTCGCCATTACGGAAAAATTGTTTTTACGTCTGAACTGACTCTGAGGACGGATCCAAAATTCTTTCGACCTTGGCAGGGGTCGGTTGTTTCAAATGCCCTTCTAGTTTAGGTTAAAACCCGCTAAAAAAAACCGCATCAATCATAGATCTTACTATAATGATGGACTGACCCGCACCAAATCAGTAGATCTTACTATCAATGATGGACTGCGAGGAGTCCCGATGGTGTGTGTGTGTGTGTGTGTGTGTGTGGTGTGTGTGTTGTGTGTGTGGTTTTGTGGTGTGGGGGCACGCGCGCGTGTGTGTGTGTGTGTGTGTGTGTGTGTGTGTGTGTGTGTGTGTGTGTGTGTGTCGTGGTGCGTTGGTGTGTGTTTTGTGTGCGTGTGTGTGCGTGCGTGCATGCTTGCGTTAATGGAGGGGGGGGTCGGAAAAAGTGGTGCGTAATTATTGAAGGCTTACTTCATTTACCTGTAGCCCTAAGAGACAATACTATTGCTGACTGCATCAAAGATTAGGAAGATCATGAACGTAAAGAGACAATACTAATGCTGACTGCATCGAAGATTAGAAGAATTATGAACGTAAAGAGACAATACTATTGCTGACTGCATCGAAGATTAGGAAGATTATGAACGTAAAGAGACAATACTATTGCTGATTGCATCGAAGATTAGGAAGATTATGAACGTAAAGAGACAATACTATTGCTGACTGCATCGAAGATTAGAAAGATCATGAACGTAAAGAGACAATACTAATTGGTGACTGCATCGAAGATTAGGAAGATCATGAACGTAAAGAGACAATACTAATTGCTGACTGCATCGAAGATTAGGAAGATCATGAACGTAAAGAGACAATACTATGCTGACTGCATCGAAGATTAGGAAGTTTAAATGAACGTAAGAGACAATACTTTTGCTGACTGCATCGAAGATTAGGAAGATTATGAACGTAAAGAGACAATACTATTGCTGACTACATCGAAGATTAGGAAAAATCATGAACGTAAAGAAACAATACTATTGCTGACTGCATCGAAGATTAGGAAGATCATGAACGTAAATAGACAATACTATTGCTGACTGCATCGAAGATTAGGAAGATCATGAACGTAAAGAGACAATACTATTGCTGACTGCATCGAAGATTAGGAAATCATGAACGTCAAGAGACAATACTATTGCTGACTGCATCGAAGATTAGGAAGATCATGAACGTCAAGAGACAATACTATTGCGACTGAAATCGAAGATTAGGAAGATCATGAACGTAAAGAGACAATACTATTGCTGACTGCATCGAAGATTAGGAAGATCATGAACGTAAAGAGACAATACTATTGCTGACTGCATCGAAGATTAGGAAGATCATGAACGTAAAGAGACAATACAAATTGCTGACTGCATCGAAGATTAGGAAGATCATGAACGTAAAGAGACAATACAAATTGCTGACTGCATCGAAGATTAGGAAGATCATGAACGTAAAGAGACAATACTATTGCTGACTGCATCGAAGATTAGGAAGATAAATGAACGTAAAGAACAATACTATTGCTGACTGCATCGAAGATTGGGAAGATCATGAACGTAAAGAGACAATACTATTGCTGACTGCATCGAAGATTAGGAAGATCATAAACGTAAAGAGACAATACTATTGCTGACTGCATCAAAGATTAGGAAGATCATGAACGTAAAGAGACAATACTATTGCTGACTGCATCAAAGATAGGAAGATCATGAACGTAAAGAGACAATACTATTGCTGACTGCATCGAAGATTAGGAAGATTATGAACGTAAAGAGACAATACTATTGCTGACTGCATCGAAGATTAGGAAGATTATGAACGTAAAGAGACAATACTATTGCTGACTGCATCGAAGATTAGGCAGATTATGAACGTAAAGAGACAATACTATTGCTGACTGCATCGAAGATTAGGCAGATTATGAACGTAAAGAGACAATACTATTGCTGACTGCATCGAAGATTAGGAAGATTATGAACGTAAAGAGACAATACTATTGCTGACTGCATCGAAGATTAGGAAGATTATGAACGTAAAGAGACAATACAAATTGCTGACTGCATCGAAGATTAGGAAGATTATGAACGTAAAGAGACAATACTATTGCTCACTGCATCGAAGATTAGGAAGATCATGAACGTAAAGAGACAATACTATTGCTGACTGCATCGAAGATTAGAAGATCATGAACGTAAAGAGACAATACTATTGCTGCCTGCATCGAAGATTAGGAAGATCATGAACGTAAAGAGACAATACTATTGCTGACTGCATCGAAGATTAGGAAGATCATGAACGTAAAGAAACAATACTATTGCTGACTGCATCGAAGATTAGGAAGATCATGAACGTAAAGAGACAATACTATTGCTGACTGCATCGAAGATTAGAAAGATTATGAACGTAAAGAGACAATACTATTGCTGACTGCATCGAAGATTAGGAAGATCATGAACGTAAAGAGACAATACTATTGCAGACTGCATCGAAGATTGGGAAGATTATGAACGTAAAGAGACAATACTATTGCTGACTGCATCGAAGATTAGGAAGATTATGAACGTAAAGAGACAAATACTAATTGCTGACTGCCTCGAAGATTAGGAAGATCATGAACGTAAAGAGACAATACTATTGCTGACTGCATCGAAGATTAGGAAGATCATGAACGTAAAAGAACAATAGTATTGCTGACTGCATCGAAGATTAGGAAGATCATGAACGTAAATAGACAATACTATTGCTGACTGCATCAAAGATTAGGAAGATCATGAACGTAAAGAGACAATACTATTGCTGACTGCATCAAAGATAATGAAGATCAGAACGTAAAGAGACAATACTATTGCTGACTGCATCGAAGATTAGGAAGATCATGAACGTAAAGAGACAATACTATTGCTGACTGCATCGAAGGGATTAGGAAGATCGTGAACGTAAAGAGACAATACAAATTGCTGACTGCATCGAAGATTAGGAAGATCATGAACGTAAAGAGACAATACTATTGCTGACTGCATCAAAGATTAGGAAGATCATGAACGTAAAGAGACAATACTATTGCTGACTGCATCAAAGATTAGGAAGATCATGAACGTAAGAAAACAATACTATTGCTGACTGCATCGAAGATTAGGAAGATCGTGAACGTAAAGAGACAATACTATTGCTGACTGCATCGAAGATTAGGAAGATCATGAACGTAAAGAGACAAAAACTATTGCTGACTGCATCGAAGATTAGGAAGATCATGAACGTAAAGAGAAAAATACTATTGCTGACTGCATCAAAGATTAGGAAGATCATGAACGTAAAGAGACAATACTATTGCTGACTGCATCAAAGATTAGGAAGATCATGAACGTAAAGAGACAATACTATTGCTGACTGCATCGAAGATTAGGAAGATCATGAACGTAAAGAGACAATACTATTGCTGACTGCATCGAAGATTAGGAAGATTATGAACGTAAAGAACAATACTATTGCCGACTGAAATCGAAGATTAGGAAGATTATGAACGTAAAGAGACAATACTATTGCTGACTGCATCGAAGATTAGGCAGATTATGAACGTAAAGAGACAATACTATTGCTGACTGCATCGAAAAATTAGGAAGATTATGAACGAAAGAGACAATACTATTGCTGACTGCATCGAAGATTAGGAAGATTATGAACGTAAAGAGACAATACTATGCTGACTGCATCGAAGATTAGGAAGATTATGAACGTAAAGAGACAATACTATTGCTGACTGCATCGAAGATTAGGAAGATCATGAACGTAAAGAGACAATACTATTGCTGACTGCATTGAAGATTAGGAAGATCATGAACGTAAAGAGACAATACTATTGCTGACTGCATGAAGATTAGGAAGATCATGAACGTAAAGAGACAATACTATTGCTGCCTGCATCGAAGATTAGGAAGATCATGAACGTAAAGAGACAATACTATTGCTGCCTGCATCGAAGATTAGGAAGATCATGAACTAAAGAGACAATACTATTGCTGACTGCATCGAAGATTAGAAGATCATGAACGTAAAGAAACAATACTATTGCTGACTGCATCGAAGATTAGGAAGATTATGAACGTAAAGAGACAATACTATTGCTGACGCATCGAAGATTAGAAAGATTATGAACGTAAAGAGACAATACTATTGCTGACTGCATCGAAGATTAGGAAGATCATGAACGTAAAGAGACAATACTATTGCAGACTGCATCGAAGATTAGGAAGATTATGAACGTAAAGAGACAATACTATTGCTGACTGCATCGAAGATTAGGAAGATTATGAACGTAAAGAGACAATACTATTGCTGACTGCATCGAAGATTAGGAAGATCATGAACGTAAAGAGACAATACTATTGCTGACTGCATCGAAGATTAGGAAGATCATGAACGTAAAGAGACAATAGTATGCTGACTGCATCGAAGATTAGGAAGATCATGAACGTAAATAGACAATACTATTGCTGACTGCATCAAAGATTAGGAAGATCATGAACGTAAAGAGACAATACTATGCTGACTGCATCAAAGATAATGAAGATCATGAACGTAAAGAGACAATACTATTGCTGACTGCATCGAAGATTAGGAAGATCATGAACGTAAAGAGACAATACTATTGCTGACTGCATCGAAGATTAGGAAGATCGTGAACGTAAAGAGACAATACTATTGCTGACTGCATCGAAGATTAGGAAGATCATGAACGTAAAGAGACAATACTATGCTGACTGCATCAAAGATTAGGAAGATCATGAACGTAAAGAGACAATACTATTGCTGACTGCATCAAAGATTAGGAAGATCATGAACGTAAAGAGACAATACTATTGCTGACTGCATCGAAGATTAGGAAGATAATGAACGTAAAGAGACAATACTATTGCTGACTGCATCGAAGATTAGGAAGATTATGAACGTAAAGAGACAATACTATTGCTGACTGCATCAAAGATTAGGAAGATAAATAACGTAAAGAGACAATACTATTGCTGACTGCATCGAAGATTGGGAAATAATGAACGTAAAGAGACAATACTATGCTGACTGCATCGAAGATTAGGAAGATCATGAACGTAAAGAGACATGAATATTGCTGACTGCATCGAAGATTAGGAAGATCATGAACGTAAAGAGACAATACTATTGCTGACTGCATCGAAGATTAGGAAGATCATGAACGTAAAGAGACAATACTATTGCTGACTGCATCAAAGATTAGGAAGATCATGAACGTAAAGAGACAATACTATTGGTGACTGCATCAAAGATTAGGAAGATCATGAACGTAAAGAGACAATACTATTGCTGACTGCATCGAAGATTAGGAAGATCATGAACGTAAAGAGACAATACTATTGCTGACTGCATCAAAGATTAGGAAGATCATGAACGTAAAGAGACAATACTATTGCTGACTGCATCAAAGATTAGGAAGATTATGAACGTAAAGAGACAATACTATTGCTGACTGCATCAAAGATTAGGAAGATCATGAACGTAAAGAGACAATACTATTGCTGACTGCACGAAGATTAGGAAGATAATGAACGTAAAGAGACAATACTATTGCTGACTGCATCGAAGATTAGGAAGATCATGAACGTAAAGAGACATTAATATTGCTGACTGCATCGAAGATTAGGAAGATCATGAACGTAAAGAGACAATACTATTGCTGACTGCATCGAAGATAGGAAGATCATGAACGTAAAGAGACAAAACTATTGCTGACTGCATCGAAGATTAGGAAGATCGTGAACGTAAAGAGACAATACTATTGCTGACTGCATCGAAGATTAGGAAGATCATGAACGTAAAGAGACAATACTATTGCTGACTGCATCAAAGATAGGAAGATCATGAACGTAAAGAGACAATACTATTGCTGACTGCATCAAAGATTAGGAAGATCATGAACGTAAAGAGACAATACTATTGCTGACTGCATCGAAGATTAGAAGATAATGAACGTAAAGAGACAATACTATTGCTGACAGCATCGAAGATTAGGAAGTTTAATGAACGTAAAGAGACAATACTATTGCTGACTGCATCAAAGATTAGGAAGATCATGAACGTAAAGAGACAATACTATTGCTGACTGCATCGAAGATTAGGAAGAAATGAACGTAAAGAGACAATACTATTGCTGACTGCATCGAAGATTAGGAAGATCATGAACGTAAAGAGACATGAATATTGCTGACTGCATCGAAGATTAGGAAGATCATGAACGTAAAGAGACAAATACTATTGCTGACTGCATCGAAGATTAGGAAGATCATGAACGTAAAGAGACAATACTATTGCTGACTGCATCAAAGATTAGGAAGATCATGAACGTAAAGAGTACAATACTATTGGTGACTGCATCAAAGATTAGGAAGATCATGAACGTAAAGATACAATACTATTGCTGACTGCATCGAAGATTAGGAAGATCATGAACGTAAAGAGACAATACTATTGCTGACTGCATCAAAGATTAGGAAGATCATGAACGTAAAGAGACAATACTATTGCTGACTGCATCAAAGATTAGGAAGATTATGAACGTAAAGAGACAATACTATTGCTGACTGCATCAAAGATTAGGAAGATCATGAACGTAAAGAGACAATACTATTGCTGACTGCATCGAAGATTAGGAAGATAATGAACGTAAAGAGACAATACTATTGCTGACTGCATCGAAGATTAGGAAGATCATGAACGTAAAGAGACATTAATATTGCTGACTGCATCGAAGATTAGGAAGATCATGAACGTAAAGAGACAATACTATTGCTGACTGCATCGAAGATTAGGAAGATTATGAACGTAAAGAGACAATACTATTGCTGACTGCATCGAAGATTAGGAAGATCATAAACGTAAAGAGATAATACTTTAGCTGATTGCATCGAAGATTAGGAAGATTATGAACGTAAAGAGACAATACTATTGCTGACTGCATCGAAGATTAGGAAGATTATGAACGTAATGAGACAATACTTTTGCTGACTGCATCGAAGATTAGGAAGATCATGAACGTAAAAGAGACAATACAAATTGCTGATTGCATCGAAGATTAGGAAGATTATGAACGTAAAGAGACCAGGTGAGAGATTCGGTCGTTTTATATCCCTCTCTCTCTCTCTCTCTCAAGTCAAGGGTCAGCGACGACATCTGCTTTATTTACGCTGAAGATCAGATGAACAATCAAACGGGAAAGATGGAATCAGGAACTGGTCGTTAAAACTCTTTTTTTTTTTACTCTGGCACTTTTATTTACATACATAATTTAAGGACGCACTGCCCTGCACCATTCGCTCATAACTGTAATCTCTCTGGCGGTTGGTGAAAACTTGGTGCGTCATTTACCTCTCTGGGATTATAGACGATATACCTATGTCGCGTTTTGCAACGTGCGGTTGGTGCACGTAAAAGATCCCAGGACTACCAAGAAGCTGCACCAGACAAAATTCCCCGGAAGAAAATCGATTCTGACAGAAAAAAAAAGAACAAAAACGAAAAAAATAGACGCAGGCTGGAAGGGTGAGGAAGGGGATATGTGCGCCATACAATGGATAGGTGATCCCTAGTAGATCAGCCCAAATTTACATAGTAAAATGTGTTTTGACGATGAAGTTTTACCATACAAGATCAGCCCAAATTTCACATAGTAAAATGTGTTTTGACGATGAAGTTGTACCATACAAGATCAGCCCAAATTTCACATAGTAAAAATGTGTTTTGACG
>CM031597.1:2571935-2599435 GCA_018398815.1 Conus ventricosus
AGCACACATGTAAACAAGCGCGCGCGCACACACACACACACACACACACACACACAGAGCTGTGGCGGGACAGGAGGGGGAACAAGGCAGGGAGCCGGTCATGCCATCTCCACAAGCTGGTGCCGGCAGAAAATAACAAAACACCATTCCTGGCCGGGAAAGGAGAGAGAAGGAACAGGGGAAGGCAGCTAAGGGGGAGAGTAGGAGGAGATTCTGGAGGGAATTGTAGAGGGACTGGGAGGGAGGGCTGGGGAGGGGAGGGGGCAGTTTGGGGGGGGGGGGGAGGGGCTGGTTTATCCCAGTGCCCTTCGTATCGACCGCATGTCCCCCAGCCGTCCCCCTCTACGTTCACCCCATTCCCCACCCCCACCGACCCCCTTATCAACTCTTTCCCCTTTTACACAACTTCTCCCGACATGAAATCGTCCGACTGAACGACTTCGATGAGGTGTGAGAGTGGGAAAACCCATTGACTGGGTGTATGATGGATTGTGTACAGTTGAACTGTGTGGTAGTGCACTGTGTTAGGTGGTTTTAGTACTGTGTCGTATTGTATTGTGTTGTGTTGCATTGTATAATATGAAATGGTATTGTGTTGTATTGTGTGTCGTATTGTATTGTGTGTGTGTTGTGTTGTGTTGCATTGTATAGTACGGTGTTCTACTGTGCCAGGTTGTTTTAGTATTGTGTTGTGTTGTATGTTGTATTGTGTTGTGTTGCATTGTATAGTATGGTATTGTACTGTGTTAGGTTGTTTTAGTATTATGTTGTATTGTGTTGCATTGTATTGTGTTGTGTTACATTGTATAGTATGGTATTGTACTGTGTTAGATTGTTTTAGTATTGTGTTGTATTGTATTGTGTTGTGTTGCATTGTATAGTGTGGTATTACACTGTGTTGTATTGAATGGTATTGCACTGTGTTGTATTGAATGGTATTGCACTGTGTTGTATTGAATGGTATTGCACTGTGTTGTATTGAATGGTATTGCACTGTGTTGTATTGAATGGTATTGCACTGTGTTGTATTGAATGGTATTGCATGGTATGGTGGAGGGGGGCAGCGCCATGTATTGCATTGTATTTTATAACTTTACCGTCTCTTAAGTTGTCTGTGTGTGAAAGCCAGGCCAGTCTCTCTTAAAACAGCTCCACTGTCATCATTGCACTGTGCAACGCGCAAAAACCAGTGAGGAAGACCGACTTCTCACTCGCCCCTAATACGCTTTCTCTCCACATTTGAACCCGTTAATGTTCTACAAATGCCAAATAAACACATTTTGTAGCACACTTATTTTTAAACCAATCCAGCCTTAACATTCGACAGATCGAACGCTCTCTTTGAAAGGGAAGTTTATCTCTTGGGGTAGGGTTTTAATTAGCCCCCGTCCCCCCTCCCCCACCTCCTATTCATAACCCCCATTAGATGATTTCCCTTAATAACGGTGATTCCCCCTTTTTTATTTATAGCATGACAGGCGATGACGATATGGGAGATGGCAGAGTAAAACATCAGTTATCAGAATTCACTCTCAAAATTTACTTGCAAAAATTTATCATGCAGCAATTCTGTAGATGCTATATTTTGCTGTGGGTTTTTCCCAGCTTTTTTCCCCCAGCAATGGCGACAACATAAGTACAGCAAGCAGTTTCAGCCAAATTGATTCACTGTTAAACTTACAAGAAAAAAAAAACATGCAGCAAAGAAGAGTGCCAATTTTGTATGTGTAAGAAATAACACTCAAAGGGCAAAGAGCGACTACCTGAACCTGGTGAATGAGCTCGGTTTAACTGGAGAGAGGCTTCAAATGTACGTGTAGGTTAAAACTTTTCCCGAAGAGGTTAACAATTAACCCTGGCACAAACTGCGCCCCGCCCACTCTGTGAAAGTCTCCAGCCAAGAGGAACATTTTGATTCCAAAGTGAAAACGTTGACGTGTGAATTTGTGCAATTGTTCTGTGTCTGGATTCAGACGATGGCTTTAACACTGGTCACGAAATGAAAATATTCGTGCGAATATCCCCCCTCAATATTTGTTTGTTTGTTGTTGTTGTTTTGCTTCGTTTTCATTTCGTCATGTACTTTTTCCACCTGTTTTCGTTAGCGTTTTTCTTTCTCAGCTCACCAAAGTGATTTTTGTTCCTATCGAGTTTTCAGCCAGGGGCCGCTCCCTTTGTTGTCACGGGTTATTAAACCTGGGTCAGGTGCATGTTTCGCTCGGGACCTCAATTTATCGTCTCATTCGATACACTACTAGCTCATCGACTTCCTGGAATAGAAAACACGGGAAAACCCATGGGGAGTTGCATTGTACGGGTCTGTATTGATGCCCCACCGTCAAGAGAGAGAGAGACACAGAGAAGAAGAGAGAGAGAGAAGAGAGAGAAAAGAGAGAGAGAGAGAGAGAGAGGGGAGACGACAGACAGACAGACAGACAGACAGACAGACTGTCGAGAAAAGAGAGAGAGGGGGAGAGAGAGAGAGAGATTCATCTGTGTATAATTCGAACTATCCTTCATCAGAACCCATCGCATAGTGTACCACCAAACACCACCACACCCCTCTTCCCTCCCCCCTCCTCTCTCTCTCTCTCTCTCTCTCCTCTCCCGTCAAAGAGCTTGACATCATCACGAATAAACAATCAATAAAGCTGAAACACGCCGTACTGTGAGAGTTGGGGGGGGGGGGGGTGCCTTTTGGATTAGACGCTCGCCCAAAAGGCCCCGGAGCCTTGGGTTCAAATTTCACGTGCTTGTGTGTCTTGCTGTTGTTGTTGCTGTTGTTTTTAACCATGTCATGATTTTTCTACCTCAGCCGACTACAGAGGCCATAATTATCAAGACTGAAAATTAGTAATAAAAAAAAACTCATATGGCTAATTCATGGGAGCGGGTAGGTGAATGGGGTGGATAATTAGGAAGGGAGGGAAGTGGGGGGGGGGGGGGGGGCTGCCAATAAAAGACACGTGTTTCTGCCAGGAATGAACTGCGCTTCTTTCAACCTTTTTTTAAGCATTTTTAAATGCAACATAGGCGGAACGGTTTTCGATGTCGATTGTCAGCTCGCTAAGACCTGAACAAACTAGGGAGGGACAGACAGACTTACAAAACCTACAATTACCTAACGCCCCAACTCAAATAAGCAGTCAGAAACAGATGAACAGTTCACACATGTATAATTTCATTCAAACCACGACACCGGGGTCCGTAACACTGAATATTCCACTTACTACCCACACAATCACTTTCTCTCAAACTCAAACATTCAACCACTTAACCCCTACGAACCCCAAATTTCTAGTCACACACACACCCTGCACAACCAAACTAACACAAGGCCATGAAATTAATTAACGACTAACCTAATTCGGTCAAATCCCAATGTGCCAGCCTGGTGCGATGCATCGCTACATGCAATACAACTCACTCCGATAACACCTTGGCTATTGGCCCAACAGACACTGTGAATCCGAGACTTACTCAACAAATTCACTTACCGGCTCATACACAAGCCAGCAACAGGAAAAACTCCAACACAAGGGACAGACCAAACACCAATATAGAATGCCCAGAACTACAATTTTGTAACACAGTGACAACCAATCACTGTTATAAAATGCACAAAACTACAACAATTCTGCAATGTTCACACACTTTCAAGATTAATTAAACCGGGTCACATTCCACAACTGGGCACTTAAAGCACGCATGACCAATTAATAACCTAGTAACTGGGTTGCTATGAACTACTCGCAGAGAATGGGCCCAACCAAGTTGTCCAACATATAAAAATGTTGATATAAATGTTTTTTGCCACCACACAAAAGAAAATTTGTCTCGAAAACCTGTGCAGCCTGCGACACACACATAATGACTAATTAGCCAACAACTAAACCAGCTATACAATAATATTACTAAATAATTTAAAGTCACTAGAGATTTTTGCTAGTGTCTTTCACACACTGGGTAGTCCACTGCACGACTGATGAATGACGGCTCATTCCTTGATCCTGGAAATAATGTTCAACGCTGTTACCTCAACACAGCCCCTGTTTGTCGTCAACATTCACATGCACCACTCGACCTGTCACAGCAACAGGAAGAGTAGCCCACGCTCTGACACTCCTAGCACAGGGATCCCATCACCAGCTAAGGCAGGATTACAGGCCCCAGCTAAGGCAGGATTGCAGGAGTTTATCTGTGGACACATACAGGCACATCCCCACAAGAACCTATCATGAATCCCATAGTGCCCTACACATACTAGATTCATGTTCATCATGAGCACCACCCATGGGAGTCAAAGTCACTACTGTGAATATTCTGTCTCTTAACTAACTAACCCGCTCCAATCACAAGATGCACCCAATGGTAACCTTATCCAAATGAAAACCAACATTAGCACTTAACTTTAGTCTAATTATTATCCATTTGTATAAAAGGAAAGAAATTTTCAGACAGACTATATACAGCTTACTTTACAAAACATCAGTGCCACACAGTAGTACACAATCTAAGTCAAACTTCAGTCCAACTTAACCACCTAGCCCGGTCCAACTCCACGGCCACTATTAAGTACTTTCCTTAGATAGCAGAACCTTAAAAAAAAAACATGCGTGGCTTCCCACACAATTCCCAATGTTAGGAACAAGGTCCAAACATATGTAACTTGGAAAACAAGAGATAAAAGATGCAGATAGTTATTGCCCAAAATAAATCTGTCGGTCACGGTCACTGCACTGCTGTAAACATCACTTACAACTTACAGCCTATGCCCAAACCATGGGCAACACACACACACCACACACTACCCCAAAACACTTCCGGGCTGTCAATCTTTGTTAAAGTTGATCTTTAGCTGAAATATCCGCTGGCTTACTCCAACTGACTGAGCAATGCACATAGGTTGACAAACATATCATCATAAGGTTGAAAAACATATCATCATAAGGTTGACAAACATTTCATCATAAAACAACTTAAAACCAACAATTTCAAACAATGGGCTGCCTCCCCTGATTAACTTCCAGACAAGTGCCAACAATACTAGCAACCACACAAACACATACATAATTCCTGGTCTGGCATTAATGGCTGCTAATAAGACAAACAGATCATACTGACACCGACAGGTTCCATGGCTGAAATTACTGAAAGATCACACGAATAAATGTACTCACACATGCACAAAACACCCTACCTTGATCTTACATGCCCAAAATCATATCATCCAATATAACTACTCAACGCAACCATTACACTGTTTAATTACAACACCCATAGCCCTTCCTGGCACTAACGCAGCCCCTTGCCTGGCACCTCAGACAGCTTCCAGCCTCCAGCTGCTCAAATCAACCAATACAGATAAGGATTTCCTTTCCCCGAGTCCCCCCGTATCCTGGCTCAATCCACCAAAACCAGGTCAGATGATGGATTACTAAAATGTCTACACTGAATTATACCAAACGTACCTTGAACCAACACGTGTCCGGCCCAACTCCGAGATGGGTTGTCCAGCGCCACCAAGGCCACCCGAGACCAGTGCGTCTACAGCACCCAACCACAGCAACCAAGTCTTCACCCACCAAGGTTTCAGGAACACAGGTTACAGTTCGACACAAACACAGCAACCAAGTCTTCACCCCCCCAGGGTCTCAGGAACACCGGTTACAGTTCAACACAAACGCAGAAAACCAAGTCTTCACCCCACCAGGGTCTCAGGAACACCGGTTACAGTTCAATACAAACACAGCAACCACGTCTTCACAAATTACAGTAGCGACAGTCCTCCTGTACTTCCAACAGCGAGAAGAATGCAATTACACAGAAACACAGAATCAGTCCTCTCCAGACTCAAGGCAGCTCCGCTAATCCTCAAGCCCGAACCCTGAACACAGGTTCCTAAAAGGATTCACCAGGACTTCCAACATAGAAACACACACAACGTCAGAGACTTCCACTCTGAAGCAGCTGCAAAATAACACTGAGCGACAGTTCACCTAATCCCAGCCTGCTTTACAGTCAACTTGGCTGTGATTGGACAATTCAACGTAAGGTCAACTACGACCGGCAACTTCACAGTGAGGATGATGCATGACCCAATTTCCCCACTTCCACGGACAAAACACTAAAAAGTTCAAGATACCTCCCAAACCCTCTCCCAAGCAGTGCTGTCACACAGATATCCACTGACGCACACACACGCATGCGACGTGAGCGGAAATGTTCGCGGCTCACCCTAGCACATATAGAAGAAATACTGACTCTGATGCGAACCGCGCAAGATACACTGACATGGAACATGATCAGTCCGCACATGCACAAGTTCAAAACATGAATCGCCTCCAATAGATCTATCTGTAACATAATACATACATGTACGGGCTCAAGTAGCAATGTCAGTGACCCTGACATACCCCCCTTCCAAGATTGAACTCTACGTTCAATTAATGACAGGTAGACAAACGCTTTCCAACCACAGTATGCTTAGTAACACATACTTCAGATACCCTCCAATTCAACCCAGCCTACTGAGGTAGTCAGCTGCGCCATTCTGATCACCAGGGATAGCCTCAACCTTGAACTGGTAGGGCTGCAGCTGTAGTGCCCACCGTGTAACCCTTCCACTTGTCGACTTGACCCGCTCGAGATACTGCAAGGGAGAGTGATCCACCTGTATCACAAACTTTGTACCGTACAGGTACTGCGCAAACTTATTCACTCCCCACACCAGTGCTAGGCAGTTTTCTCCATTGTGGGCCAGTCTTTCTCGGCAGGCAAGAGCTTCTTGCTAGCACACGCCAGTGGTGTAGCATACCCTCCTGTTCCTGGAGTAGGATGCCCTGATCCCTGTCTCAGACGCACTCCTACTTTGTCGAATGGATTCCCTGTGCCAGGAGATCTCACTAGGGGCACTGGTGGCACTCTACCTTTGTCTATAGTCTTTTGGCATTCTGGGCATGATCTGCAGTACTGAGCCACTTCCTTGCACATCCCAGGCCAGTAGAAGTCCTGCAGCACTCTAGCTTTTGTTCGTTTAGTCCCCATGTGTCCTGCCATGGGTACATCATGAGCCATCTTCATGACCTCAAGCCTCATATGCTTGGGAACACACACTTGGGTTGTAGTCTCATGTGGCGTGGTGTACGTCCTCACCAAGAGTCCATCCTGTCTGCAAAAGTCACCCAGCCATGACCTGACCGAGCTCGTACACCATTCTCTGCGGCACGCCGGGGCGCATCTAACGTTGGATCTTCCTCCTGCATCTCCTTGAGCTCTTTGAAGTCCACCCCAATGACTTGCTTTGTGACAGGCAGTCCCTTGGTTGGTTCTCGCTGCCTCTTGGCCTGAGCGCGTGTCATGACAGCCATCACTGCTGTAGGATTCGCGTAAACTGGTGCTTTCTGCGGTGCATCTTCCCCTCATTAGCAGCCCAATTCCCTATTAGGACTTGTTCACAGGGTTTCTTAAACACTAGTACAACAATTTTGCCCTCCACGAACGGTGACGATACATGCACCTTGGCCCACAGGTACCTTGTACGAAGTGCCACTCTCAGCCATCTTCACATCCACCACCTTCCCAATGTAGTCTTCCGGGTCAACCAGTGCTTCAGCCACTACAGTATATGTAGCTCCAGTGTCTCTTAGACCTCTCACACTTCGGCCATTCACGGTAACTATGCACCGTGGGGTGTAATGCTTCGCAGCACACGTCATGCAGAGGGACGGTGGGCTCTCTGCCTCGAGGCTCTCTAACTCGGCCCCTGCCAGTACTCTAGCCACCGATGGTTTGTTACCCTTCCCACCTGTGCTTCCTTTGTCACCAAGCCTTCTTCGTGGGCACGACGCACTCACGTGCCCTTTGTCGCCGCACACCCAACACGTCATATCCCCCTCGACTTAGTCAATGACGTGGTGTTACACTGCCCTCTCCCTGGACAGGCCTATCCCTTTGGGCGCCGTCAATGTTGGTTTGCTTTTTGGGTATGCGCTTGCCCCCTACTATTGCCCTGAGGCTGACCTCGCTGAGCTCGTTCTCTCTGCACCTCCCTCATCGCTCTCTTGGCCTCTGCCAGGCGAGTAGCACATGCAGCCACTTCTTCTGCATCCTTCGGTGATGATTCCTTCACCTTTTTGATAAATATCAGCAGAGAGCTGGTCGTATAGGCGCTCCTGAAGGAATAAATCTAAGACATCATTAGGCTTACTTTGGTCCTTGTCAGCGGATACACACCACTGGGAGAAACATGCCCTAAGCCTGTCCAGCACCCTGCTCAAATGTTTCAGCCAACTTCTTTCCATCCTTCTGAACTTTTGACAGTAGGCGTCTGCGTCGAGGCGAAAATACCTGAGCAAGGCAGCTTTTACTTCTGTGTAGACCTCCAACTTATCTGCAGATAACTTGGGGGACTGCATCCCTAGCCTTCCCTTGGAGCAGAGCCACTAACTGACATGCCCATGCAGTTGGATGCCAACCACACAGCTTGGCTACCTGCTCAAAATGCTGTAGGTATTCGTCTACATCCTCATCATCTCTCATAAGCTGCAGCTTGACGTGCTTCCTATCGGCCCTTTCTCTCTTGCTCTTAGCCGCCTCCCTCTCCTCCACCTTCTTTTCTCTTTATTTGCATCTCTTCTTCCCTTTTATCCTCGTCCCTCAGTGCCTGCTCGCGCTCTCTATCCAGCCGCTGCTGCTCCACCTCACGCTTGTAATTAACCTCATTTCGCTTGAGACGTAACTCCTTTTCCCCTGGCCTCCTGCTCTCTTTCCTGCGCATCTCGCTTGAGACGTAACTCCTCTTCCCTGGCCTCCTGCTTAAGCCGCAACTCTTCCTCCTTGCGAGCCTCCTCTTTTCCCTGCGCATCTCGCTTGAGACGTAACTCCTCTTCCCCTGGCCTCCTGCTCTCTTTCCTGCCGGGCCACCTCGTCCAGGCGTCGGCCTACAAAGTCCGCCAACTCCCCTCCCTGTAACCCCATGCTTCGACCTAACCGAACATATTTGTCGGCCAAGGTGTCCAGCTGTTGCTCCGCCATAACCTCCTTCACTAACCTACCTGCATGCTCCTTAACTACCGGAGACGTTGCCGCAGGAGTAGGACTTCCTGAGCCCTTGGCCAGTTGTGAACGCAACTTACGGTCACTCGGGGTATGCAACATACTGAACTAGCCAAGACTAGCTAACCGCTCCTGCGTGCTTGAACCAACATACAACGTTGGATATACACTATATTGTTTTTAGGATCTGCAACCCCGGTACCTATAATAACTGGTACTGAACTAAACCGGTACAATCACCAGCCAAAGATACCACACACATGGCCGCTCGCATAACCCATCATATGATGTGGAGTCACAAATACATCAAAAGTCACCCTTCCAGAGGAAACTAACTCGCAAGATCCGCAACACCGAGAACAAACCGCACCCACGTTGGACTGTCAAAATACCATAAGACTGGCCCTCTTGCCAACAGCTAACAATGTCAAATCCAAACAACTGATCACCAAACTTGCCCCCTCTGGCCAGCCACCAACCATCTGGTCGACACCATTAACCACCCAAATTGGCATAAAAAGAAACAGCTATAGTTTCCCACAACCAATGGCAAACAAAATAACTATAGTTTTGTACACAAATGGCAGAAAACAAATAATTCGAATTATTTACACTAAACGTGACCCCATTACAAAACAGACATTACAGACAAAGCACATCACTTCCACACTAACAACGGGAATTAGCAGGTCTTACACGCCTGAGTGCTCGTTGTCTATGCCTCCACCCTTACTAGGTCACGCACCCTCCAACCACCCACTGACTACTCTGAGTTCCTAATGTTTACACTCAGAGTGAGTCTGTATGCTTGCCTGAAGTTCCTCTAACAACCTCCCTGCTAACCAACCCTTCCTTATAACTAATTAACTCCTACTTACCCCCTAAATTGTACCCGCATCTCCACCATATGTCAGGCTCGCTAAGACCTGAACTAACTAGGGAGGGACAGCAGACTTACAGACCTACAATACCTAACGCCCCAACTCAAATAAGCAGTCCAGAAACAGATGAACAGTTCACACATGTAAAAATTTCATTCAAAACGACACCGGGGTCCGTAACACTGAATATTCCACTTACTACCCACACATCACTTTCTCTCAAACTCAAACATTCAACCACTTAACCCCATACGCACACAAATTCTAGTCACACACACACCCTGCACAACCAAACTAACACAAGGCCCTGAAATTAATTAACGACTAACCTTAATTCGGGTCAAATCCCAATGTGCCCAGCCTGGTGCGATGCATCGCTACATGCAATACAACTCACACGACCGATAACACCTTGGCTATTGGCCCAACAGGACACTGTGAATCCGAGACTTACTCAACAATTCACTTACCGGCTCATACACAAGCCCGCAACCAGGGAATAAACTCCAACACAATGACAGACCAAACACCAATATAGAATGCCCAGAACTACAATTTGTAACACAGTGACAGACCAATCACTGATATAAAATGCCCCAAAACTACAACAATTCTGCAATGTTCACACACTTTCAAGATTAATTAAACCGGGTCACATTCCAACAACTGGGCACTTAAAGCACGCATGACCAATTAATAACCTAGTAACTGGGTTGCTATGAACTACTCGCAGAGAATGGCCCAACCAAGTGTCCAACATTAAAAAATGTTGATATAAAATGTTTTTGCCACCACACAAAAGAAAATTTGTCTCGAAAACCTGTGCAGCCTGCGACACACACAAGTAATGACTAATTAGCCAACAACTAAACCAGCTATACAATAATATTACTAAATAAATTTAAAGTCACTAGAGATTTTTGCTAGTGTCTTTCACACACTGGGTAGTCCACTGCACGACTGATGAATGACGGCTCATTTCCTTGATCCTGGAAAATAATGTTCAACGCTGTTACCTCAACACAGCCCCTGTTTGTCGTCAACATTCACATGCACCATCGGCCTGTCACAGCAACAGGAAGAGTAGCCCACGCTCTGTCACTCCTAGCACAGGGATCCATCACCAGCTAAGGCAGGATTACAGGCACCAGCTAAGGCAGGATTGCAGGGAGATATCTGTGGACACATACAGGCACATCCCCACTAAGAACCTATCATGAATCCCATAGTGCCCTACACATACTAGATTCATGTTCATCATGAGCACCACCATGGGAGTCAAAGTCACTACTGTGAATATTCTGTCTCTTAACTAACTAACCCGCTCCAATCACAAGATGCACCCAATGGTAAACCTATCCAAATGAAAACCAACATTAGACTTAACTTTAGTCTAATTATTATCCATTTGTATAAAGGAAAGAAATTTTCAGACAGACTATATACAGCTTACTTTACAAAACATCAGTGCCACACAGTAGTACACAATCTAAGTCAAACTTCAGTCCAACTTAACCACCTAGCCCGGTCCAACTCCACGGCCACTATTAAGTACTTTCCTTAGATAGCAGAACCTTAAAAAAAAACATGCGTGGCTTCCCACACAATTCCCAATGTTAGGAACAAGGTCCAAACATATGTAATTGGAAAACAAGAGATAAAAGATGCAGATAGTTTATGCCCAAAATAAATCTGTCGGTCACGGTCACTGCCACTGCTGTAAACATCACTTACAACTTACAGCCTATGTCCAAACCATGGGGCAACCACACACACACCACATCACTAAACCCCCAAAAAACTTCCGGGCTGTCAATCTTTGTTAAAGTTGATCTTTAGCTGAAATATCCACTGGCTTACTCCAACTGACTGAGCATGCACATAAGGTTGACAAACATATATCATAAGGTTGACAAACATATCATCATAAAAGGTGACAAACATATCATCATATACAACTTAAAACCAACAATTTCAAACAATGGGCTGCCTCCCCTGATTAACTTCCGACAAGTGCCAACAATACTAGCAACCACACAAACACATACATAATTCCCGGTCTGGCATTAAGGCCTGCTAATAAGACTAACAAATCATACTGACATCCGACAGGTTCACAGTGGCTGAAATTACTGAAAGATCACACGAATAAATGTACTCACACATGCACAAAACACCCTACCTTGATCTTTCATGCCCAAAATCATATCATCCAATTAAACTACTCAACGCAACCATTACACTGTTTAATTACAACACCCATAGCCCTTCCCTGGCACTAACGCAGCCCTTGCCTGGCACCTCAGACAGCTTCCAGCCTCCAGCTGCTCAAATCAACCAATACAGATAAGGATTTCCTTCTGAGTCCCCCCGTATCCTGGCTCAATCCAACCAAAACCAGGTTCAGATGATAGGATTACTAAAATGTCTACACTGAATTTTACCAAACGTACCTTGAACCAACACAGTGTCCGGCCCAACTCCGAGATGGGTTGTCCAGCCCACCAAGGCCACCCCCAGACCAGCGCGTCTACAGCACCCAACCACAGCAACCAAGTCTTCACCCACCAAGGTTTCAGGAACACAGGTTACAGTTCGACACAAACACAGCAACCAAGTCTTCACCCCACCAGGGTCTCAGGAAACACCGGTTACAGTTCAACACAAACGCAGCAACCAAGTCTTTCACCCCACCAGGGTCTCAGGAACACCGGTTACAGTTCAATACAAACACAGCAACACGTCTTCACAAATTACAGTAGCGACAGTCCTTCTCCTGTACTTCCAACAGCGAGAAGAATGCAATTACACAGAAACACAGAATCAGTCCTCTCCAGACTCAAGTTCAGTTCAGTTCAGTTCAGTTCACTTGGGACTTGATAGCCTCACAGCTTTTTGTGTCCCAATCATCTTATTTCTAAACATTTGGTTGCTTAATGCATCATATGCTCAGGATATATTTTAATCTATTCTATTACTTTATTTCTATCAATCAAAATTGAGATTTTAACATATTTAACTCAGCGTTAGTATCCAGAAGGTTTTTAAAAGTATTCAAATCTTTTGCTTTTTTAATTGTGCGCAGGGAGTTTGTTCCAATACGGTGCCACTCTGTTACTAAATGAAAATTTTCTAATATTAGTGCGACAATATTAATTTGGATTTTGTTATCAGAAATTTCTTGTAATTTGATTAGTGGTTAGTTGAAAAAATGGTTAAAATTTGTACTGTTAAGTCCCTTAAATAGCTGTAAGTCTCAATCAAGTCTCCCCTTATTCGTCTGAACTTTAACGATGGTAAATTTAATCTTCGCAATCTATCTGCATAGCTAACATATTTGAATTCCTTAATTAACAAGGTGGCTCTTTTTGTACTTTCTCAATACTTGCTGATTGCCTTTTTAAATAAGGGCTCCATATCACATTTCCATACTCCAGTGGGGTCTAACTAATGCCTTATATAGTAATGTAAAAACTCAGTATCCAAATATGAAAAGACCGTCTGATTATGCGAGCATTTTATTTGCTTTCTCATTACACTGTTTATGTGCTTGTCAAATTTCAGACTGCTATCAAACATTACACCAAGATCTTTTTCTTCTGACACGGAATCAACATCTGAGACAGCATCATTATATTTCATAGTATATGTATACTCCGGATTATTTTTTCCATAATGTATAACCTTGCATTAACTGGATTAAAATATAAATTCCATGTTTCACTCCACTAATTAGATTATCAATATCATCTTGTAAATTTTAAGATGGTTACTTACAGGATCATATATTTTGTATCATCTGCAAATATTTTACATGAACTAATTACACATTCTGGCAGGTCATTTATAAAAACTGTGAACAGAATAGGTCCAAGAATACTTCCCTGCGGAATACGCTTACAACATCTATATTTGAAGAATAATTATTTCCAACTTTCACCCTTTGTACTCGATTAGAAAGAAACTCTTAATCCAGTTGTATATATTCCCATTTATACCATAACCTTCTAATTTTTTTAACAATCGGTAGTGGGGCACAGAGTCCCAAAGCTTTCCTAAAATCCAAGTAAATTACGTCAAAAGCAAGCCCATCATCGATCATATTTGTAAATCTTCCATTACTTCTAAAAGTTGTGTCATACAAGATTTACCCTGTCTAAATCCATGATTTGGCAATCTGAATATAAGGAAAATCATCATATGGTTTACTATTGCATCTCTCACAAATGACTCAAGCACTTTGCAAAGGATACAAGTCAGACTTACAGGGCGATAATTTCCTGGGTCAGACCTGTGCCTTTTTTAAATATAGCAGTTACAGTTGCAAACTTCCAATCATGGGTACCACTCCTTCACTTATTGAATTATTGAACAGCACACACAAAGGCACTGCTAGTTCTACACATAACTCCTTTAGTACTCTAGCTGGTAAACCATTGGACCAGAAGCTTTAGCAACATCCCAAATTTTCTTAATTTTTCTTTTATCGCTAATGGTGTAATGACTATATCACACAGAGTTTTTCCATCAGATAAAGAGGCGCTGTCGATTTCCCGGAACATTTTCAATATTTTCATGTATGAATACACTAGAAAAGAATTTATTTAGCACCTCGGCCTTATCATTATCACTAACTGCAATATTACCATCTTCTTTTCTCAGGGGACTAATTGAATCCTCAAGCCCGAACCCTGAACACAAGGTTCCTAAAAGGATTCACCAGGACTTCCAACATAGAAACACACACAACGTCAGAGACTTCCACTCTGAAGCAGCTGCAAAATAACACTGAGCGGGCAGTTCACCTAATCCCCAGCCTGCTTTACAGTCAACTTGGCTGTGATTGGACAATTCAACGTAAGGTCAACTACGACCGGGCAACTCACAGTGAGGATGATGCATGACCCAATTTCCCCACTTCCACGGACAAAAACACTAAAAAGTTCAAGATACCTCCCTACCCTCTCCAAGCTGTGCTGTCACACAGATATCCACTGACGCACACACACGCATGCGACGTGAGCGGAAATGTTCGCCGGCTCACCCTAGCACATATAGAAGAAATATTGACCTTGATGCGAACCGCGCAAGATACACTGACATGGAACATGATCAGTCCGCACATGCACAAGTTCAAACATGAATCGCCTCCACTAGATCTATCTGTACATAATACATACATGTACGGGCTCAAGTAGCAATGTCAGTGACCCCGACATCGATGTCGATGTCGATGTCGATGTCTCTCTCTCTCTCTCTCTCTCTTTCTCTCTGTGGTGTGATTAACTCTGCTCCTGACAGACGCACCCACATCATGGCCACAGCTCTGCAGACCACAGGGAGCAATCAATTTAATGTTAACGGAAAAGCCATGAAGCATCCACCAGAGGAGACACTGCACTACTGTCAGTCTCTTTGGGGGTGTTCGTTGCTTGGCTTTGACATTTGTGTTCAGTTTGAACCCTGAGATCTTATTTTTAATTAATGTCTCTAGATATTGATTCTTACCTAACAGGATCAAAATGCCTTAAAATGCGCCTGTGTTTACACATCCTTACTAACACAGACAGACAGAGAGACAGATAAAGAGACAGACAGAAAACCATACAGGCAGACAGACAGACAGACAGAGGGGAGTGGGGCAAAAATAATTACCACTACAGCAGGTTGTTCTTGCGTGTGAATCACGTGATCTAATCTTAGAGAGCTTTCCGATTTTGACACGGTGAAACGTGAAGCAATGAACGATAGAAATCTACAATATATGACAATAGAAGATCGGTAGAAACCTAAACAACATGACAATAGAACATCGATAGAAAATACAATACATGACAATAGAAGATCGGTAGAAACCTAAACAACATAGACAATAGAACATCGACAGAAACATACAATACATGACAATAGAAGCAATGATCGATAGAAAGCTATAATACATGACAAAAGAAGCTGTGCAGTTCATTGCAAATGATGTGCAGTGCATGACCATACAACAAAAATTTTGATACAACACAGTGCAATACAAAGTTTTAAAATATACAACACATTGCCTACAATATGGGCAATACAACACATTGCCCACAATATGGGGCAATACAACACATTGCCTACAATATGGGGCAATACAACACATTGCCTACAATATGAGCAATACAACACATTGCCTACAATATGGGGCAATACAACACATTGCCTACAATATGAGGCAATACAAACACATTGCCTACAATATGAGGCAATACAACACATTGCCCACAATATGAGGCAATACAACACATTGCCTACAATATGAGGCAATACAACACATTGCCTACAATATGGGGCAATACAACACATGCCTACAATATGAGGCAATACAACACATTGCCTACAATATGAGGCAATACAACACATTGCCTACAATATGAGGCAATACAACACATTGCCTACAATATGAGGCAATACAACACATTGCCTACAATATGAGGCAATACAACACATTGCCTACAATATGAGGCAATACAACACATTGCCTACAATATGAGGCAATACAACACGGCACAATGCAGTGCAATACAAAGTTAAAAAATATACAATACATTGCCCACAATATGGGGCAAAACAACACATTGCCTACAATATGGGCAATACAACACATTTGCCTACAAAATGGGGCAATACAACACGGCACAATGCAGTGCAATACAAAGTTAAAAAAAATATACAACACATTGCCTACAATATGGGGCAATATAACGCGGCACAATGCAGTGCAATCTCTTCCTCTACATCACAATTCAGAGCAGAGCAATGTAGCACAATATGATAAAATTTCACGCAATATGATATGCACAATGCAAGAGAGTGCAATACAAGACACTCAGTGCACTAAATGCAGTACAGTCCAATTAATTCCACACATAAAATGCAGTAATATAAGAAAAACGCACTGCTGTATAAACAGGACAACACATTTTATGCATCACGGTACAGTGCAATGCTAATGAAGCACACAATAATACAGCAATACGTACCAACAGTAAACACATGCAATGAAATCGTATCAGCACTTCAATGCATACATCACAGAACAAATTGCAATGCAATACATCACAGTACAACATTGCAATGTAAGATCAAGTAAACACATGCAATGCAATACATCACAGAAAACTTTCACACGTCCTGTGCAATGCAATACATCACAGTACAAACTGTGCAATGCAATACATCAAGTACAACACAGTGCAATGCAATACATCACAGTAAATCAATCATTTTAAAACGGGAAAACTTTTCAGGTCACTGCCATGCTGTAAACATCATTACAACTTACAGCCTATGTCCAACATGGGCAACCACACACACACCCACTCACTACCCAAATAACTTCGGGCTGTCAATTTGTTAAAGTTGTCTTTAGCTGAATATCCATGGCTACTCCACTGACTGAGCATAATAAGGTGAAACATATCTAAAGGTGACAAACATATCATCATAAGGTTGACAAACATCATATATACCACTTAAACCAACAATTTCAAACAATGGGTGCCTCCCCTGATTAATTCCAGACAATGCCAACAATACTAGCAACCACACAAACACATCATATCCTGGTCTGGCTTAAGGCCTAGCTATACTAAGATCTACTGACACCGACAGGTTCCAGTGGCCTAATTATGAAAGATCACACGAATAAATGTACTCACACTGCACAAAAAACCCTACCTTGATCTTACATGCCCAAATTTCATATCATCCAAATAACTACTCAACGCAACCATTACACTGTTTAATTACAACACCCATAGCCCTTCTGGCATAACGCAGCCCTTGCCTGGCACCTCAGACAGCTTCCAGCCTCCAGCTGCTCAAATCAACCAATACAGATAAGGATTTCCTTCTGAGTCCCCACGTTATCCTGGCTCAATCCAACCAAAACCAGGTTCAGATGATAGGATTACTAAAATGTCTACACTGAATTATACCAAACGTACCTTGAACAAAACACGTGCCGGCCAACTCGAGATGGGTTGTCCAGCGCCACCAAGGCCACCCCCAGACCAGCGGGGTCTACAGCACCCACCACAGCAACCAAGTCTTCACCCACCAAGGTTTCAGGAACACAGGTTTACAGTTCGACACAAACACAGCAACCAAGTCTTCACCCACCAGGGTCTCAGGAACACCCGGTTACAGTTCAACACAAACGCAGCAAACCAAGTCTTCACCCACCAGGGTCTCAGGAACACCGGTTACAGTTCAATACAAACACAGCAACCACGTCTTCACAAATTAAGTAGCGACAGTCCTTCTCCTGTACTTCCAACAGCGAGAAGAATGCAATTACACAGAAACACAGAATCAGTCCTCTCCAGACTCAAGTTCAGTTCAGTTCAGTTCAGTTCACTTGGACTTTGATAGCCTCACAGCTTTTTGTGTCCCAATCATCTTATTTCATAAACATTTGGTTGCTTAATGCATGCATATGCCAGGATATATTTTAATCTATTCTATTACTTTATTTCTATCAATCAAATTGAGATTTTAACATATTTAACTCAGCGTTAGTATCCAGAAGGTTTTTAAAAGTATTCAAATCTTTTGCTTTTTTAATGTGCGCAGTAGTTTTGTTCCAATACGGTGCCACTCTGTTACTAAATGAAAATTTTCTAATTAGTGCGACAATATTTAATTTGGATTTTGTTATCAGAATTTCTTGTAATTTGATTAGTGGTTAGTTGAAAAATGTGTTAAAATTTGTACTGTTAAGTCCCTTAAATAGCTTGTAAGTCTCAATCAAGTCTCCCCTTATTCGTCTGAACTTTAACGATGGTAAATTTAATCTTCGCAATCTATCTGCATAGCTAACATATTTGAATTCCTTAATTAACAAGGTGGCTCTTTTTTGTACTTTCTCAATACTTGCTGATTGCCTTTTTAAATAAGGGCTCCATATCACATTTCCATACTCCAGGTGGGGTCTAACTAATGCCTTATATAGTAATGTAAAAACTTCAGTATCCAAATATGAAAAAAGACCGTCTGATTATGCCGAGCATTTTATTTGCTTTCATCATTACACTGTTTATGTGCTTGTCAAATTTCAGACTGCTATCAAACATTACACCAAGATCTTTTTCTTCTGACACGGAATCAACATCTGAGACAGCATCATTATATTTCATAGTATATGTATACTCCGGATTATTTTTTCCATAATGTATAACCTTGCATTTAACTGGATTAAAATATAAATTCCATGTTTCACTCCACTTAATTAGATTATCAATATCATCTTGTAATTTAAGATGGTTACTTACAGGATCATATATTTTCGTATCATCTGCAAATATTTTACATGAACTAATTACACATTCTGGCAGGTCATTTATAAAAACTGTGAACAGAATAGGTCCAAGAATACTTCCCTGCGGAATACCGCTTACAACATCTATATTTGAAGAATAATTATTTCCAACTTTCACCCTTTGTACTCGATTAGAAAGAAAACTCTTAATCCAGTTGTATATATTCCCATTATACCATAACCTTCTAATTTTTTTAACAATCGGTAGTGGGGCACAGAGTCAAAAGCTTTCCTAAAATCCAAGTAAATTACGTCAAAAGCAAGCCCATCATCGATCATATTTGTAAAATCTTCCATTACTTCTAAAAGTTGTGTCATACAAGATTTACCCTGTCTAAATCCATGTTGGCAATCTGAATATAAGGAAAAATCATTCATAGGGTTTACTATTGCATCTCTCACAAATGACTCAAGCACTTTGCAAAGGATACAAGTCAGACTTACAGGGCGATAATTTCCTGGGTCAGACCTGGTGCCTTTTTTAAATATAGCAGTTACAGTTGCAAACTTCCAATCACTGGGGTACCACTCCTTCACTTATTGATTTATTGAACAGCACACACAAAGGCACTGCTAGTTCTACACATAACTCCTTTAGTACTCTAGCTGGTAAACCATCTGGACCAGAAGCTTTAGCAACATCCAATTTACTTAATTTTTCTTTTATCGCTAATGGTGTAATGACTATATCACACAGAGTTTTTCCATCAGATAAGAGGCGCTGTCGATTTCAGGAACATTTTCAATATTTCATGTATGAATACACTAGAAAAGAATTTATTTAGCACCTCGGCCTTATCATTATCACTAACTGCAATATTACCATCTTCTTTTCTCAGGGGACTAATTGAATCCTCAAGCCCGAACCCTGAACACAAGGTTCCTAAAAGGATTCACCAGGACTTCCAACATAGAAACACACACAACGTCAGAGACTTCCACTCTGAAGCAGCTGCAAAATAACACTGAGCGACAGTTCACCTAATCCCCAGCCTGCTTTACAGTCAACTTGGCTGTGATTGGACAATTCAACGTAAGGTCAACTACGACCGGGCAACTCACAGTGAGGATGATGCATGACCCAATTTCCCCACTTCCACGGACAAAACACTAAAAAGTTCAAGATACCTCCCTACCCTCTCCCAAGCTGTGCTGTCACACAGATATCCACTGACGCACACACACGCATGCGACGTGAGCGGAAATTGTTCGCCGGCTCACCCTAGCACATATAGAAAAAATATTGACTCTGATGCGAACCGCGCAAGATACACTGACATGGAACATGATCAGTCCGCACATGCACAAGTTCAAACATGAATCGCCTCCACTAGATCTATCTGTAACATAATACATACATGTACGGGCTCAAGTAGCAATGTCAGTGACCCTGACATCGATGTCGATGTCGATGTCGATGTCTCTCTCCTCTCTCTCTCTCTCTTTCTCTCTGTGGTGTGATTAACTCTGCCTCCTGACAGACGCACCCACATCATGGCCACAGCTCTGCAGACCACAGGGAGCAATCAATTTAATGTTAACGGAAAAGCCATGAAGCATCCCACCAGAGGAGACACTGCACTACTGTCAGTCTCTTTGGTGGTGTTCGTTGCTTGGCTTTGACATTTGTGTTCAGTTTGAACCCTGAGATCTTATTTTTAATTAATGTCTCCTAGATATTGATTCTTACCTAACAGGATCAAAATGCCTTAAAATGCGCCTGTGTTTACACATCTTACTAACACAGACAGACAGAGAGACAGATAAAGAGACAGACAGAAAACCATACAGGCAGACAGACAGACAGACAGAGGGGAGTGGGGCAAAAATAATTACCACTACAGCAGGTTGTTCTTGCGTGTGAATCACGTGATCTAATCTTAGAGAGCTTTCCGATTTTGACACGGTGAAACGTGAAGCAATGAACGATAGAAATCTACAATATATGACAATAGAAGATCGGTAGAAACCTAAACAACATGACAATAGAACATCGATAGAAACATACAATACATGACAATAGAAGATCGGTAGAAACCTAAACAACATGACAATAGAACATCGACAGAAACATACAATACATGACAATAGAAGCAATGATCGATAGAAAGCTATAATACATGACAACAGAAGCTGTGCAGTTCATTGCAAATGATGTGCAGTGCATGACCATACAACAAATTATGATACAACACAGTGCAATACAAAGTTTTAAAATATACAACACATTGCCTACAATATGGGGCAATACAACACATTGCCCACAATATGGGGCAATACAACACATTGCCTACAATATGGGGCAATACAACACATTGCCTACAATATGAGGCAATACAACACATTGCCTACAATATGGGGCAATACAACACATTGCCTACAATATGAGGCAATACAACACATTGCCTACAATATGAGGCAATACAACACATTGCCTACAATATGAGCAATACAACACATTGCCTACAATATGAGGCAATACAACACATTGCCTACAATATGGGGCAATACAACACATTGCCTACAATATGAGGCAATACAACACATTGCCTACAATATGAGGCAATACAACACATTGCCTACAATATGAGGCAATACAACACATTGCCTACAATATGAGGCAATACAACACATTGCCTACAATATGAGGCAATACAACACATTGCCTACAATATGAGGCAATACAACACATTGCCTACAATATGAGGCAATACAACACGGCACAATGCAGTGCAATACAAAGTTAAAAAATATACAATACATTGCCTACAATATGGGGCAAAACAACACATTGCCTACAATATGGGGCAATACAACACATTGCCTACAAAATGGGGCAATACAACACGGCACAATGCAGTGCAATACAAAGTTAAAAAAAATATACAACACATTGCCTACAAATATGGGGCAATATAACGCGGCACAATGCAGTGCAATCTCTTCCTCTACATCACAATTCAGAGCAGAGCAATGTAGCACAATATGATAAAATTTCACGCAATATGATATGCACAATGCAAGAGAGTGCAATACAAGACACTCAGTGCACTAAATGCAGTACAGTCCAATTAATTCCACACAATAAAATGCAGTTATATAAGAAAAACGCACTGCTGTATAAACAGGACAACACATTTTATTGCATCACGGTACAGTGCAATGCTAATGAAGCACACAATACAATACAGCAAAATACGATACCACACAGTACAACACAGTGCAATGCAATACATCGTAATACAGCACTGTTCAATGCAATACATCACAGAACAACACTGTGCAATGCAATACATCACAGTACAACACTGTGCAATGTAATGCATCAAAGTACAACACAGTGCAATGCAATACATCACAGTACAACACTGTGCAATGTAATACATCACAGTACAACACTGTGCAATGCAATACATCACAGTACAACACTGTGCAATGCAATACATCAAAGTACAACACAGTGCAATGCAATACATCACAGTACAACACAGTGCAATGCAATACATCACAGTACAACATTGTGCAATGTAATACATCATAGTAAAACACAGTGCAATGTAATACATCACAGTAAAGCACAGTGCGATGCAATACATCAGAGTACAACACAGTGCACTGCAATAAATCACAGTAAAATACAGTTCAATGCAATGCATCACAGTAAAGCACAGTGCAATGCAATACATCAGAGTACAACACAGTGCAATGCAATAAATCACAGTACAACACTGTGCAATGCAATACATCACAGTACAATGCAATACATCACAGTACAATGCAATACATCACAGTACAGCACAGTGCAATGCAATACATCACAACACAGTGCAATGCAATACATCACAGTACAACACAGTGCAATGCAATACATCACAATACAACACAGTGCAATGCAATACATCACAATACAACACTGTGCAATGCAATACATCACAGTACAACACAGTGCAATGCAATACATCACAATACAACACAGTACAATGCAATACATCACAGTACAAGACAGTGCAATGCAACACGTCACTGTATAATATAGTGCAATTCAGCATAATGCAATACATTGCATTGCAATACAGGAGAATACAATAGGCCACTAAGCAATACAGTGCAATACAACAAGCACAGAACAATGTAGAGCAAGACATCACATACAATGCAAACTCCATCACAATAATGTGGACTACAATGCTGTGCAAAATAATAAAACAATACAATAATCCAACAGCACAATTCAATACAACACAATTCAAGACAAACCATACAAGACAGTGCAGTACAGAAACAACATAGTACAACGTCGAAATCATGGACATGTTATACCAATTTTCGGTGTTTTCCGATTCGGTACAGTGCAAGACATCTAAGAGCACCTGCGACGCGAGCTGGACGTGCGTGGCCAGTGGGATGCAAATTTACCTTCCTAGTTACAGTTCAAATTGCGAGCTGTATGGAACACAATGCGCCATTTTGGTGACTTTTGTGCCCTTATCCAAACTCAATTTGAGCTTGTTTTGCCATTATTATCCTTTCGTAGTGAATACCTTCACCTTTGCACCATTAATTGAGGCCGCTCGGTAGCTCAAGGGTGTGCATGCGAGGGTGCTAGGGCTGTTGCATGTTCCCTAACGAATGGATGAGTTGTGTCAACTGGGGTACAAACGAGAGAATTTCCGACTTAACTGTGATGTTCGCAGAAATCCTTATCACAGCCAGCAGCTAATTCCAGCCCAAGACTAGTCTTCAACTTCATTAGGACGTCAGTCATGGTCCGTGGAGCGAATAACCCTTTGTTGGCCGGGGACGGGCGACTAGGTGTGTGCCCCGTCACAAGCTTTTCCTGTAACTAGTTTTCTCTTCATCTTTTGTACATAACGATGAGATTTGTCATTGTCCGTTTTTTCTCTCTCTTCAAACGTACTTTAAACAGTCTTTTTTTTTTTTTCTTATTCGAGTGTTCGTTTTGGTTACAACGTTTCATTGTTTCATTCAAGGCCGTCGATGTGCCACTTTGTTGCGCAATCAATGCGTTGGCATGGCTTCATGTCATTTCGATGAGTTATTTGCACCTGGCATGGGCTGGGAAGAGGATTGCCTGAATAAGACTGTAGTGGGAGAAACTCCCTTTTGCACTGTTTTTTCCTGAGTTCCCGGTATCAGTCTTCTTTCGTTTGACTTGAGTGTGGCGTGGGGATAACCCTTGTTGCCCGGGACGGCGACCTAGTTCTTCGTACAAGCGTTGTGTAACTAGTTTTTCTTTCTTTTCTTTTTTCATAACGATTGAGATTTGTACATTGTCGCTTCTTTCCATGGTTGAACAGTCGGTTCAAAACAAAGTCATAATTTATTTACATAGCACTTCGGCAGGTGTTCGTTATTGAGGTTACAAACGTTTCATTGTCATTGCCGACATGTCGAAATTGTGGTCAGTTTGTTGGCGAAATAATTTGTTGGCATTGAGCTTTCAAATGATCAATGTTCAATAATTTATTAGCAGCCTTGGGCGGGCGGCTTCGCGCTTTGCCTGTAATAAAGAGCAGGGTAGTGGGAGAATAAACTCGCCATTTTGCACAGTTTTCAATTGGAGACAACTGGGGTTTTTTCATGGCTGCTTGGTCGTACGTTTCTCCCTTTTTGCTGCTGGTATTATGTGTTCAGTCTTCTGTCACTGAGTCGAATCGCGGAACATTGGTAGCGTGTGTAGGGCATGATACTTAAGGTGGGGAGTGAGGAGTCCTTCCTGTCGCGCCCCTACCTTCTGGCCCCGCTCGTCTCGTACTGGTTTGTTTGCCTGTGTGTCAGAAGAGTGGATGAAGAATTATATTATATGTTGAGCTGAATTACTGGTTTCTTTGTCATCGATTTTTAAAAAAAAAAAAAAGGAAAAATTGAAACTAAAAATACCAAATATCATATTACTTTGCATTCGAATGGGAAAGTGTGTATTCACTTTGGAAAAAAAAAATCCTTCATAAAAGGAATAATGTTAATTGGATTGAAATATTGATTGATGTCCCCCTGTGGAGCCACCCGAGTGCAATCCAATGCAGTGCAATACGGAACAATCCAATGTAGTGCAATACAGAACAATGCGATACAGTGCAATCCAATGCAGTGCAATACAATGCAGTGCAATGCAGAACAATCCAGTGTAGTGCAATACAGAACAGTGCGATACAGTGCAATCCAATGTAGTGCAATAAGAGCAATGCAATGCAGTGCAATACAGAACAATGCGATACAGTGCAATACAGAACAATCCAATGCAGTGCAATACAGAACAATGCAATACAGAACAATGCAATGCAGTGCAATACAGAACAATGCAATACAGAACAATGCAGTGCAGTGCAATACAGAACAATGCAATACAGAACAATCCAATCCAGTGCAATGCAGAACAAAGCAATGCAGAACAATCCAATGCAGTGCAATACAGAACAATCCAATGTAGTGCAATACAGAACAATCCAATGTAGTGAAATACAGAACAATCCAATGTAGTGCAATACAGAACAATGCAATGCAGTGCAATACAGAACAATGCAATACAGAACAATCCAATCCAGTGCAATGCAGAACAAAGCAATGCAGAACAATCCAGTGCAGTGCAATACAGAACAATCCAATGTAGTGCAATACAGAACAATGCGATAGAGTGCAATACAGAACAATCCAATGTAGTGCAATACAGAACAATCCAATGTAGTGAAATACAGAACAATCCAATGTAGTGCAATACAGAACAATACAATGCAGTGCAATACAGAACAATGCAGTGCAATACAGAACAATGCAATACAGAACAATCCAATCCGGTGCAATGCAGAACAATGCAATGCAGAACAATCCAATGCAGTGCAATACAGAACAATCTAATGCAGTGCAATACAGAACAATCCAATGCACTGCAATACAGAACAATCCAATGCACTGCAATACAGAACAAATGCGATGCAGTGCAATACAGAACAAATACGATGCAGTGCAATACAGAACAATGGGATGCAGTGCAATACAGAACAATCCAATGTAGTGCAATACAGAACAATGCGATACAGTGCAATCCAATGCAGTGCAATGCAATGCAGTGCAATACAGAACAATCCAGTGTAGTGCAATACAAAACAATGCGATACAGTGCAATCCAATGTAGTGCAATAAGAACAATACAATGTAGTACAATACAGAACATTGCGATGCAGTGCAGTACAGAACAATCCAATACAGTGCAATACAGAACAATCCAATGCAATGCAATACAGAACAATCCAGTGTAGTGCAATACAGAACAATGCGATTGAGTGCAATACAGAACAATCCATGTAGTGCAATACAGAACAATCCAATGCAGTGCAATACAGAACAATACAATGCAGTGCAATACAGAACAATCCAATGTAGTGCAATACAGAACAATCCAATGCAGTGTAATACAGAAAAATGCAATGCAGTGCAATACAAAACAATCCAACGCAATGCAATACAGAACAATCCAATGCATTGTAATACAGAAAAATGCAATGCAGTGCAATACAATGCAGTGCAATCCAGTGCAATACAGCATAATACAATATAGTGCACTACAATACAACACAATATGGCACTGCAATAGATCACAATAAAGTGCAATACAGTATAATACAATATAGTGCACTGCAATACAACACAATATGGCACTGCAATAGATCACAATAAAGTGCAATACAGCATAATACAATATAGTGCACTACAATACAACACAATATGGCACTGCAATAGATCACAATAAAGTGCAATACAGCATAATACAATATAGTGCACTACAATACAACACAATATGGCACTGCAATAGATCACAATAAAGTACAATACAGCATAATACAATATAGTGCACTACAATACAAACAATATGGCACTGCAATAGATCACAATAAAGTGCAATACAGCATAATACAATATATTGCACTACAATACAGCACAATATGGCACTGCAATAGATCACAATAAAGTGCAATACAGCATAATACAATATAGTGCACTACAATACAACACAATATGGCACTGCAATAGATCACAATAAAGTGCAATACAGCATAATACATTATAGTGCACTACAATACAGCACAATATGGCACTGGAATAGATCACAATAAAGTGCAATACAGCATAATACAATATAGTGCACTACAATACAGCACAATATGGCACTGCAATAGATCACAATAAAG
>CM031597.1:2604435-2606935 GCA_018398815.1 Conus ventricosus
ACACTACGTCATCCCACTAACGCCCTACAACTGAATTTAAAAGGTAAACGTGCAATTCATAGCTACCCTCTCTCTCTCTCTCTCTCTCTCTCTCTCTCCTCTGAACCTAAATTGACTGTTCCATTGACCTTGATGGTCCAAACACCAGGAAAAGATCTTTTTCCCCACGTAACAGAAGTCAATCACTTTAGACACATTGCGACGTACAGTCTGAGAGACGAATGAACATGGGCAAATGTTTTTCATTTGAACGGCCCAGATGCGCAGTACAATAACCCCCTCCCCCCCTCTCCTTCTTAAACAAAGATGGTGAATTTTCTTTCTTATTTAAAAAATACACCTGGTGTAACTCTTTATCTTATTTTAAGTTGTGGCTGTGGTGGACAGAGCCAAGGTGAATGGGAGGTGGGAGGAGAGGAGGCGTAAAAGAGGAGGGTGTGGGTGGAAAGAGAGCACGGCAGGAGGCAGCAGTATGTGAAATGTCGCTCCATCTCTTTGCCAACCCGACCTGCCAACACGGCCGTCCAGCCTGTCTCCGGGCCTGCAGTTACTTTCGCCTTCATCCTGTTGGAGTGTTGCTGTCCGAGTTCTCGCTCCATCTCGCCTTCAATGGGAGCTGTCACTGCCACTCCCTCTTGCTACCCCTCTCCCTCCCCCCTCCGTGCCCCCGTTTTTCCCTCCCACCCGACTCCCTCTCCCACTCTTCTGACAAAGACGGGGATGAGCTGGCAGGTAGAGCGTTAATTGAATCAGCAGGAAGAATGCATCGTGTGCAGTTACAGGACGTAGAGCCCGGATGTGTGTCAACACTTCTGTGACAGCCAACAGGCGTTGTCAAAAATTGAAAATCAGTGAAACAGTTCATACATCACAAGATGCAATTTCACGCTGATTGAGATGAAAAAAAATGTTTGTTTGTTTATTTGTTTGTTTCGTGAGGATCTGTTTCTATGTGAAGGTTCAGCTGTTTGAGCAAGAAGAGGTCGCAAGTCTGTTTCTATGTGAAGGTTCAGCTGTTTGAGCAAGAAGAGGTCGCAAGTCTGTTTCTATGTGAAGGTTCAGCTGTTTGAGCAAGAAGAGGTCGCAAGTCTGTTTCTATGTGAAGGTTCAGCTGTTTGAGCAAGAAGAGGTCGCAAGTCTGTTTCTATGTGAAGGTTCAGCTGTTTGAGCAAGAAGAGGTCGCAAGTCTGTTTCTATGTGAAGGTTCAGCTGTTTGAGCAAGAAGAGGTCGCAAGTCTGTTTCTATGTGAAGGTTCAGCTGTTTGAGCAAGAAGAGGTCGCAAGTCTGTTTCCCAGTGAATCAATATTGGGGACTGCTACACTTGATGGAGTGCCCCTTCTACAACAAGTTCCAGGACACATGGTCCTTGTGCTCTCGTTCAATGGTTTTAATGTCTTCCGACTCTGAGAGCCTTTGTAGAATGCTTTTGTCCAGAAGCAGAGAGAGCAAGAAGAGAGGAGAGAGTGTGAGTGTGTGTGTGTGTGTGTGGGGGGGGGGGGGGGGGGGGAGGCGTAAGAGAAAGCGGGCAGGGGATAAAAAACATAAGCTTCCAGTTCTGCAGGCAACATGTACCCCATAGAGATGGACGCTGGACACTTTAAGATATAGTTCTGGTTGTATGGGTGTATTGGTAGACAGGTCGTCTATCCCAACTTTCGTGGCATTTTGACCCCTGTCTGCTGCGGTACCATTGCTTGTCATGGGCGTTAAAACTGAATGTAACGCCGGATAGATGATTTTTTTCATACTAACGACAGACTACAAACATGCCACTTATGATTTCGATCCTCGGGTCTTTTGCAGATTCACACAATGTCATACAATTGCATCTTTTCAAAGCGAGGTCTATGACAAAACGAAAGATGTAGCACACGTGATTTAAATTTGACCATCGGGTCATCCAGACACAGGACATAGAAACAGAGACAAAAAAGTACACTCAAAGACAATGCCAATGAGGGCTTTTTATATTTTATTTTGATTAATCAACCCAATTGTGGAAAGGAACAGTGGTGAAAGATCAATAACGTGTTCTTGCAGATCCTTTTCTAGGTCTGCAACAACCAGCGAGGGTGTGTGGAAATGTATAATCCATAAAGGCATGCATTATGATCATATCTACATTCTTCATTCACTACACTTTTGTATTTATAATTCAAAAACGCCTGCATTATGATCATAACTACATTCTTCATTCACTACACTTTCGTATTTTGATTTGTATTTCCAAAACTTCCACTAGCCGATTTTTCTTTTCATACTTTTCCTTGTGTGTGCGTGTACAACACACACACACACACACACACACACACACACACACACACACACACACACCACACGTACGCACACACACGCACGTACGCACGCATGCACGCACGTACGCACACGCACACGCACACACACACACACACATGCACACACACAGATGTGGAGAGAGAGAGAGAGAGAGAGAGAGACAAAGAGAAAGAGAAAGAGAGACCTTTTGTCACATGCGAACAG
>CM031597.1:2616935-2689435 GCA_018398815.1 Conus ventricosus
GTTGTATTGAATGTACCTCAAAGGCTGAACTTTGTCAGGTGCTGTATTGAATGTACCTCAAAGGCTGAACTTTGTCAGGTGTTGTATTGAATGTACCTCAAAGGCTGAACTTTGTCAGGTGTTGTATTGAATGTACCTCAAAGGCTGAACTTTGTCAGGTGTTGTATTGAATGTACCTCAAAGGCTGAACTTTGTCAGGTGTTGTATTGAATGTACCTCAAAGGCTGAACTTTGTCAGGTGTTGTATTGAATGTACCTCAAAGGCTGAACTTTGTCAGGTGTTGTATTGAATGTACCTCAAAGGCTGAACTTTGTCAGGTGTTGTATTGAATATACCTCAAAGGCTGAACTTTGTCAGGTGCTGTATTGAAGTTTCATCCTCAGATAGCTGATGCCTACAGCTGTTAGTGTAACAGAGAATATGCAGCGTTTTAAAGTTGTGGACTCGAACCGAAAGTGACAGCGGAAAAAACGTCTCCAGATAGTTTGCAGATTTGCAGTCAGCGTAAAAATTCAGCGGAGTTCCCCTTGAGTTGTGGGCCCTTCTGAGTGCACTTCAGCTCCCCCCTCAAGGGAACTGCGCATCTGGGCCGTTCAAAGAAAAGAACATCCGCCCATTTTCATTCATCTCCCAAACCGCATGTCGTAATGTGTCTTAAGTGACTGGCTTTATCACGTGGGAAGAAGGGTCTTCTCCCTGGGGGTTGAACCAACAACATCAATGAAACAGCCGGTTTAGATTCACAGGAGAGAGAGAGAGAGAGAGAGAGAGAGAGAAGGTCGCTAATTGCACGTGTACCTTTTAAATTCAGTTGTAGGGCGTTAGTGGGATGACTTAGTGTCGATACAGTCAGTGCACTTGCTTTTCTCTTCCCACAGGGAATCGCCATCAGCGTTTGGGTTCAACAGAAGTTCATTGCCATTCTACTTCACTGTTTTCCGTCATCGTTCTCACCACACCCTCTGAACAGCTGTAGTTATAGCCAGATGGAAATGTCTCTAGCAAACGATAGCAATAAAAGACCCAGTTCAGTTCATCATGTTTAGCAACAACTGAACAGCAGGAATAGTATCTGCATCCAGGATCTTTAGAGCACATGTGATGTGTCACGTGACATAAGATTTGTTGAACCCACATCAATTTTTTTGCTCAAACAACTTTAGGTACTTTTGGCACATATTAACTGACTATTTGTCGAGGAAAGAAAGGTAAAATATATTGGCCACTTGGCTTCCTCCTAGTTACAAAAAAAAACACGAGAAAAATATATTCATAAACACTATAAAGTTAGCTTTCCTGTCCAGTTGAAGACACTAATGCAAACCTAAAATGCTGTCATAATGAGAGATGTTGCTATGTGTGTACATTATATTACGTTTTAGAAAGCAACAGTTGAAAGAAATGATATAAACCTAAGTTTGTTATTTTTATTGTCGCCAAATGAGAAAACTTCTTTTTGAAAATGTTTCTGTATAAATCATTGATTTTCAATAGCATAAACAATTTCATGTTACGTGTCTCATGTGGATAGGCTGGAGGCCTCACATTAAAGTCACGAGTTCACGAGTTCACGAGTTCTCTCTCTCTCTCTCTCTCTCTCTCTCTCTCTCTCTCTCTCTCTCTCTCTCTCTCTCTCTCTCTCTCTCTCTCTCTCTCTGTGCGTGTGTGTGTGTGTGTGTGTGTGTGTGTGTGTGTGTGTGTGTGTGTGTGTGATGTGTGTAGAGGCCTATAGGTTAGACTGCATGTAAGATAATGTGAGGCAGAGGAACGAACGTTTTTGTGGAACTTGGGTTTTTGGGAGAGGAATCGGCAACACCTCCGACACAGACGATCCAGAGAAAGGCGAGAACGTTAAATCTATATCCTCATGTCTCCCCCTTTCCTACCCCCACCTCCTCTCCAATCCCACCCCCTCCCGAAGGAAGCCATCCTGTCTGTTAGAAAGCCTGAATCAGATCACACCAAGCACAGATCGATAGCCTGACACATCATTTCTCGCGCTCCCAGACACATGCCTTTGTCTAGGCGTGAAAGTTAAGACATGGAAACGGAAGCAAGGGTAAAAAAAAGGAAGAACAAAAGAAAACGATACGTCTCAGTTCCTTTCCCTTTCTTCCAGAAACAACGCCACACGACCCATCCATCAGCCCCTCTCCCCTTCCTTTCTTCCAGAAACAACGCCACACGACCCATCCACCAGCCCCTCTCCCCTTCCTTTCTTCCAGAAACAACGCCACACGACCCATCCATCAGCCCCTCTCTCCTTCCTTTCTTCCAGAAACAACGCCACACGACCATCCATCAGCCCCTCTCCCCTTTCTTTCTTCAAGAAACAACGCCACACGATCCATCCACCAGCCCCTCTCGCCTTTTTTTCTTCAAGAAACAACGCCACACGACCCATCCATCAGCCTTTCTCGCCTTCCTTTCTTCCAGAAACAACGCCACACGACCCATCCACCAGCCCCTCTCGCCTTCCTTTCTTCCAGAAACAAAGCCACACGACCCATCCATCAGCCCTCTCCCCCTCTTTTCTTCCAGAAACAACGCCACACGACCCATCCACCAGCCCCTCTCTCCTTCCTTTCTTCCAGAAACAAAGCCACACGACCCATCCATCAGCCCCTCTCCCCCTCTTTTCTTCCAGAAACAACGCCACACGACCCATCCATCAGCCCCTCTCCCCCTCTTTTCTTCCAGAAACAACGCCACACGACCCATCCATCAGCCCCTCTCCCCCTCTTTTCTTCCAGAAACAACGCCACACGACCCATCCACCAGCCCCTCTCGCCTTCCTTTCTTCCCTCTCCCCTTCCTTTCTTCCAGAAACAACGCCACACGACCCATCCATCAGCCCCTCTGCCTTCTTTTCAGGTCCCAGAGTTGTAGTGTACCTTGTTATTTGGAGCTCTGAGAGAACGTTATTATGATTATGGAGTTAAAGTATTGCAGAACACCAAAGGCAAGAATGTTTCAGGACTCCAGAACAATATGGCTACGTAATGTTGATTTGGGGAAGGTTGCATTCACAGATGGTGTGTGGCTACTCACATGATTAAGAGACCGTGTGTGTGTGTGTGTGTGTGTGTGTGTGTGTGTGTGTGTGTGTGTGTGTGTGTGTGTGTGTGTCTGTCTGTCTGTTTGTCTGTCTCTCTGTCTGTGTGCGTGTGTTAGTTAGTTTCAAATTTAACGTCTATCCACTCTAGGTGATATTAGACGAAAAAAAAACAACAAACAAACAAACAAACAAACAAAAAAAAAAACCTACATCAATGAAAACAGTCAGACAAAACCCTCATGATAAAGTGATAAAGCTAGAAAGCTACAAATGGTTTTGATATGGGAGAGTACAGTGAGAGGTAGGGGACGGATAAGGATGGTCCTTTCGTATATGTTATGTAAATTTAGTAGTAGGTTAATGATTGACTCACTTAAAAGTAACCTCATAAGTATGAGTAAATAAGTGCAAGAAACTATAAATACTTACTTATTGGACTCTTTGATAAAGAAATAAAGAATTCATAGGTTAATGCTGGTGATTCGAAAATATTTGTAATAGTATATGTAGAAAGTATGGGTATAAATTGTTTGATAGTGGCACATGAGATAATATGATCAACTGTGATGCTCTGTCCACAAACACATGAGGCATTTTACTAAATTTTGTTGTAAAAGCATCGACTTTCCACTTATACATGAGAGACGATAACTTCCTGCTGATGGGGAGTGTGTTTTTAAGTTTGCAATACTAAAATCTGCGTAAATAAGCTTTTTGTGAGACTTTCTGAAGTAATTCTGGAAATGGTTCCAAGCAAATGATTCCACTATACTATATTGTTCTTGAACCGTAAGTGGAAAATCTATCCTGAGGGACTCTGAGCTACATTTTGCACCTTGTTTTGCAGCTCTGTCTACTTTGTCGTTATAATAAAACGAACAGTGTGACGGTATCCAGCAGAAAGTAATTGCCGTGCCTTGTATAGAGAGAGCATGAATTAAACAGCTAATTTCAATTATCATTTCTGATGTATTCTGCAGTTTTAATGATTTCAGTGCCTGAAGCACAGACTTTGAATCAACACAAAAAAGTACTTGAAATATAGATCGTGGGAAATTTAGAAGATAATTTAACGCCATTAATATTGCAGTAAGTTCCGCAGTAAAAACCGATTTATTTTTCCCCAGTGAAAAACATTTCTCTACTTTTAAATCAGGTATCAAATAAGCAGAGCCCGCATTTTTCTGGATTAATGACCCATCTGTGTATACTTTTAAATGATTTGGATACTTCTCTTCAATATGAAATTTAGCATTACTTGCCACTATATTTATATTGTCCTTCTTTTTTAAATCAGTGTGGTCAATATCAAAATGGGCCCTTTGAAGTTCCCAGGGTGGTGTAGGGAAGAAAGACGGCCTTGCAGATACAGACTTTTCGTCTACAGTAATGCCCGTGGCTTGCCTAAGCTTAGATGTATACGTTGCCAAAGTAATCTGAGAGGATATTGTTTTTGCACGTGTAGGAAAGTCGATATCTGATCTAATTTTAATTTCATTTTTCACATCATTCTTCACTGGAAAGCTTCTTATCACAAATTTCGTGGCAGCCACTTCCCTCTGATCATCAAAGGGTAAAATCTGAGCTTCATTATATGTTCGAAGACAAGATGCATGGGTGGGAAGACCCATTGCAAGTTTAAGCGCTTTGCATTCTATACTTTGAAGCTTCTTTAACAGATATTTTGGTGCACTAAAAAACACTTCTTGCGCATATGTTAATTTTGATCTTATTAGACATTTACATAGATAAATTAGAGTGGACGTGTCTTGTCCCCACCTCTGTGTACTCACAATTTTGAGAAAATTTAAAGTTTTCCTTGCTTTTGTCAGCAAATAATCTATGTGTTGATTCCAAGACATTTTCGATGTGAGGTTAACGCCCAAAAACTTGATTTGTGAAGCATAATTAAGAACTACTCCATTCATTCTGAAAATATGCATTTTGTCGGGATTCGAGCCACTGTTGATAAAAACAATGTTTGTTTTTTCTGCAGATAAACTTAGTCCATTCTTTGTCAAGTACCCTGCTATAATGTCAAGCTGTTTTTTGATACACTTTTTTCGTATGGTTTATGGTACGTAGTGGGGTTTTCTTTTTTAAGGTTACTTCCATCCAAATGCATATATCGTCAGCATATTGAACTAAGATGACATTTTTAGATATTTTGCTGGGTAAATCATACATCAGTAATGAAATAGGAAAGGAGCAATAACTGATCCTTGAGGGATACCCATTGTAAGAGTTCTTTTACTTGAATACGTGTTCCCTATTCTAGTTTGAATTTGTCTATTCTTTAGAAAACAATGATATAATCATAATATGACCAGACAGACCGATGTTTTTTTAATTTAAGTAGAGCCGAGAATGCCAGACTTGATCATAAGCCTTATTTATGTCAAAAAATGTCGCTAATATACATTTACGTCTAGCAAATTGCTTTTTATGTTTGTTGTAAGTTTCACTAATAGTTCTGTTGTCGATCTACTCTTCTGAAACCAGCCTGATTTATAGGTATTATTTCATTCTTCTCACAAAAGTGTGTAAGTCTGTTTAAAACGATTCTTTCCAAAAGTTTGCAAACATGGGATGTTAATGCTATAGGTCTATAATTGTTTATGTCTGTGCAGCTTTTGCCATGTTTGTGAATGGGAACCACGATTGATTCTTTCCAAATTTTTGGCATATCACCATCACACCAGCATTTTTGAAATATTTCATACAGGAAATTGATAAAATTTTCAGGCAGATTTTTCAGCATTTGATTCGAAATTGCGTCCAGTCCCACCGATGTTTTTTTTATTTGGGATGGAATTTATTGCATCTTTGAGTTCCTGAAGCGTTAGATGTGCATTAATATAGTTTGTGTTATCAGGAATAGGATCTTTGTAAATTTCTTTTTGCTCTTCTTGGTCTCTATACTCATTACAAATCTTTGATAAACCATTTTCACAGCTGACATTAGCAAACATGTTAGCGAAGGCTTCTGCTTTCTGCGGAACACTTGGTAAGGCATTATCATTTTGTTTTATTGGATATGTTGGTAACTTAATGCCATTTTTCATTACTTTTATCTCCTGCCAAATTTTTCCTATATCTTTATGTTCATTTATTTCAGTTTTGCAAAATGTGGACCAGTAGCGCTGCTTTGCATCTTGGATTATTTCATCACTATGCTTACTAGCCATTTTCATTTCTCTATGTTTTCTATCTTTTTGGTCTGTTCCTTTGTCCCTGATATATATCTTATATTTTTCTTTCTTTTCATCAACAGCACGCTTGCAGTCATCATTCCACCATACATTTCCTTTGCGCTTCCCTGGTTTAGATATATGTATCCTAGGAATAGAATTATCTGCAGCTGCTATAAGTGTGCGTGTGTGTGTGTGTGTGTGTGTGTGTGTGTGTGTGTGTGTGTGTGTGGCGTGCGTGCGTGTGCGTGCGTGCGTGCGTCCGTGCGTGTGTGTGTATATGTGCGTGCATGCGTGCGTACGTGCGTGCCTACGTGCGTGCCTACGTGTGTGTGTGTGTGTGTGTGTGTGTGTGTGTGTGTGTGTGTGTGTGTGTGTGTGTGTGTGTGTACAGATCGATGACAATGAGTGTGATGAAGAGGATGCTGTTCTTTCATGAGTACAAGAAGACATCTCCCCCAAAAGGATGTTCCAAGCTTGCCCATATACCCTGTACCTGACACATCCACACAGCAACAACAGCTCGAGAAATGAACACAGACAAACGAACTTTTTTTTTCAAGAGTGGCACCGCCTTTTGATCTTGAACAGAGTCAAACAAACACACTGACGAACAGCAACAAACACAGGTAACCTCCGTTTGATGTGTGGGCAAGCTTGGAACATCCTTTTGGGGAGGATGTCTCCTTGTTTGTTCTGTGTGCTCTCTCTTGCCATTTCTGCTAGGGGATTGCGTGCTGTAAGCAGCATTTGTTCTGTGTGCTCTCTCTTGCCATTTCTGCTAGGGGATTGCGTGCTGTAAGCAGCATTTGTTCTGTGTGCTCTCTCTTGCCATTTCTGCTAGAGGATTGCGTGCTGTAAGCAGCATTTTGTTCTGTGTGCTCTCTCTTGCCATTTCTGCTAGGGGATTGCGTGCTGTAAGCAGCATTTGTTCTGTGTGCTCTCTCTTGCCATTTCTGCTAGGGGATTGCGTGCTGTAAGCAGCATTTGTTCTGTGTGCTCTCTCTTGCCATTTCTGCTAGGGGATTGCGTGCTGTAAGCAGCATTTGTTCTGTGTGCTCTCTCTTGCCATTTCTGCTAGGGGATTGCGTGCTGTAAGCAGCATTTGTTCTGTGTGCTCTCTCTTGCCATTTCTGCTAGGGGATTGCGTGCTGTAAGCAGCATTTGTTTGGAGTTATGTGCGTGTATTCATTTCCTCAAGGGGGCAAGAGTTACCCTACTTGTTCTTTTATTAATGTTTACTGTTCCCTGCCTCATTCAAGATTTTGTTCATGCCAATAGTTGACTGTGAACATTGCGCTCTAACCAACTGGGCCCCAAAGCTGTATCAATGACCTGCCAGCAGGCCTCAGTTCTACTAAACCATCAGGATGCTGGCGTTACGCTGGACCACAAGCACTGCGGCAGGACCTGGACGAGCAAGTCTGGCGGCAAGCAAAACGGAAGTCGCCCTGTCACAACCGGAAGTTCAGTCCTGGATTTGATAAGACAGCGTCAAACGCTGGATCACAGTTGATACCCTGAGTGTGCTGTGAAGGAATTTGATGGACAGGTCTTCCCTACAGACCCCCGATGACCCTTCACTGATTGAAGAAAGAAGAAGAAGTTGAAGGAGGAGGAGGAGGAGGAGGAGGAGGAGGAGGAGGAGGAGGAGGAGGAGGAGAAGGAGGAGGAGGAGGAGAAGAAGAAGAAGAAGAAGAAGAAGAAGAAGAAAGAAAAAGAAGAAGAAGAAGAAGAAGAAGAAGAAGAGAAGGAGGAGGACGAAGTGGAGGAGGAGGAATAGGAAGAAGAAGAAGACACCCTGCGTTACCTCCAGCTTCAGGATGTGAGAAAACCTGCCAATGAACCCTTCCAAAGCTCTGAAATAAGATCAACAGCAAGACCAGCTATACAATGGGCTTCATCTCGCATTATCTTAAAGTTAAACAGCAAAATGAACAGAACAGGTAAAGCAACCTGCGGTCAGGACCTTGGCGCCACTCATCCTGCGGTGCTCAGTCCAGCGTGAGACCTCTGCACACACGGCGCCGTCAACGCAGTGGAGATAGTGCACAGACAGCCCACAGGATGGGTCCGGCTCGACCAGCAGCAGACCTCCAGCGTGGATGAGGTTGTGATCGAAATGAAGTGGGCCACTCTCAGACTCAGGCGGAACTAAGCCAGGATGGCTCGTTCTCACGAGTCTCACCGTGATCTTGTCAACGTCTTCGGCACATACCTATTCGATCTTCTTTCTCCCATCAACGGAAGAACAATCATTGACAATCCCGTTTAGTAGCCTACATATCCTCGCTTCTGTCTCCCATCAACGGAAGAACGGTCCCGTTTAGTACATATCCTCTCTTCTGTCTCCCATCAACGGAAGAACGGTCCCGTTTAGTACATATCCTCTCTTCTATCTCCCATCAACGGAAGAACGGTCCCGTTTAGTACATATCCTCTCTTCTGTCTCCCATCAACGGAAGAACGGTCCCGTTTAGTACATATCCTCTCTTCTTTCTCCCATCAACGGAAGAACGGTCCCGTTTAGTACATATCCTCTCTTCTGTCTCCCATCAACGGAAGAACGGTCCCGTTTAGTACATATCCTCTCTTCTTTCTCCCATCAAAGGAAGAACGGTCCCGTTTAGTACATATCCTCTCTTCTTTCTCCCATCAACGGAAGAACGGTCCCGTTTAGTACATATCCTCTCTTCTGTCTCCCATCAACGGAAGAACGGTCCCGTTTAGTACATATCCTCTCTTCTGTCTCCCATCAACGGAAGAACGGTCCCGTTTAGTACATATCCTCTCTTCTTTCTCCCATCAACGGAAGAGCGGTCCCGTTTAGTACATATCCTCTCTTCTGTCTCCCATCAACGGAAGAACGGTCCCGTTTAGTACATATCCTCTCTTCTGTCTCCCATCAACGGAAGAACGGTCCCGTTTAGTACATATCCTCTCTTCTGTCTCCCATCAACGGAAGAACGGTCCCGTTTAGTACATATCCTCTCTTCTGTCTCCCATCAACGGAAGAACGGTCCCGTTTAGTACATATCCTCTCTTCTGTCTCCCATCAACGGAAGAACGGTCCCGTTTAGTACATATCCTCTCTTCTGTCTACCATCAACGGAAGAACGGTCCCGTTTAGTACATATCCTCTCTTCTGTCTCCCATCAACGGAAGAACGGTCCCGTTTAGTACATATCCTCTCTTCTGTCTCCCATCAACGGAAGAACGGTCCCGTTTAGTACATATCCTCTCTTTTTTCTCCCATCAACGGAAGAACGGTCCCGTTTAGTACATATCCTCTCTTCTGTCTCCCATCAACGGAAGAACGGTCCCGTTTAGTACATATCCTCTCTTCTGTCTCCCATCAACGAAGAACAATCATTGAATGTTCTTCTTCCCATTCTGCCTCCCTTTCACCCGTCTCCACACCGGAGAAGAAAAAAAAAAAAAAAAAAAAAACCTCTGTCTTCACTGGTATGATTTCAGAGTGGAGCACTCCCTGGATCGTCAGTGCATCTTCTCTGGTGCGGTTGATTGCAAACCTTAAAATCGCCTCTGATAGATAATCAGTATTCGTACACACTTACTCCCTCCCCCGTCTCCCCTCCGACCCCCACCAGTTCCCAACTGTTTGATAACACCTTGAACTGTCCGTTGCCGGAATTGTGCTAGGGCGGCAGGATTTTGTCAACTGACATGCAATGATGTATGCAATGTGGCATGCGTTTTTATACGCAATTACGAGACATACTCTCTCTCTCTCTCTCTCTCTCTCTCTCTCTCTCTCTCTCTCTCTCTCCCCTCTCCAACACCCGTCCTTAAAGCAGAAGTTTCGTCAGCACCTTGATGTTGGTCGTCCCCATGGAGTAGAAGACAGGGCTGGACTGACGGAATGGAACAACTAGTATTGAATAAAAGTAGCACCAGGAGTGGCGGTCAATGTTATACCATACCTGCATCAAATATTGACAGCCACTTACATTCTTTTTATCCCAGTTCTGTACGGCTGTGGAACTCACTGCCGGGTGCCATCAAGATTGCCACAAATGCAATCTCATTTAAAAAACAAAAATGATTCGACAGTTTTGAGATCTGCATATTGACGATTTTCTATTTTTACTTCCCCAGATATTTTACTATTACCTGGGCCTGAATTTGGCCATTGCTTTTAACTTCTTGAATATCGAGTGCGACCCCTTGTTGCCAAATTTGCTCCAGGGGCCAACAGTCTGAGTCGCACTATTTTATGTTATTTTATTTTACTTTTTAACATGCGCGCTGGTGACCTACTCGTTTTTGAGTGAACCAGTATTTTAGGAAGAAGAAGAAGGGAGATAACTCTAGAAATCATACGGTGGAAATGTTCACGTTACTCTCTTGTTCTTTCCTCCCTTACTAATGGACAACCTGAATGGTTTCAACTCGAACAAGAAGTGGGAATTCGGACAAATCATTGAAGTGTCTACAAAGACACTTTCATTCATTGTAATCTCAGCTCAATAATGCCCCCCACCCCCACCCCACCACCCCCCACCCTCCAAAAAAGCAATTGCAGCTTATCAATACTTAAACATGGGATTGATGTTCAGAGCAAAAAATGTTTTCCACATAATTCAAGATAAGATTTTGGAAGGCCCAGACAATTTGTTTTTTTCATTATAAACATTTTGTCAGGCTTAGACAACGTACAGATTAAATTATCAAAGATATCAGTTCCGTTGTGTTCATCTGTAAACAGTACAGATTTTAATAAAGTTAGAATAAAACCGTTACCAAAGGTTAGCGTTGAAACTTTATACACTATTTCCATATTTCGTACACTAAGAGGGCTGGTCATTGAACTGTGACTACAAGTCAAAAACAAGGCATGAAATAACGGTCGGTTTTCAGCTGAAAACCTAGATTATTAGTCTGAACACTCTTCCCCGTGTTCCCGAAATTTCAGTCAAGATTCAGAAATATCTTAGGAGTGGCATGAGACTAGGGAAAGAGGTATGGAGGGGGTCATGCCGTTGGCCCCAAGGTCAATTGGTCCCAAGATCCGTTGGTCCCAAGGTCTATATAAATCTGTAAATATATAACGGACCTTGGGACCAACGAACCTTGGGACCAACGGACCTTGGGACCAATGGACCTTGGGATAACGAACCTTGGGACCAACGAACCTTGGGACCAACGAACCTTGGGACCAATGAACCTTGGGACCAACGAACCTTGGGACCAACGAACCTTGGGACCAGTGGACCTTGGGACCAATGAACCTTGGGACCAACGGACCTTGGGACCAATGAACCTTGGGACCAACGGACCTTGGGACCAATGAACCTTGGGACCAATGGACCTTGGGACCAACGAACCTTGGGACCAACGGACCTTGGGACCAACGAACCTTGGGACCAATGAACCTTTGGACCAATGAACCTTGGGACCAACGAACTTTGGGACCAGTGGACCTTGGGACCAATGAACCTTGGGACCAATGAACCTTGGGACCAACGGACCTTGGGACCAATGAACCTTGGGACCAATGGACCTTGGGACCAACGAACCTTGGGACCAACGGACCTTGGGACCAATGAACCTTGGGACCAACGAACCTTGGGACCAACGAACCTTGGGACCAACGAACCTTGGGACCAATGAACCTTGGGACCAACGAACCTTGGGACCAACGAACCTTGGGACCAACGAACCTTGGGACCAACGAACCTTGGGACCAATGAACCTTGGGACCAACGAGCCTTGGGACCAATGAACCTTGGGACCAACGAACCTTGGGACCAGTGGACCTTGGGACCAATGACACGCTCCCATATGGAGATGCACCACTACCACCACCCTTACTTCCCCCTCCCCCATCTCCAGTCAGCTCAGGATCGCAGGATGGATGGTTCCAAACTTGAATCTGATTAGCAATGTCCTTGGCTTCGTGAACCCTGACATGGCCACAGAGGAGGAGGGTCTTGCAGGAGGTGGAGGAGGGTCTTGCAGGAGGTGGAGGAGGGTCTTGCAGGAGGTGGAGGAGGGTCGTTGCTGGGTCGTCAGTTTCTACCAGTAAACGTTGGCTTCTGCCTCCCACATGACTACATCGTGTGTTGAGACTGAGGGATACAGCGGTCCATGGTTTACGGTGTTATACTGTAACGGTCAGGTTTCATCATCTGGGTCATCAGCGTAGCGTTCAGATCAGTGTTGATGCCTTTCAGCAGCTGCCTTGTGCACCCAACGTCTTGTTCCTTCTGCTGGTCGAGGATTCCCTTTGCCACGAGCTTCAGGGATTCAAATTTCTTTCACATATTTTCAGTTGCGTCAGTTAAAAAATCCAAGTACATTTATGATATAGTCTACGAATTATTCTATTTAAAAAATTTTAAAAAACAAAGAAAGCAAGCAAAAAAAAAAAAGTCCATTTAAATAATTCCCCTTTCTTTCGCACATGAGACGTGTTCATGGTTTCACACCGAAACCGAGTGACAGCGTTTTCTTTGGACGCTGCCCGATGTTCCGATGTTCAACAGTCCGAAAAGTCAATGGTCCGATACATCGGACACTGAACGTCGGAACATCAGACCCTAACCTAGATCCCCCAGTCCACTTGCTTACAGTGTCTGAAGAAACATTGGATACCCCACCCCCTTCCCCACAACTGTCACCCCACCCCATACGACCGTTATTCTTTCAGTTTCCGTGCAGTTAACTCTTACTTTTGTCCGTGTATCTAAAAAAAATGGCGATTAGGTCTATCTTCTTTTTTTCTTTTTTTTTCTTTTTTTTTTTTTTTTTTGGGGGGGGGGGGGGGGGGTCTTCCTTTTATTTCCCTAAACTATCTGTTCGCATCGCAACACGTCATTTTGTTAAAAACTTTCAGATAATTATGTCGCTCGGCAATATACATCAACTGACTTCTTTCTCTCTCTCTCTCTCTCTCTCTCTCTCTCTGACGTTAAACTTTCAGGTTTGTACCAAATGTATTACAATGTGAAGTGCATATGTAACGCGTAACCCACGTTCTTCCATAATTTACGTACGACATAAATGTTCGCGTTATATGTGATCAACTCAAGACAACGTTGAAGCGAAAAATGATATTCCATTACGCTTCTTTCCGATTAAAATCCACTCCACCTTCGATAAAAACAAGAAAAACGTTGATGACGTAGGTTTTTAACGGAAAGAAGCTGAATCCGAGACAAAGTAATTTTAAATTCCTGTCTTAGCCATGTTCACTGCTCACGAATTCCGCAAACGTTTGCGCAACACGTTGACTGTGCGAAGATATGGACTGCATACAGAACATGCCGTGTACAGTACAAAAATGTCGCAGTCTACTTAAAGCAACATAAAAAGACCGCTGTTGTTGCTCTTGTTGTCGTTGTCGTTGTTTTGCTATGCAATTGTTTTTTGGTTTTCATGTGTATGTGTCTTGGTCTGTGTGAGCATGCGTGTGTGTAAATCGTGTAATTATTTACATGACGTTTCTTAATGTTGGTGTATCATGAGGGAGGTTCTGAACTGCTGTACTCCCATAAAGACATGGATTGGTGATGACCAGAACACGTGGTTGGTACCCAGGGAGGCCAGGGACCCATCCTATGTAACCAGGGAACTTCATCCATGCTCTTTTTCATCCCTGCAGGCTCCAACAACGTCAACTAAAACCGAGGATTACAGTATCCAAGTTTTACGGGGGCTCATATTGTGCGCAACGTTTATCTCAATTAAAGTTATGACTTGTAGACTTTTAGGAGACGCAGATTTGCCTTTTGGAGACAGACTTGCCTTCTTTTCACAGGAACAGCAGGATGTGCTGGTCTGGTGCCCGACTGCTGGTTTATGCGCAGTCTGATCAGTGTGTAGTGTATATTATGTGCTCTGTGTGCGTGTGTGTGTGTGTGTGTGTGTGTGTGCGTGTGTGTGCTTGGACCGTTAAATTTGCGAACTAAAGTCCAGGACACATGTTCCCCAGTTTGTCAAGGTTGAAGTGAAGCCATGGGTGTAAACTGCCCGCGTTAAAGTCCAGGACACATGTTCCCCAGTTTGTCAAGGTTGAAGTGAAGCCATGGGTGTAAACTGCCCGCGTTAAAGTCCAGGACACATGTTCCCCAGTTTGTCAAGGTTGAAGTGAAGCCATGGGTGTAAACTGCCCGCGTTAAAGTCCAGGACACATGTTCCCCAGTTTGTCAAGGTTGAAGTGAAGCCATGGGTGTAAACTGCCCGCGTTTTCTTTTGTTTGTTTGTTTTTTGTTTTGTTGTTTTTCCTTTTGTTATTTTGGAAATGTCATTTTTTTCTTTTCTCACTTTCCATGAATGAAAGAAATCACACGCCCATCTTACCGTACATACTGACACGTTGCGCATACACACGTTCTATCACACACACAAACAGGAAGCCGATGTACGTCTTGCAGACTGTATTTCGTGCACATGATGGGGGACCTCCCAATGCTGGGAGGTCTCATTCTCATTGTCAATGAAGAACTCGATAATATTACATACATGTAAAGTGATGCCAATGTGGAGACATATTATAAAACAGGTCATACAAAAGAACCAAGTGAAACATCGTCCCATTCAACCGCTCTGGCACTCGCGACAAAACAATACTACAGCAACTTTGAGCTCATTTCTTTCCCTGATTCTGTGGTTATTTGGGGAGAGGAGAAACACAAACGATATGCTGGATCAAAACCCAATACATACACACACACACAATGAACAAAACCCACAGGGATTGACCACTTGGAAGAAAGCACAGTGGAACACAGGATGTCGGTGAAAAAAAAAACATGTATGTTGTTTACCCTTAAATTTCTGAATGTTCCCCACCTGTATAGTACTATATGTCATTATCACATCCCACTGTGCTGTATCATTTAGACTGCTGCTCTTCATGGAGAGATCATGCTGCAACAAGCACTGCGCTGCCTAGTCTTCTGTCTTTTCGCTCTGCCTCCCCCAAACCCCTACTCCCCAAAGCAACATTTCAAACAGAATGTTGCCAGGAATGACGACTCCTGCCGCCGTGGGTTCTGTCATGTGCTCCAAGTGCACAGGAATTGACGTCTCGTCAGAAAGACTAGTACCCAGACCAGCACTTAAGGTCCAGCGGAAATGGGGAGAAACAAGCCTGCCCTGCATGAGACAAAGCATAACCTTACGATTATCCCTCTTCCTGGAAAGGGGCAGCGTGGTCCACAAATCAACCATTCCAATACACTGAATTACTGGTTTGGTCAACTGTAGTCCGTTTCACTGTAGCGCCATGTCTGCCCTGCAACAGTGCAGTTTCATTGTCCTTTCCTCCTAAATGAATTTTCATACATCTTTCAAGATGTTTCTAAAAACACAGAGGTTTTCTCTACTCGTGTGTGTGAGAGAGAGAGAGAGAGAGAGAGAGAGAGAGAGAGAGGGGGGGGAGGGGGTGCGCCTGCGCCGCATGCATGCGCGCTTTCATGTTGAAGATGCTGAATGCAGGACCTCCGTGAACCATTTCATACTGAAGTGTCATATGGACACTGGAAAAAGGGCTTGAGAGTACAACCATCAAGATTAAAACTCCAACCATACTCAGTGAGAAAGGGGGCGACTTGATGAGAGGACAGAAAACGCCCACCCCGAGAGGGCTGCCTCATCAGGTGCCATAACCACTGCACTGCCAGTAACCTTCGCCTGATGACCTGCGCCAACATCATGATCTTTGTTTCAACAATGTTATCTAAGTGTACAAAACAGCATTACATTTTTGTTTCAACTATTTGTTTTTATGTAACTATACAAAACAGTATGACAGTTTTGTTTCAACGACTTGTTTCTATAAAACTGTACAAAAGCAGTATTACCAATTCATAAAAATGCAGTCCAACCCACCTTGAACCTACACTGGACAAAGGGAAATAACATGCATGATCATGACGGCATAGCAAAGTGGTCTCCTCCCCTCTTTGTCTGTTGCACACCGTGAGGCACGATGGTTTGGTTTCAGGTGGATTTCAGTCCAACCACACGGGGCCTTTTCCAGGCTCTCACCACCATGCAGCGAAGGGGAACAGCGGGTTGCCAGTCTTCACTTGTCGGAAGAGGGATGGAGCTTTGCTGGGGCAAGCGTATCACCCACAGCGGTCAAGCTGGCCACATTCTGGCTGCCCATCTACTGAGAATCACGCATCGAGCCCAATGGAATACAGCTGGCCAGCCATTCATCCAGGCAGCATTTTTTCTTCAGAAGTTGTGGTCCAATATCATGCAGAAATCTACAATGGTGCAAAATGTATGACGGAGTTTAATGCACTACAGAGAAGCCTCTTCAGAAGGACCTTGGATTCTCTTAAAGAGCGGATTTTTTTCTTTTCAAGGAAGTGAAATCTAGCAGACAAAAGACAAAAGTGTTTCAGCCTTTTTAAAGAAAAAAAAACTCTTACGAGGGAGGGAAACTTCACTGAAAATTCTAGTTCAGACAAAGAAAACAAACGTGCACCTCCCCAAAAGATATTCTGAAAGGGGCTCTACTGCAAAGTAATTCAAAGAAAGACAGTCACAAATGGTCCCAACAGAAAAAAACTATTCCAGAAACAAAAGGAGCGGGGTGGGGCATTCTTTGGTTTCACCGCAGTGCTTTGCAAAACATTTCTGGTCAAACCTAAATGGGTGATTGTCTCTTATGATCAGAATTCCATGCCACAGAATATAAACAGTGACCATTCAGCATGATCTCAACCTCTAGTGACGACAGTTTCGCCTGCTGCTCTCGTGCATTTCCATGAATGTATATCAGTATATGTTTGTATTACATGTACGCAAGTCAAATCATTCTGCATCAAGATGACTTGTCTTTCCAGAAACCAACACTTAAGCCACTGCTGTTTCCTCCATGACGATGTGACACTATCTAACATTACGGTTATCTTAAATGGCAGAGTGCTGGCTTCCACCTGTCTGTGCCACGCACAGTGTTTAATGATATGAAACTGATGAACTCTATTCTCCTGTTATTGAACCAACTCCCTTCGAACAGTCAGAGGTCAAAGCATCAATATGTGCAGAACACAAACTAAGATCTCGACAACCTGACAATGTAACTAAAGTAGGAGAATAAAGCAAAAGACAACACTCTCCTGAAGTACACTCTTCAGAAGATTGTTGCCTTTTGCTTGATTTGCAGTTTACTTCTGCCACATCTCTTCAACTAACAACTCCACCTTGGGAGTATGTTCTGCCAGAACAAAACCATGGGTGAAAGAGAGTCAAAAGTCAGCAAGATCTGTTACATTTCTGAACGACCAGCCTAAGGAATGGGCACGTCATCGCATCTCTACTCTGTTATGCAACCTGCATGATCACTGACAGTGGGTGTGAAGACACACGACTGTCCGAATGTCCCTCATGGCACTCCTGTGGCCCACTGTCTTGGAACAACAGCAACACCCATCCACCTGCTCCTGCCTCTCCCTGCCTGAAGGTGTGTAAGGTGTACATCCAACACTCTTAAGAACAGCTTCTGCTCAACTGTCATAAAGACCGTTACTTCACACTTTCTTCCCCATTCTCGTCTTCCTCCTCTCTCTCTCAGCATTTCTTTCTATTCAGTAAATTGTGTTGTCAGCTGCACAACTGTGTGTGACTGCAAGGTTGAAGGACAACCTTCCTTGTTCACCCATCATTGTTTGACCTCCCAGCCTCACCCCCTTTCATCCTGTCTTCAGTTGTGACTCAAGTGAGAAACATAACATGTGAGCGTATCATAGTTTAATCTGGATTTTTTAAAAAAAAGACCCTGTGACGGGGATTTGACAGCCAATAAAACTTCTCACAACCAACTCCTAAACATTTCCTCTCCTACAAGTGCATTTTGCAGTGCATCATTAAGAAAACAAAGTACTGGACTTTGTTCTTGTTTCTTTTTCCTAAAAGAATGTTTATGGGTTTAAGCTTCTACTGCACTACCCCACCGAAGTCCTGACACTGTTCCATTATGAAGTCACTTATCTGTCCAACTGTCTGGGTCTCCTTCTGTGCTAGGCAAAACTTTGCACACAATCTAACCCAATGAGGTTCAAATTTTCAAAAGCTTGGCTCATATATCAGCACCCTGTGGGACACAGAGGTAGACAATCAGTGACATGATGTCAGATTATTTTTTTGTTACACTGAGAGAGACGGAGGTCAACTAGATGAATGGTAATGACCGGCTGCTATGCGGAGGTAGATACTGGATGGAGCAGGTAATGGACAGGGGGGGGATAATATGCTTTCAGCTGATTTCTGTCCACATATCTTTCCCATTCCCTAGTATAATACTCCCTTCTTTGAGCTTGTACCATTACACAAATTAGCCACTTCGCTAACAAAATGAAGTGTTGTTTACATCAACAAATCAGTGAGGTATCTCCAGTCTTCATTCTTTGGAGTGGGATTTGTTCACTTTCAAGAGGTAGATCTTCAAAGCTAACTAACATTTTCAGTATTTTCCATCCTCTGATTTTCAGCAAGATGCCTTGCACATGATCAGATCTTCATCTGGGCATTTTTGACGCTCAGATTTTCAGTAAGATGACTTCAATGCTCAACTTTTAAAAGGGACGTTTTCAGTTTTCACATTTTCAAGTTCAGATTTTGATGTTTCATCGAACTTCCTTGAGTGTCCCAATTTACATCCAGGCCAACCACAAAGAGCCGTCCACACTGGATCAAACAACATTCCTCATATTACATTGTTCTGACACACCGGACATGACTATATCCATACCACTTTTTCCAACTGTGTCAAAATAATTAGACGAAAATGTCAATTACCTTCAACATAACAATACCTGCTTTATGTACATACCTGGCAGAAGTCTCTCTATAATCCCAATGTTCACAACACATTAATAAATTATCTTGACCTTTCCAGAAATCATTATTCTGTCTTTTGATCTAAAACATGATTTGCCATCGCATGTATTATGTCTATTTTAATTCTTCCTTGTCAGACAAATCTAATCAAATGGAAATGAAAATTTCCTCATCTTGAAATCTCTTCCGCCTTCTTTTACTGAACTATCCAAAAGCAGCTTTTTTTCCTAAATGACAGTCAAGCATCCACCCATTTCACAATGAACAGCAATGCATGCCTGTAGGATTTCCTGTAGACAAATGTAAAGGCTTGACTCCAACATCAACAGACTGGCATTTAAAGAAAAGAAAAAAAACGTTACAGAGACAGACAGACAGGAAGAGGGGTGAAGCGAATACAGTGAACAAAAGAAACAGCACACAGATGAAGAATGAACAGAAAGGAGGGAAAGCCAGGTTGGGAGGGGGTATAACTAACCAGTGTGGCAGTATATCAGACAATGTCTGTAAATATTTATCAGCTTCGCACACAGGATTAAAAAAAATAAATAGAAGACATTTTCTTCACATGATTTCATTTCTTTTTTCTAGCCATACATAAAAATGTGAACTTGTGACTGTAAATCTCTGGCGACACTTGTGTTGAGTTTCAGTCAGCAAAATTACCTACACATGGCATCAATGAACAGTCCTCCAAACAATCTAAAATATTCATCGAACCTCAAACACGCTTCAATAATATTACGTTCATGACCATACAATAAGATTCTCAAAATTAAAACCATCCACAGGCCTGGCAAAATAGCTGGTAAATCTTACAAAACATATTACAATCCAAGAAAAAAAAGAAACAAAACAAAAAATGACCCCAAATAAGCTGCACCACATGTGATTGAATGTATATGGCAAGGTATGGATTGCTAAAAACACGTCCACACACACACGCACTCTCTCTTCCTCCCTCTGCCTAAGTGAAACTCCTCAGACCTATGTTCCAAATAGTTTCATCCCATTTCAAAACACACATAAAAAGCTTACCAAGGTCAATCACAACATTCTAAATGTCATCAACAATGTCAAAGCTGGAGATGCCAGATAATGATCCTCACCAACTTCCACTGTTGCCACTATTACTTGAAGCATGTAGGAACATGTGTCGATCTACACAAAGAAAAGGAGTAAGATGAATGAAATAAATAACAAAGTAAATCAACAGCGGCTCAAAGAATGAGGAAGCTAGGCATCACCTGACTGCTAGGAAGACAGAGGCAACCAGAATGGACACAACACCAGCCGGACAGGCTGACAGTGCACACCAAAGGGAGAGCCTTTCACCCACCTCTGCATCCAGAGCTCCACACACTTCCCACAGTCCCTCACCATCCTGGGCAATGCTGCTGAACAGTGTGGACATCTATCCATCATCCACAGGGAATAAACAAGAACATTTAATGACGACAATTTGCAAAAACATTCATCAACATATAACATTTGCAGTTTGTTAAAGTAATACCTATAAACAAAGCATTGTGCTTCAATAAGCACTGTCTGAAAAGCACCAATCTCCAATCTAGATAAAAATATCCCACTCTAATAATCTCAAAAAATATTAATTTCAGACATAATGCGTTCTTGATTTCAAAATAACCTTTGGACTTTCCAGTACACTTTCTTCTCTTTTTTTTAAAATTTTTTTTCAGCATATATAAATATGTTTATAGAAATTGAAAGCAGTCACATACACCTTTTACGACTTTAAACCTAGAGTTAATGCTGTTTCACATCATCTACAAAAGAATACGGCATCAAAATATTCAACAGTTATGACTTGGAGCCACTTCAGGGCTTTATTTCCAAACTGTCCAATCCAATCTCCCTTACAATGCATTTCAAAATGCACAACCACAAACATACAAGCTGAATCAGTTTAAAAGAACTGTCATTGAGTCAAAAAGAAAATGTTAACGAAGCAAATTATCAGACAAAAAAAAAGGAAACAACATTAAGAAAGCTATCAAAAATCCATGTGACACCACATAACAGAATCCCAATGCCCAACAACTATCAATGAAAGGGCACTAGAACCACATCTGGAATACACGGTCACACACGTGCATACTCCCATCACACACCGAGTATTAGTAATCAGTTGAAAATGGGCAGTCAGCACAGTAAACTGAGGAAGAACATGGCAACATCCTAACAAGCGTCATCACTTCAGTCTGCTGGAAGGCTTCAACATTCTCGCTGTCTTTCCCTCTTACCCTCATTTCATAGCAAAATTGCGTCAAAAAACAACCCACACACTTGCTGCCACATCTTGTGCTTGTAACACAGCTGACAGAAGTGCCAACTTGCTTCAATACTATGTTCCTTCAGTGGAGAGTCTGCAGAGGAAGGAAGCCTAATTTCCATGTGCTGAGACCTCCATTGCTTTGAAACATTCCTCCCTGTGTAAAAAAAAAAAAAAAAAAAAAAAAAAAACATTGTCCTTTTTTTCCTAGTGAAAAAGAAGAAAAACAATTCCCAAAATGTCAAACAAACAAAAATATCACTGTGGCAGGCAATACAACACAAGCAGTGAGGTCAGAGTCCGTCATCATTCTTGCACAACTATCAACCACAACAAATGTGGGTTATGGATAGGGTAGGTCAATCTTTTTTCTCTCTCAAGAGTTAGGTTTCTGTCTATCAACAGTTCTTTCTTTTACCAAAAGGTTGTTTTTTCCGGTGTGTGTGTGTGTGTGTGTGTGTGTGTGTGTGTGTGTATTTGGAACCCACCCTATCCCAAAACCTAATCTTTCTCTGTTCTTGTTGGAGCCAGGAACGCCAAAAAAATACAATGATCTAAGCCTTAATCCAACTACACATCGATACATGGACTAATAAAACACACACACAAAAACTTTTTGACATGTGACCCATGCTGAGTTTTAAAATGTCTTTCTGGACTCTAAAGATGGCTTGATTTAAATCTTGTTTACATCAAGCAAAAAAAAATTTTTTTTTTAAATTCATCTTTCATGATTTCCAACCTCACAGATAAAGGTTGCTTCACATCATCCAAAAGAGAACACACCCCTAAAAACACATCATTCAATAGTTACCTTAGGTCTTCATCATTCAATAGTTACCTTAGGTCCTCCTTCATCAAGCCATGTCCCAATTCATTTTCTAACTGTCCAGTTCACCTCGCTACATATTCCGACAGCCACATCACAAACATACCTTTGAACTGCTGAAGGGGAGGGGGGTAGGGGACAACAGCCACTGGGTATCTCCGAGGAGGGTCTAACGAGGCACCACCATGACTTTCTATCTTATTCATTGTGACCTATCTAAATTTGCATGTATCGCACTGATCCCTTTTGTCTTCGTACAATACATACACACCAACTAACACTTGCACATTCAAAATTGAACTTAACAAGCATCAACCATTTCTAAACAAATGGTTGAATCTCTTGTTCTCATTCACACCTGCATAAATAATTCACACCTCATCCTGCATTTAAGCCATTCCTCACCTAGTGTAAAGCCAATCACATTGTATGAATCAACATGTACACAACTCCTTGTCACAATGTATAGTTTAAGTAGCAAAAAAAAAAAGCAACTTTCGCTGCTGACTCCAAATATTACACTGGAATTGAGGGAAGGGAAATGAAAACACTGACCACAAAATGTTCTTGTTCGTACCAATGGACGTACTGGGTTGTACAACAGACAGCACATGAATGCATGGCAAATTAACCAACATCACCAATGACAGCTGGTCCTTCTGTCTTCTTCCTTTACTCTTTTAATATCACAAAGAAAGGCCATCTAAAAAATATGGAGCAGGGCATGCTGACAGAATGCTGACAGAGTGTTCGTCTTTCACCGTTTCCCTTGAGAAAAAAAAAGATCTATCCATTTTTCTCCTTACCCAGCAGACCACAAAGTCACTACAACAACTGTGCAATCAAAAGTGAAACGAATCACAATCGGAGGTATGCTACCATCATCAGCACATTATGCTCACCTGCATCCTTATAAGTAGTCTACAGCCCACACACACACCAAGGGAGAGGCTTCACTGTCCTGGCTCTATGGAGTCCCAAATGAGACTGGTCACAGACACAGCAGTTCTAGAATCGCATTGCTCCGTCAGGGACACAGTTTTCTCTAAGAGGTTCTAAGTTGATTAAACACAGTCTTTCACCTTTTCTAAGGTTTTAAGTTGTTCCACCATGGTGAACAACACCTTTCCTGACACACCAACAGGGATACAAAACCTTTCCTTTTTTTTTGTTGAAAGGTACAAAAATTTGAAGGAAAAGACTACTCAGCAACAGTGTTCTAAGTGACCCAATAGAAGAACTCATGTTTCAATACACCAACATGTTCTACAGTTAAAGAAAAAAAAGAAAATACAAAGGGATCAGAGTGCTGACATGGCTTTGTGTGTGATGTGTATGCAAGTCTCTGCGTGTGTGCTGTATGTGTTTGTTTACCGACAGGGGAGTCAAAGGCGCCAAACTAAATGAGACAAACAGTTTTTTTTCCCCTCCTTTTTTTTCTAGGAGAAACTTATTCAGAACCCGTTTATTTTGAGCATCCGCTCCCACACCTCCATTCCCACAGACATAAATTATCCTCAATCACCACTGAAGACATGAACTGGAGCCGTCAACCGCCATCCCACGGCCAGAATGTAACGTTTCAGTCAAAACAGTAGCAGCTGGGTCAAACTCTGCCAAGGCCTAATGATCACAGGAGAGTCGTTACTGCTGCAGTCACCCAACATCAGCTAACTACCACACTGCCCACACACAGTGTGGGAGGCGTCTTCTTTGGTCTACCAAGGCACAGCCTTCTTTTGTGTCAAACTCACAACAGTCATGAGCACAGTCTGTCTACAGTTCTTTTTAACAGTGCTGTCTAGCTGACAGGAATGCCGCCGCAATGCAACCTGTCTTTGTCATCAGCTGTAAGAAACGTCCGACTCTCACCACATGGGACATCTGCCAAACAATGTCACATTCACATTATAATGTGACCTGTCTTTTGTCAGTGTGTGTCTGCCGTCTCTTCATGTACTTGTTGAAAACTACGCTATCCACAAACATTGATTTCTTAGCTATCGATCCTGGTCTTCAGCTAGCAAGTTCGCTGTGTGAACTGCCTTTGTCAAATTCTTCAGTCTGTGTGGCCTGAACATCATCCGGAGCAGCACTCTCCTACTTTCATAGCAAGTCACTTAGTCTGCTTCTGGTGTGCAGTCCACTTCCAGCTCACTACCACAGCAACGTCACTGGTCTCTGGCTCACAGCAGGACTGATCAGCAAGTCCTCATGCTGTGTGGTCTGTCTCATGTCCATGATACAGTCAACTGTGTCTGGCTGTCACCCAGTGTGTTCAGTCACAAAGTGAGCTGTTTGTCTGTATCTTGGAGTGACAAAATGTCGCCCACCCCTTATTTCCACAATCCAATGGATTCTTATGCACAGCCAACAGCACTACTACCTCTGCCACAGATCCAGGTTTCTCCCTTGTTTTTAAAGTGCAAGAGTTGGAGGCGGGGAGGGTTGGTCTCAAACCATATCAAATATATATCATCTCTCATCGCACTGATATAGATTGAACAGGATTTTTTTCTCTGCATCACGAGATTCACATCAACTTGTAAAAATTATCACACAATTCTATATTTGTCTCATTCATAAAGTGTATGAGCAACATTTCGTCAAAATGCATTTACCACATGCATCTCATAATACTGTAAACAAAACAAAACAAAAAAACATATTTACAGACTGGCCATGGCTGCTACTGTTAAGGATGGCTTCACTGCTTCCCTTTGCATGGGCTTGTCTCAAGAATGGGTTGTTCTGCCCTAGTCCACATCTACGCAGAAACCATCTTTGGGTTGCGACTTGGGAACACGTCTCTGTCATCCCTGTACACGTCTGTGTGACATACTTTACCTCTGATCAGGCTGTGTAGTCACGACATAATCATTACGCCTTCATCCCGGTTTCAGGGTACTGCCTCCCAGTTATGCCAGAACCATCACTGCTTCAGAGAGGATGGCAGCAGAGGACACTTCCACCGACACCCCTTTGGGTGTGAATTTGCGAGTCCAGTCTTTAATATTTAACTTGTGAACAGCCATTTGATAATGTACCATGTCTGAAGCGCTCATTTCGGATTTTCCCTTTGTCTTATGTTTTACTCATACTGTCATCTCTTTCCTGTACATAACACATCTTTTTTGTGTGAGTGTGTATGGTTTTTGTTTTGTTTTTTGCTTTGGTTCCAGCGCTAAAATCTTTCCCAAGATACTGAAGAAAATATAAATAACGTCAAAATCATGTTACCACATACACTGTCATGACAAGAAACCAGCCTCAACTCATAACGTAACCAAAAAAAAACCCAGGTTTTTCATTATTCTCTTTCTTTTTCTTCATTCTTGCGACAAATGCATGAGAACACAGTTTTGATCACTTAAAACCAACAGGAATACAACACCACATAACAAACTTGCATTTTGGCAGCCAGTGCCCAGCGAATGACTAGAATAATGTTCATCATCACTAAACCAATAAATGCATGGCAGGGAAACACGCTTGTACCAACACACATACCTTGTTCAATGCACCATCACACACCAACATGCATGCATACATACATACACACACACTCACATGCAACCACAGGTGTATACATGTACATATATATAGAGAGAGATAGATATTTATGTACACACAAATTGTACACCTCCAGGGCTGAAGTGGCTGGTACTTGAGCACATTGTCAATCAGTTGTGTAAGAAAAGAGGAACACAATCAAATTCATACACGAAATGTCCAGAGGAAAAAGTGATGGATTTGGAAGTGAGCTGACAGGCACCATCTCACACTTGTCCCGTTTCTTGCACCGCCATGAAGCTTCAAGTAGCTTTCCCCCTGTCTGTGCAATGCAGCACCACACCATCTTGCCCTTCGCCGTCAGCCAGCCCCCACAGACTTGCACTCCTCATCTCCTCCTATAGCTGTCCCCATCCAACTTTATCTGACTCACAATTCCGCCGCCTGGCCCGTCTCCTCTTCAGTTCAAACAATGATAAAGATCACCTTCGGATTCCACATTGATTGGCAATGAAACACCGCCCACCTTTCCCTGTGCAGCACTTGCCTCAGTGCTGTCCCTGTCCCTGTCCACACGGAGCAGACGAGCGCTCAGGGCCTGATGACCACGTCATTCTTCACCCAGTCCTCTACAGCAAGCCCAGCAATGTCCAATGCTGTTGCACTATGGCGACACTCACTACTGCATTCACACAGCATGACATATGTTATCCTCTCAGAATGCGCACAACACTGTCTTGTTCTGGAACACGGTTGTGTTTAAGAACCTGGGACACTGACATGTTAAGAAACAATACATTTGCAGCTGGAGCGACATCACAATATTCGAAGCCCGTGCTACACAATCATGCTTTCATACTCCACAACACTGATGTTGTCAAAGACTAGACAGTTGTGCATCACATTTGTGTGTTCTTTGAGGATTCTTAACATCTAAACCTGTACTGAAAAAATAAATATTCATACTGGAACTGTCACACTGTATGATTCTCTGGGTACAAAGATTCACACCTGAACAGCTGACCACTCTATTTGCTGATTATCAGGATTCAAACTGGAACTATCAACCACTACATTCTTAAGTTACAGTGATTCGTACAGGAACTATCATCCAGTGAAATCCTGTAGACATAAAGATTAACACTGGTTAACCACTACACCTCCACTCATTAAGACTGATACTGGAACTGTCAAACAACGCAGGTCACTGGTCTTGTATTGTGCTTAAAAAAACAAACAAAAAAACTGAAAACATACTCATGCACAACCAACTAAATCCCAGCTTCTAGCTCCAACCATTGAACTAAGGTAGAACAACAAGCTACAAAGTGTTGCAAAACATTAACGTGCTGGTCGGAGCAATCTCCACTGACCCATGTCCCCCCCACAGGTACACCTGCTCACTTCATCCCAGAACTGACTGATGACTCGCAGCACTGCCCCTGTGGCTATATGCATTGTGAATGCCCTACAGTGCCCTCTGGTACTGGTGTGCTGCTGTCCCTTGCAATGTCACCCTCTGATACCTCTGGTTCTCAGCTATGTACAATCCTGAGATGTGATCCAAGAGACAAGGTCTTATTCAGTGGCAATACACCATTAATCTCATCATCTGAAGGACAAGGAAGAGAAAAGGGGCAAGAGGGCATGAAGGGTACCTCACATCTAGGATGTACACAAAGTGAACGCATAGTGCTGTTCCTACACTTGGTTCCCGACATCCTCACATCCTCTTCGAGTTCCATATACCAGTCTGCAATGGGACACATATCAAAACCTACTTGCTTCAAACCCGGAACTAAGAAAAAACACAGGGAATTTTTTAAAAAGGACAAGAAAAAAAGACAACAAAGAAAAACACAAACATGTTTTTGAGGTCCGTCAGTCCAATTCCAACACCCAAAATAATGATTGTGCAAGCATGATATTTTAATCTGCAACTGTCCGTTTGTCATAACATGCATATGCCAGTCCTTTTTGCAAATGGATGTGTGCGATTGGGAGAGAAAAAAAAATTACTACTGTGAATCTGAGAAACTTTCTATCCAAAAAAAAAGACATCTAAAACAGACAGGAAAATATCGCTCAGATAAATATCCACCACCACAAAGTAAATATACTGGACATAACAAGTGCATCTAAGTCTTGCTTTTTATCTCCAAGAACGAGAAAGCTGGCAAAATCAGCTAGAGTATCCAAGTGGACTCTGTCTAAAGCCTGCAAACTCTGAGATATCATGTGCAGAAATCTTTTGCTACATCCTTGAATTTCGTGTTTGTTCTACTCCAACAGACACTTGAATTTCGTGTTTGTTCCACTCCAAGACACTTACACGTGGTCTGGCTGCTGTGGGGCTGTTCATAGGACACACAACACAAACATCCGATTCACCATTCTTTCTACTGGCCAGTTCTGTCAGCCAGCCAACTCCACTACTTCCAATGACCCCCCCCCCCCCCCCTCTCTCTCTCTCTCACACACACACACACACAATGTTTGTCCACATATCCACACAGCTGCCCGTGATTATAATGCGTGAAAGTCTGTGTGGACTTCAGTGTGATAACACACCTTGGTGAACACAACATACACATATCCATACAAAGCCCCACCTAACATCTGTCTTCCCCCCCATCCCTCTCCTTTCACAGTGACAACTGGGAGCAGGGCATGTGCTATCCCCCCTCCCCCTTCCCCCCTCCCACCTGCCTGGCATGTCCACGACCCTCTGTCCATCACTGTAGGGGCAGGTCCAGAAGATGGCCTGGTTCATTCAGGTGTGGGGTATGACCGAATGGGGAGGGAGCCCTCACAACGACAGGTGGGGAGGACACACTCTGTGGGTTTGTGACAACGTCATCACGGTCAACTATCTGGTTCATTCAGGTGTGGGGTATGACCGAATGGGGAGGGAGCCCTCACAACGACAGGTGGGGAGGACACACTCTGTGGGTTTGTGACAACGTCATCACGGTCAACTATCTGGTTCATTCAGGTGTGGGGTATGACCGAATGGGGAGGGAGCCCTCACAACGACAGGTGGGGAGGACACACTCTGTGGGTTTGTGACAACGTCATCACGGTGATCTATCTGGTTCATTCAGGTGTGGGGTATGACCGAATGGGGAGGGAGCCCTCACAACGACAGTGGAATGGAGGGAGGTTGGGAGGACACACTCTGTGGGTTTGTGACAACGTCATCACGGTGAACTATGAGCGGTTTGGGACTGTCCTGCCCCTTCCCCCCCTCTCCTCACAGGGCTCGTCACTGGGCTGCCCTGTCTTTGTGATGTCACTGGGCTGCCCTGTCTTTGTGATGTCACACACCTCGTCACTGGGCTGCCCTGTCTTTGTGATGTCACTGGGCTGCCCTGTCTTTGTGATGTCACTGGGCTGCCCTGTCTTTGTGATGTCACACACCTCGTCACTGGGCTGCCCTGTCTTTGTGATGTCACTGGGCTGCCCTGTCTTTGTGATGTCACACACCTCGTCACTGGGCTGCCCTGTCTTTGTGATGTCACACACCTCGTCACTCAGTAGCACCACCAGCTTCTGTCTTCATCCCTCTGCTTCCCTTTTATCAATTCATTAAAAAAAAATACACATTCCATCTCCTGACAAAAGCACTGCCATACACTGTCCAGGAGTCTGGATCACAACAGAAATGCAGTGGTGTTAAACATGACATGCATACAGCCCCAACACTGGTGCCAAACAACCAACCATACATAAGACTGTGTCTCTGTTTGTGACAGCTTAGAACACCGTTACTACAGCCCCAACACTGGTGCCAAACAACCAACCATACATAAGACCGTGTCTCTGTTTGTGACAGCTTAGAACACCGTTACTACAGCCCCAACACTGGTGCCAAACAACCAACCATACATAAGACCGTGTCTCTGTTTATGACAGCTTAAAACACCGTTACTACAGCCCCAACACTGGTGCCAAACAACCAACCATACATAAGACCGTGTCTCTGTTTGTGACAGCTTAGAACACCGTTACTACAGCCCCAACACTGGTGCCAAACAACCAACCATACATAAGACCGTGTCTCCGTTTGTGACAGCTTAGAACACCGTTACTACAGCCCCAACACTGGTGCCAAACAACCAACCATACATAAGACCGTGTCTCCGTTTGTGACAGCTTAGAACACCGTTACTACAGACTGCACAGGGTGCAGAGTTCCAATCAGAGTTAGGACACTGTCACAATCACACTGAACACACTTGTAACCCAGCCTCGCAAGTGGATGAACATACATAGATATGGAACACATGTACGAGCACACACACACACATCCATGAACACACACAGACACGCAACACACACATTAGCACACACAAAATGCCTGGATCAAAAGTTTTGTGCTTTTGTCCTACAAATCCAGCATACTGGGAGTCAACTCCATGATCAACTGTCAAACAATGACAACGGCTGGCTTCTGCTGGCCTCTGCAGGTACTTCTTCAAACCAGTTCTACCACACACCATCCCTGCCACTGCCTCATGTGCCACACACAAGTTCCAGTGGAGACTGCCTCAGCCGCACCTACCTCTCTGCAGTGCACTGCTTGGCCTGCCAGGACCCGTCCCATTCACATGTGGTCCTGTTCTGCCGTGTGGCAGGGTATGTTATGACACCTTTTCTACACCCTGAAGTGATCGTCTTTTACACACTGGCACATCAGTCCCACCAGTCAGTGTGTGTGTGTGTGTGTGTGTGTGTGTGTGTGTGTGTGTGTGTGTATGTGTGTATGTGTGTGTGTGTGTGTGTGTGTGTGTGTGTGTGTGTGTATGTGCACACATCTGTGTGTCTGTGTGTACATGTAAATGTGCACATATAGCATATGTGCATATGTATGTGTGTGCGTATAGGTGGTTGGTGCAGATGGAGGAGGGGTGGAGGGGGGGTGGGGGGTATGTGGTAATGTGCAATGTGGTATGAGATGTGTATGTGTGTACCCATGTGTGCCAAGCGACAAGCACCTCACAGCTACCTCGCCCATCTCTGCGGGCCTTGCCCTGCTGTAAAAGGCACGACGCCCCTCTCCACTGCTACCACATGCACTGTGCAAGGTGTGTGTGTGAGTGTGCCTGGCCCCAGCAGTCCCACAGTGTGCCGGTCGCACGGCGCCGCTGTCTCTCCCTTCTCTGGCTCCTTCCATCTCCCTGTCCTCTTCTACGAGTTGGAGTTGGCATCCTCGTTCTGCACACAGACCAGCTCCTTGTCACTCACGTCATCATGGCACACACACAAATCACTGAAAACACGGCTCTTCCCCTGCTTACACCAATTTCTGCTTTCAGCAGCTTATGATGGTTTAATAAGTAGAGCTTCTAAACTGCCTTTTCAATAAATGTTTTTCTTTAGCTCCACAAATTCTTAGCTATGAAGGCAGCCGTCTTATTTTAGTTTCAAAGTGGGTGACTGCATGCGGAAATTGAAACACAAAAGTTGAATGACTGAAACACCCAAATGAATGGAACATACAAAAGTTGAATTACTGAAACACCCAAATGAATGGAACAAACTACAAAATAAAACCTTTTGCCTTCATGGCTGGATGACAGCAGGCAGAAATTCAAACACAAGAGCAAAAGTAGATTTACCGTGTTTCAAACGAATGGTACAAACAAAATTAATAACAAAACAAAACTTTGCTGCTTTGTAACTTGTCTGTTCCATTTGTTGGGTGTGGCTGTCGGTGACTCCACTTCTGCTTGTACTTGTCATTGTATTTTTAAAAACATTGACAACTCAGCCACAGGAAAGAGGTAATGACAAAGGATGGGGAAATGGAGGTAATGGGTATGTAGACTGTTCTCATGGTCACCTCAGTTCGGACTTTCAGCTCTCTTCACATCCATTCCCCTGTTAACTTCATGTCAGTTCATGACTAGTAGTGGATGGATAGTGTGGTGCCCTTCATGTCATGTTTGTGTCAGTTCATGACAACTGTCAGTGGATGGATAGTGTGGTGCCCTTCATGTCATGTTTGTGTCAGTTCATGACAACTGTCAGTGGATGGATAGTGTGGTGCCCTTCATGTCATGTTGGGTGTAAATTCATAGGGGCTGTCAGAGGATGGATAGTGTGGTGCCCTTCATGTCATGTTGGTGTACATTCATAGGGGCTGTCAGTGGATGGATAGTGTGGTGCCCTTCATGTCATGTTGGTGTACATTCATAGGGGCTGTCAGTGGATGGATAGTGTGGTGCCCTTCATGTCATGTTGGTGTACATTCATAGGGCTGTCAGTGGATGGATAGTGTGGTGCTCTTCATGTCATGTTGGTGTAAATTCATTGGGGCTGTCAGAGGATGGATAGTGTGGTGCCCTTCATGTCATGTTGGTGTACATTCATAGGGGCTGTCAGAGGATGGATAGTGTGGTGCCCTTCATGTCATGTTGGTGTACATTCATAGGGGCTGTCAGTGGATGGATAGTGTGGTGCCCTTCATGTCATGTTGGTGTACATTCATAGGGGCTGTCAGTTCATGTCATGTTGGTGTACATTCATAGGGGCTGTCAGTGGATGGATAGTGTGGTGCCCTTCATGTCATGTTGGTGTAAATTCATAGGGGCTGTCAAAGGATGGATAGTGTGGTGCCCTTCATGTCATGTTAGTGTAAATTCATAGGGGCTGTCAGTGGATGGATAGTGTGGTGCCCTTCATGTCATGTTGGTGTATATTCACAGGGGCTGTCAGTGGATGGATAGTGTGGTGCCCTTCATGTCATGTTGGTGTATATTCATAGGGGCTGTCAGAGAATGGATAGTGTGGTGCCCCTCATGTCATGTTGGTGTATATTCATAGGGGCTGTCAGAGGATGGATGGTCTGGTGCCCTTCACAGGGGGAAGCTCACTCACACCACAGCTTTATATTTCTGTCCTGATTGAGACACTTAGTGAAAGGGCAAACAAACAAGGCTTTTCACATTTGTAATCCAATATTTTTGTTGCTGTAGTCTGAGCAGAGGCATGTATCAAACTTGTGTACTACTTAACTATGGAAAATTAACTTCCCAGAAAGTGATGACGTCATTTTTGCACAATTTTGTGTTTGTTGTCATTGTTCTAATATTGCCTGACCACTTGCGTACAAGCTTTCATGCGGCATCTATGTTATCTACAAGAAAATAAACCCAGTCGAGTTTGGTATTAAAAGAATTGTTGGGAATTCGCCAATTCAGTCATCTCAATAGCGCAGATATATCACATTTTTCATGACAATAACTAATTATCAAACCTATAGCCCCATTTGTAATGGCCGCTCAACCATGCCGAACACATTGCTGCCAGACCAGCTATGCACAGATGACATTCAGTTGGCCGAATACAGTGCGGTTAGCAGGCTGGTGGGGAGCGGCCTGCAGAAAACACCCCTTTCCCTCACCTGCATTCACAGCTTGGTCTCTGCAGCTGTAAACTCCCCTGCGACTCAAAACTAAGTAACTTTCTCTGAACAGCCGTGACACCGGCTGTGCCACTGGGCATAGAAAATGTGAAAGCATAATCCTCTCCCCCCAAAAAAAGACAAAAACAAAACAAAAAAAAAACATGGAGATGTCTGATCACACCTTTTTCATTTTTTTCCTTTATAATCATTTCCTTTTCCTTCCAACATACATTTTCTAAATTATTCTTCCTTTCAGTCAAAAAAAATAAAATAAACTAAAAGGGTTTCTTTTTTGTTGTTGTTGGTTGGTTGTCATTTTTTTTGTTCTTGTTTTTAAAAAAAATACAATTAATAATACAGGTTTCTTGTTGTTGTTTCCTTCTTGTTGTTTCGTTTTCCGAGTTCTAAATATGAGTTTATCTTTCAAATTGAGACGAAACATTCGGCACAAAGTGCATGGTTTTTGTACAGTAGGTTCTTTCTTTTTAACTGGCACACAAAAAAACAAAATAGCCTTCAATACTTATGTCTAAAATTCTGATCAGCACAGCAGTTTAGTGTAGGCCAACATCTAAAGAAAAAAATAGACAGTACTGATGAAGCAGGCCTAATACATGTTGTTACAGACAACGTAGACATTTTTTTCTGATGCTTTGTTTGGCACAGAGACTGGGATATCATTCCCAAACAACAGCAATTTTGTAAACAAAAGCAAAAGAACATGAAAAAGGAAAAAGAGAAGGAATGAGAGAACAAAAAGAAAAACGGTGCAAGAGCCAGTTGCTGCATTGCAACTTGAAACACCTGTGCAGACAATTTAACATGTCACAATGTCCAACACAGAGCAAACGCTGCAGTGAAAGTGGGCAGTTAAAACAGAGCAGGTTCAAGTTAAAATGCAAACCACACACACACACCATACACACCTGCCTTAAGCCCACAAGTACCACAACGGTAGAAAACTGAAAAACAACCTTCACTGAAGATACATTTCCTCACTGACAATAAAGGCTCTCTTGTGAGCGAACATCACCCCCCCAAAATACCACTTTCCATTTGAAAATAATATTGTTAGAAGTGGTACAAATCTACCTCACCAACACTAATCTTGCTGACCTCAAATGCCACAATAAGGCTATCTCGCCAACAATTCACAGCACTACCTCATTGTCAAAGGCTATATAAAAGCCATCTCACCAACAATTCACAGCACTACCTCATTGTCAAAGGCTATATAAAAGCCATCTCACCAACAATTCACAGCACTACCTCATTGTCAAAGGCTATATAAAAAGCCATCTCGCCAACAATTCACAGCACTACCTCATTGTCCTCAAAGGCTATATAAAAGCCATCTCGCCAACAATTCACAGCACTACCTCATTGTCAAAGGCTATATAAAAGCCATCTCACCAACAATTCACAGCACTACCTCATTGTCAAAGGCTATATAAAAGCCATCTCGCCAACAATTCACAGCACTACCTCATTGTCCTCAAAGGCTATATAAAAGCCATCTCGCCAACAATTCACAGCACTACCTCATTGTCAAAGGCTATATAAAAGCCATCTCACCAACAATTCACAGCACTACCTCATTGTCAAAGGCTATATAAAAGCCATCTCGCCAACAATTCACAGCACTACCTCATTGTCCTCAAAGGCTATATAAAAGCCATCTCACCAACAATTCACAGCACTACCTCATTGTCAAAGGCTATATAAAAGCTATCTCACCAACAATTCACAGCACTACCTCATTGTCAAAGGCTATATAAAAGCCATCTCGCCAACAATTCACAGCACTACCTCATTGTCAAAGGCTATATAAAAGCCATCTCGCCAACAATTCACAGCACTACCTTATTGTCCTCTAAGGCTATATGACAGCTATCTCGCCTCTAATGCCCAGCACTATCTTGCTGTCCTCAATGGCCATAGTAGGGCTATCTTACTGCTATCCTGCTACCAATTCTCAGCAGTCACTAACGTCCAAGACCACAAACAACTGACCTCCACAGAATGCCCAGAACTATGTCACTGAGCACAAAGGCCATATCACAGGATCTTCAATGTAATACCCGAACTAGTCAAAATAGTTTCCATACCAAAAAAAATTGGTTTCAAACTGGAACAAAACTTCCTCCAATGAGAGGAAAAAAATAATATATTTCACACAATTTCTATTCAATATATGTTTGACATATTTTGAATAGAAATTGTGTGAAATATATTAAGCCCTGCCCTGGCAAAGCAAACAAAGTCCTCCATTCAAGGTGAAAAATGTGCTTAACAGTAATACCACATTGCTACTATACATTACTGAAGTTCAGGACACATGCCTCACCATTTATCATTCTTCGGTTAACACTATCCCTGGTACTCACGCTAAAAGCCTTGCCTACGTAGTGATTTTGGTATTTTTGGATTCTATTTTAAGTGTTATGTTTGGTCAGTGTTAACATCATGTTTGGTATATCTGAAAAGAAGAAATCAAGGACTTTTGGACGACTGTGCTTTCAAAACTCTAAGAGATCCTGCGTTGAGACGACGCACAGATGAATAAAGTAACCAAAACACACAGAAATAAAAACAAGTGCACTGCCAGCAATGGTGGCAGACTCTGACCAGCACAGAAGATAAGATAAGATAAGATAATGTTGCTTATAGCCCAGCCGACCGCAAAGGGCCATATCAGGGCTGTCACCACGTTAAAATCAACTCACCAGTCATATAAAAAAAAATTAAAAAAAATAAAAATTAAAAAAAAAACACTTTCATACATCTCATTAAATGACAATCGTCTACAAACGCACCAGAAACTTTGTTAAAAATCTTTCTGCCGTAAAATCTTAAATCAGATGAAAAATGTTAATCTCTCTCAAAAACTCATGGATCACATCAGGCGGGACATCCCTGAACAGGATCTTCATGGACTCCGCTGTAAAATGTTTGTGTCTCACATCGTGCAAGTCCCAACACTCTAAAAGAATATGTTTCATTGTGAGTGGCGCATGACATGGAATGCACCACGGAGCTTCTTCACTCTTTAAAAGGTAAGAATGGGTAAAATACGAATGGCCGGTGTGCAGCCGGCACAGAACCGTTTCCTCTTTACGACCACCCGATGTAGATGGGAGGAAGTCCTTAAGGTTTGGACGGATCTGAAAGAGTTTGTTATTCGTCTGTGTGTTCCAATCCTCCTGCCAGAGGTCTCTCACATAATCGTTAATTTTGGGTTTCACATCTGAGCAGGGATATAAGTGTTGGACAGTTTCTCTCTTGTGGCGTTCTTGGCTAAACGATCAACCATTTCGTTCCCGCCGATGCCAACATGGCCAGGAACCCAAGCAAGAGTAATGTTGTAACCGTCCGCCTTCAACTTGCTAAAAAGTTCAAAAAAAGTAAAAGTTCTGGATGCTGAAGGTTGCGGCCAGCTATGGCCTCCAAAGCTGACAGCGAATCCGACAGAAGACCAGCACAGAAGGCACAGCCCCAAAGACATGAGACAAACATAAACAGTGACAAACAGTGAGCCCCAAAGACATGAGACAAACATAAACAGTGACAAACAGTGAGCCCCAAGACATGAGACAAACATAAACAGTGACAAACAGTGAGCCCCAAGACATGAGACAAACATAAACAGTGACAAACAGTGAGCCCAAAGACATGATGAGACAAACATAAACAGTGACAAACAGTGAGCCCCAAGACATGAGACAAACATAAACAGTGACAAACAGTGAGCCCCAAGACATGATGAGACAAACATAAACAGTGACAAACAGTGAGCCCCAAGACATGAGACAAACATAAACAGTGACAAACAGTGAGCCCAAAGACATGATGAGACAAATGAAAAGAGTGACAAACAGTGAGCCCCAAAGACATGATGAGACAAACATAAACAGTGACAAACAGTGAGCCCCAAAGACATGATGAGACAAATGAAAAGAGTGACAAACAGTGAGCCCCAAAGACATGATGAGACAAACATAAACAGTGACAAACAGTGAGCCCCAAGACATGATGAGACAAACATAAACAGTGACAAACAGTGAGCCCCAAAGACATGATGAGACAAACATAAACAGTGACAAACAGTGAGCCCCAAAGACATGATGAGACAAATGAAAAGAGTGACAAACAGTGAGCCCAAAGACATGATGAGACAAACATAAACAGTGACAAACAGTGAGCCCCAAAGACATGAGACAAACATAAACAGTGACAGTGAGCCCCAAAGACATGATGAGACAAACATAAACAGTGACAAACAGTGAGCCCCAAAGACATGAGACAAATGAAAACAGTGACAAACAGTGAGCCCAAAGACATGATGAGACAAACATAAACAGTGACAAACAGTGAGCCCCAAAGACATGATGAGACAAATGAAAAGAGTGACAAACAGTGAGCCCCAAAGACATGATGAGACAAACATAAACAGTGACAAACAGTGAGCCCCAAAGACATGATGAGACAAACAAAAACAGTGACAAACAGTGAGCCCCAAAGACATGATGAGACAAACATAAACAGTGACAAACAGTGAGCCCCAAAGACATGATGAGACAAACATAAACAGTGACAAACAGTGAGCCCCAAGACATGATGAGACAAACAAAAACAGTGACAAACAGTGAGCCCCAAAGACATGATGAGACAAACATAAACAGTGACAAACAGTGAGCCCCAAAGACATGAGACAAATGAAAAGTGACAAACAGTGAGCCCCAAAGACATGATGAGACAAACATAAACAGTGACAAACAGTGAGCCCCAAGACATGATGAGACAAACATAAACAGTGACAAACAGTGAGCCCCAAGACATGATGAGACAAACAAAAACAGTGACAAACAGTGAGCCCCAAGACATGATGAGACAAACATAAACAGTGACAAACAGTGAGCCCCAAGACATGATGAGACAAACAAAAACAGTGACAAACAGTGAGCCCCAAGACATGATGAGACAAACATAAACAGTGACAAACAGTGAGCCCAAAGACATGATGAGACAAACAAAAACAGTGACAAACAGTGAGCCCCAAGACATGATGAGAAAACATAAACAGTGACAAACAGTGAGCCCAAAGACATGATGAGACAAACAAAAACAGTGACAAACAGTGAGCCCCAAGACATGATGAGACAAACATAAACAGTGACAAACAGTGAGCCCCAAGACATGATGAGACAAATGAAAAGAGTGACAAACAGTGAGGAAAAGAACAGTGCTTTCTGGAGCTAAGGCCACACACTGTTCCTCAAAGTGACCCTGACTGGGGCTGCCGACTCCCCATACACACAGTCTTTATCCTAGACAAACCACAATGAGGAATACCCTACTGGTGCAGCCGACTCCCCATACACACAGTCTTTATCCTAGACAAATCACAATGAGGAATACCCTGACTAATGCAGCCGACTCCCCATACACAGTCTTTATCCTAGACAAATCACAATGAGGAATACCCGACTAATGCAGCCGACTCCCCATACACAGTCTTTATCCTAGACAAATCACAATGAGGAATACCCTGACTAATGCAGCCGACTCCCCATACACAGTCTTTATCCTAGACAAATCACATGAGGAATACCCCGACTAATGCAGCCGACTCCCCATACACAGTCTTTATCCTAGACAAATCACAATGAGGAATACCCTGACTAATGCAGCCGACTCCCCATACACACACAGTCTTTAATCCTAGACAAACCACAATGAGGAATACCCTGACTAATGCAGCCGACTCCCCATACACACAGTCTTTATCCTAGACAAATCACAATGAGGAATACCCTGACTGGTGCAGCCGACTCCCCATACACACAGTCTTTATCCTAGACAAACCACATTGAGGAATACCCTGACTCGGGCAGCCGACTCCCCATACACACAGTCTTTATCCTAGACAAACCACAATGAGGAACGGTAAGTGGTTATGTGCGTGTGTGTGCCAGGGGAAAGACAGCAAGGAGTTGATCCTGTCAGTCATTTTCTTGTGTGTCCTTTGCAGTCTTGTGTCAGGCCAGCACAATGACAGGACCTTGCACCTAATTTCATTAAAGAACCCCTCTACCCTCAATTCCAAACAGAATGGTTACCTCAGCTGTAAAGTGTCTGACAGCAGAATCCAGCACACAACAGACAGCGATCCAGGTGACATTTAAAGGTGTTTATGCAACACTTTTGATGAATAGTATGAGTAACTACAATAGTAGGAATGCAAATACATCAGGCTGTCACGCTACACAGGCTGCACTGAAAGACTGCACTTCTATCATGGTCATGAATGGTTATGATCATGACTCAGTATCTATTATTCCTGTATCATCCTGTTGGTTCATATCACCCTGTGAAATGGAAACTTGAAAATGTGCTCTCTGGGCATTTTTAACAATATCTGTTGAACTCTCTCAAAATTACTGTGCAAAAAGTGTTTCAAAGATTTGGGCATACAGAAATACACTACTAAAAGGTTAGGTTTTTGGGTTGTATTTTGCCATATACGTTTTCTATGGAAAGGTTTGTTTGGGGTTTTTTTTTTATTTTTTGCCTTATCCCATTTTGAAGCTGGAAACTACTATTACTATAATCAAATATATATAAATAATATATATATAATTATATATTATATATATATATATATATATTATATATATATAATATATATATATATCAGGGTTCCATTTATTGCAAAATTTTGCGTAATTATTGCGTTTTTCTGCCTTCCTACGCATTTTTTTCGCGCGGTCCGTGCGTTTAGCAACGCAATTTTCCCAGGACCCTGTTCTCAACCGCAAGCCTATGTCAGGGGGCAAAACACGGCACAGACCTACAGCAGACTGCTTGACACCGCCAATTAGTGATAGTGCGTGGCACTCGCTGACTTTTTGCTAGATCAAGAATGTCCAAAATGCCTCAACCTTTCTCCCTCGAAATAAAATGGAATCTTTCCCGCGTCTGCGATGGTGCCATCTTCCAATCGAATACGTTTGACTTCCCACGCACACACGATCATCCCAGTGATTCTGGATGCCAGAGTGCGCCCATTGATGGGAACTTTACCGTGGTCACAGCGTGTAGGAATAATATCAAGGTTGACTGACCCAGCTTGTTTTCGCGGGCTTACTAAGCAAAAATGGCAAAGAGACAATCAAACATGTTTGCATTTTTTCGGTGGGGGAGAAAAGCGCCGATGTGAAGATGTTGAATCTGGTAAGAAAATCTCGAGGAGATCGTGATGTGGAAAAAGAACAAAGGCCAGCTTCCATGAGTGAGAACTGACTCGGAGAGATCTTCGGAACAAGGCCAGTCGACATCAATCGCGTCAGACATGCCAGCAAAGTTAGCAAAGGGTGCAGAGTCACGGCAGTTCAACCCTGAGTGGCGGCAAAGATATAAATGGCTAGTCACCGAGTTTAGATGTGGGGAAATAAAAATGTTTTGTGAGGTGTGCAGGCGGCTGGGGCAAAGAATGCTTCACTACGAAGGGCTCAACTGATTTCCAGGCATCAGCTCTCATACGTCATAGGGATTCGCAGAAAGGGGGTTTGTATTATACTCCCTGTTTGGCTAGTATACTTACCATGTCAGACAATAGCATTCACGCAGTTAGTCTGCTCTGCCAGGCCGAAGTTTTTGTGTGGCTAAATGCAGTGATAAACAGTCACGTGGTGCCCAACCCACTTCCGCCGTAGGAGAAGCCAGTGTAAGTCTCCCATACGTCATTCATCGAGGCCTGCGCGCAAGGTAACCCCAGAACCTTGGCGCTAGCGGGAAGGTAGGGCGGGCATTAGAGTCTGACATGGTAAGTATACTAGCCAAACAGGAGTATAATACAAACTCCCCATTTTGGCGTCATATACTGTACCATGTCAGACAATAGCAGAATTCATAGTAAAAGGAGGAGGGCGAGTGCCCTAGTGGTTCCGGGGTTACCCGATATAGGATGCATTAGCCGCCACAAAGGATATCCCATTAGAACCATCAGCCCTGGTCATGCGGATGTCCCTCAAATAAAATTTTAGAAGGGATTCTCCGAACGCCAGAAGGCTGCCTCCAGGAGGTGGCGCATGGGAACAGAGTGCTGGAATGCTGCGAAGTGGCTAGCGCTCTGACCTCATGGGCCCGGGGGGAAGAGACGGGGAGATCCCGGATGCCTGGGAATAGGCAGTTCTGACCGTCTTGGAGAGCCACCTAGAGACAGTGCCAGCTGATGTCTTTTCGTGTTACTGGGGTTGATGGAAATGAGAAGACGTCTTTGCGAAACGCGCCTGGGGCGCGAGCGTTCCCAGTAGTGTGTTAGACATCGAGAAGGGCAAAGGGCTATGTCCGAAGAGGTGTCGCCCCCTAGTGTATCCGCCAGCGGGCGGATGATGGTAAGGGGAGGGACTGCCGGGTTCCTGGTTCTTGGCTAGGAACTCGGGAAGGAACTTAAGCGAGACGGAGCCGTCTCTGTGGAAGGCAAATGTCTCTGGGGTCCCCGCTAAGGGCATGGATCTCGCCTCGCCGTCTCGCGGAAGCGAGGGCGAGGAGGAAGGTAGTCTTCATGACAGAAGGTCCGAAAGGAATGGAGGACAAAGGCTCAAAGGGGGGTTTATGAGGACGTCAAGAACAGTGAAAGGTCCCAAAGGGGAACACGTCTAGGGGATTGGGCCTCACGAAGAGAACCCCTCTGGAGATCTCTCTGAGAAGGAAATCATTCTCAAAGGAAGGTCCGGCCATTTGGAGATGGTCGTGCAGATGGCCGACCTGTAGGCCCCTGATGGAGCTAGCAGAGAGGTTAAGTTGGGACAGGAAATTTCCTATTTGGATGTTGGTGGGGCGAATGTGAGGGACAGAATTGGCTTTGCACCATGAGACCCAATTCCTCCATCTGCAGTCATAAAGGGACTCCGTGCTAGCTCTGCGAGAGGACATGCTAGGTCTCGGAGTTCCTGAGAGGCCCCGGCGATGGAGGTGGGTATTGAGGACGGAACGGGACCTGTCCGTTCGAGAGGGGGATTTGGATGTTCGCAGTCCGGGCTGACACAGAAGCCAGGCGTGGAGGTGAAGAACCTGGGGATTGGCGTGAGGGAGGCCCGAACGGGGTTGCCTGAGCATGTCCCACCTGGTTGTTCAAACTGGAGAGGGGTTCGTGAGTGAGGACTTGAGTCCGGGAACCAGGACTGATGGGCCACCATGGGCTATGTAATGAGCCTGGTCTCTCGGTTCGCCTTCCTGATCACCTTGTGGAGGATCGGGAAGGGAGGGAAGGCGTAAAGCTATGAGGCCGGACCAAGGAAGGGACAGGGCTCGATGGCGTAAGCCTGGGGGTCCGGGACCGGGGACACATACACTGGCAGACGATGGATGAACCGTGTGGCAAAGAGGTCGATCATTGGTGTGAACCAATGTTCCCACGGTTGAAAGGTAAGCCGGGCTGAGGGTCCATTCCGTGTGGAGGACAGACTTGATCGGCGTGAGAGAGTCTGCCAGGATGTTGTGAGTCCCTGCTATAGTCATCGCGCGATAGGGTGACCCTGCGTGTGACACCAGCGAGAGGGCCTCTGTACGAGGGAGAGGCCGATGGAGTGTGCCCCCCCCCCCCCTTGTTGATGTACAAGCTACCGAAGTGTTGTCCGTGAAAAGGAAACAAATCGGTGGTGCGACTACGGACTGGAACTGGAGGAGGGCGAGTCTGACCGCCTCCAGTTCCAAGATGTTGATGTGAAGACGAGCAGTCAGAGGATCCCAAACCCCGAGGCGTGACTGCACTCTCAGATGGGCCCCCCAGCCGAGTTGGAGGCGTCTGTGAAAAGTTCCAGGCCTGGGATGGGAGGGAGGAGAACTCCGGGGGCCAGGGTGGATGGGCTGAGCCACTCCCTCGTGGCCCAAACGAACCAAGGCCCTAGGGGACGGCTGGTTCCAGCTGTCGTTGGTCTGGGACCAACGACGGCGGAACCCCTCTGAAGCTGACGCTTTGGAACTCTGCCTAGGGGAATGAAGGAGACGAGGACTCCATCATCCCTAGTAGGGAAGGAAAGTGTCCTTGCCGAAGTGAGGGAGAGAGGCGAAGGTGGGAAATGAGATCCACTAGGCGAGCGGACCTCTCCGGGTCGGGGAGACTATCATGGAGGTGGTGTCGAAGCTCATGCCCAGGAAGGTGAATTGCTGACTGGGCGAGAGCTCGCATTTTGCGGGGAGTCACCGGTTAGATGTGGGAAATAAAAATGTTTGTGAGGTGTGCAGGCGGGCTGGGGCAAAGAATGCTTTCACTACGAAGGCTCAACTGATTTCCAGGCATCAGCTCTCATACGTCATAGGGATTCGCAGAAACTCAAGATTGCATTGAGTTTTGAAGGTAGACAAAAACGAATGCAAAAACAGAATGAAACAGGCGAAGGGGAACGGGCTAGAAAAACAGATTGGCCTGATGAGGACAGCTCTACTACATAGGCTCAAAAACAGCATCCTAACAGTGAATTTCAGTCTCTTTGCTCCTTGCAGATTGCGAACGGGTGTTCCAACACTTGCTTCAGGTAAAATCTACCAGAATAACTCAGCAGCAGCAGAACTGCAGGACAGCCTGGCTTCAGTGCTGCGAACAATCAGGATGCCGACATAGCCGCTAGTCCGTTCGTTGGGATTATGATCGATGAAACGGTGAACATTTCAGTGTACAAAAAAACTCATAGTGTTCATGAAAATAGTCAAGAATGGATCCCCTTTGACTTTATTTATCGAAACTACACTGTTCAGGCCGGAACAGCAGAGTGTGTTTTTAACAAAGTGCGGGAAGTGTTGGGGACAAGAGGGGTGGACGTGCGTAGAGTTGTGGGGTTGGGTTCCGATGGAGCGCCGGTCATGCTGGGTCGCGAAAACGGGGCAGGGGCTAGACTGACTCGTGACTCTCCGTTTCTGACACATGTGCACTGTGTTGCACATAGGTGTGCCCTTGTTGCTTCAAAAGCAGCCAGCAAGACAAAGCAAGTGAGCGACTTCAGAACAACGGTGAATGCTGTGTTCAAGCTCTTTAAGTACTCTGCTGCAAAGTACGAGAGACTCCGTGAGCTACACGCAGCTCTTGATCCATCTGACTTTGTGAGCCTGAAGGAACCCTGTTCAGTGCGCTGGCCGAGTCTCACTTCTGCAACTGAGAGCATCTTTAAAAACTGGCCAAGTTTAGTGATAGAACTGGACGAGGAGGCCACACGTGGAAACGCGACTGCAAGGGGACTGCTTGCTCAGATCAAGCGGTTCAGCTTTGTCGCCATGGCTGCAGCGCTTCTAGATCTACTGCCAATCATGGACACACTGAACCGTTTTTTTCCAGCGCGACCACATCAGTCTGTCAGCAATCCGCCCCAGGGTTCTCGGACCAAACAGCAGTTGGAGGCACTTCGTGACAACAGCGGAGAGACTGAGACGAAGTTCAACAATGAAGTGCAGAACAACACATACAAGGGACAAAGAATGAATAATGTGAATGCTGCTGCACACAACAATGCGCGGACAGAGTTCATTGAACATTTGATAGAAAACCTAGACGAGCGCTTCCCTGCTGAACAACTCGACATTGTGTCTGCCCTGGGGAAAGTGTTCGATGTGCAGCGGTACCCAGCCACAGCAGCGAACGCAGCAGACGATTACGGCGATGACGCAATCACCTTGCTGGCAAACAAATTCGGCCAGCAGGTCGGAGAGCAGCCAGCACTGTTGTCGGGCGAGCAACTACGCACTGGTTTCGGCAGTTCAAACGGACAATGAAGACTCTAGGCAACATCACATTTGATCAGGCCTGCCAACATGTCATCCTCGACTACAGTGACAACATGCCCGCATTCGCCACACTCGCAAACATTGCCCTTGTTATTCCCGTGAGCAGTGTGCCATGCGAACGTGGCTTCAGCCTCCAAAACCGGGTCAAGACATGTCAGCGGTCGCGGCTGAGTGACAGTAACGTGGACAATACCATGCTGCTTGCCATGGAAGGCCCGGACTCGTGTGGCACAGAAAACGCTTTCCTGCAGCGAGCTGCTCTGCACTTCAGCGGTGTTAAGGCGCGTGATTCAGAGCTGTTTTGACGGGAGTGAGTACAGTTTACTTTGTTACGCATTTTTTCAGCGCTGACGCAATTTTTGCGGAGGCGTGCGTTTCTTGACGCAAAAACTAAAAAGTCAGTGGAACCCCTGATATATATATATATATATATATATATATATATATATATATGTGTGTGTGGGGTGTGTGTGTGTGTGTGTGTGTGTGTCTTGATGATTAAAATGCACCAACTTATGCTAGACAAGAACTGTCCCGCCTGACTGCATTTTCTATGCAAAATCACAGAAGCCAACCCATCTAAGATACGCTTAAGAAAAACGGCATAGTGACCTGGCATTATGTTCTAATGGGACAGACAGTGACCTGGCATTATGTTCTGATGGGACAGACAGTGACCTGGCATTATGTTCTAATGGACAGACAGTGACCTGGCATTATGTTCTGATGGGACAGACAGTGACCTGGCATTATGTTCTAATGGGACAGACAGTGACCTGGCATTATGTTCTGATGGGACAGACAGTGACCTGGCATTATGTCTGATGGGACAGACAGTGACCTGGCATTATGTTCTGATGGACAGACAGTGACCTGGCATTATGTTCTAATGGGACAGACAGTGACCTGGCATTATGTTCTAATGGGACAGACAGTGACCTGTCATTATGTTCTGATGGGACAGACAGTGACCTGGCATTATGTTCTAATGGGACAGACAGTGACCTCGCATTATGTTCTAATGGGACAGACAGTGACCTCGCATTATGTTCTAATGGGACAGACAGTGACCTGGCATTATGTTCTGATGGGACAGACAGTGACCTGGCATTATGTTCTAATGGACAGACAGTGACCTCGCATTATGTTCTGATGGGACAGACAGTGACCTGGCATTATGTTCTAATGGGACAGACAGTGACCTGGCATTATGTTCTAATGGGACAGACAGTGACCTGGCATTGTGTTCTGATGGGACAGACAGTGACCTGCCAATCAACAGAACTACTTAAATCCCTCCACTGTTCCTTCTTGACGTCGCCACATGCCACATTGCTGAAAGGGGACGTCGCTTAGGACCACACACAAAGGGGAAGAGTTACCGTACCCAGGGGAAGTGTTACTGTACCCAGGGAAGTGTTACTGTACCCATGGGAAGTGTTACCATACCCAGGGGAAGTGTTACCGTACCCATGGGAAGTGTACTGTACCCATGGGAAGAGTTACCGTACCCAGGGAAAGTGTTACTGTACCCAGGGGAAGTGTTACTGTACCCATGGGAAGTGTTACTGTACCCATGGGAAGTGTTACCGTACCCAGCGTATTCTCCAGGTATCAGTCCCCATGACTATGACCCTTTCCCTGAACTACAGAACCACTGCAGTGTCAAAATTAAAAAGCCTAGAACTTCAGGTGGCCCGACAAATTTATCGTTATCAACTCTGGTTCCTCAGCAATGGACCCTCTTCAAAGACAAACAGCCTGAGGAGGCAGCATGGATGTGAAACTGAAAGAATACAGACTCATTGCCCATCTCTGTTCACAACAGCGAGTCACTCCCATCCTTTACAATTACTCTAACAACATTTCTCTTCAAGCACCCTTTTCCCCCGATGCCTTCCTTGTTCATGCGCCTCCTTCAGGTAGTTCTGCATGTGTGTGTGTGTGTGTGTGTGTGTGTGTGTGTGTGTGTGTGTGTGTATGTGTGTGTGTATGTGTGTGTGTGTGCGTGTGTGTGTGTTGTGTGTATGCAAGCGCGCGCGCGTGTGTGTGTGTGTGTGTGTGTGTGTGTGTGTGTGTGTGTGTGAGTGAGTGTGTGTGTGTGTGCGAGTGTGTGTGTGTGTGTGTGCGTGTGTGCGTGTGCGTGTGCGTGTGTGTGTGTGTGTGTGTGTGAGTGTGTGTGTGTGTGTGTGTGTGAGTGTGTGAGTGTGTGAGTGTGAGTGTGTGTGTGTGAGTGTGTGTGTGTGTGTGTGTGTGTGTGTATGCGCCGCGCGCGCGCGCGCGCGCCGCGCGCGCGTGCGTGCGTGTGTGTGTGTGCGTGCGTGCTTAGAATTAGTATTTTATCAAGTTTTTCTGTAATATGCGCTTTGGGCTCTTGTAAGGTAAAGCACTCTATAGGTATTGTTTTACATTACATTACATCAAAATGATTACACATCTCAAGCACAATTACTACTCAAGAACCTCCTGTCAAGATTTTTTTTCTTTTTTTTAGCTCTTCATATTTTCGCTAAACACACTACAAAAAACAATGAAATTGCACAGTAAAAATGTCTGCTTCTTGTACGTTGCAGACAGACTGTTCTCTGTCCATTTCAACGACGATCCACCGTGAAATTCAGAGTTCATCGTTGAAATTTCAATGGTGGCAGCAATATAAAACACTGGACACCTTCAGAACATGAAAGACAGCATACTACGGCTTTGACATAAATTTAGGCCATGAGATACATGGTCACCAAAGACTGGGTGCAAGCTACTGCACATTCAAACAAACTGGTCATCTACTCATCATGATTTGTATCCAAGCAGCGCATGTCCGGAGAGCAAGACCAATTTTTTGTAACCAACAGTAAAACCTGTACCTACTTCCATCTAACAAAATAAAACCAAAACAAGTAAAATCAACTGTCACTGTGCCTGCACAGCAATTAGGCCACCAACTGACTAAGAAATCACCAACACAAGATCTTTTCAAGTCGCAGCATTTTAAAACAAAGAATGATGATACTCTGAGTGAGCAACAGGTTTCAATGGGCTTGGTGTGCAAAATTTCGAAAGAGAGGGGGTTAGTTAGCGCCAAGGACACAGACAAACATGGGTTAGTTAGCGCCAAGGACACAGACAAACATGGGTTAGTTAGCGCCAAGGACACAGACAAACATGGGTTAGTTAGCGCAAGGACACAGACAAACATGGGTTAGTTAGCGCCAAGGACACAGACAAACATAGCACAGGACAACACACAATGCATTTCGACCTCTTGGGTCTTCTTCAGGCAAAAACAAATAACATTTAGGACAATGAATGAAGAACGTGAAATCACTTAGCACCTCATGGTCGCCACGCGTTCAAAATGGCCGCCGGACGGAAACGGGGCCACCCAGAGGGGATCATGGGAGAGGAAATAGTAACGGGGGGGGGGGGGGGGGGGGGGGGGGGGGGGGGGGGGGGGAGGAGGGGGGGTTACAGTTTGACGCCATCTGAGTCATGGCTATCCACAACAGGTTTCTAGTACACCACTAATCTATGGTCCAAAATGAAGTTTTCAGAGGATAATGTTACTTGTTTAGTTTACTTCTACTTAATCAATTTCTTTTAAATCAATGCCAGAAGACATGTCTAAAATTCTGCATCAAGTGAAAGCAGCACAAAGCAAGTTATGTATCATTTTTGTCAAAATGCTGTGACATGAATTCATTCAACTCTCAATAAGCATTATCATTCTCATTATAATTACTTGTGTACAGACCAAAGGAAAAATGGGGTTACATAAATGAATGTAAATCTTTTTAATATCACATGACGATGCACACTCAAGAAGAGATATGGACACATGAGGTAGTTTTCAATGATACACAACATACATGTTCAGAAGTCTGTGCAAAGGAAATGCAAGCTACTAATGACTGTATGCCCAAGTAGTACTGCCCATTTAGGACAGGACGTTTCTGTCTTAAACTACCACATCAGTTCAATACTTCTTTCCACTGCTGGGAGGAACTGAAGAAGGAAGGAGAAGCAGGAAGGAAAGCATCTAAATTTGAGTTTTTTAACAGGGACAAAACTATGTAAAGCATCTAAATTTGAGTTTTTTAACAGGGACAAAACTATGTAAAACATCTAAATTTGAGTTTTTAACAGGGACAAAACTATGTAAAACATCTAAATTTGAGTTTTGTAACAGGGACAAAACTATGTAAAACATCTAAATTTGAGTTTTTTAACAGGGACAAAACTATGTAAAACATCTAAATTTGAGTTTTTTAACAGGGACAAAACTATGTGTAAAACATCTAAATTTGAAAACATCTAAATTTGAGTTTTTTAACAGGGACAAAACTATGTAAAACATCTAAATTTGAGTTTGTTAACAGGGACAAAACTATGTAAAACATCTAAATTTGAGTTGTTAACAGGGACAAAACTATGTAAAACATCTAAATTTGAGTTTTTAACAGGGACAAAAACAATGTAAAACATCTAAATTTAAGTTTGTTAACAGGGACAAAACTATGTAAAACATCTAAATCGAGTTTTTTAACAGGGACAAAACAATGTAAAACATCTAAATTAAGTTTTTTTAACAGGGCACAAAACAATGTAAAATATCTCAATTTGAGTTCTTTTAAACAGGGACAAAACAATATAAACCATCCAAATTTAAAGGTTTTTTCAGTTGTTTTTTTTTCAGGGACAAAACAAATGTAGCAAACTGTTCTCAAGCATACAAAAAAAACGGATAAAGTGTAGCAGTTGGCACATCAGTACGAGGTCATATACCAGACATCTAACAATGTCACTGTACACACAAATATCAAAATGAAAAACAGAGCACAGCTGAAAGAATAAAGGAAAAGCCTTGAGGCTAACACAGGCAGAGGCAAGGGACAGAAGAAAGCCAAGCAGAGACATGAAGGTATCGTCAAGTGCTGCACTCAATCTGTGCTCACTGTCACACGCGCACACCTTGAAAGACGCTCATCACGGCCACACACAAGCAGCTACATAAAAGGCACTCCTCAAACTCAACACAAAACGCTTTCTCACAAGACTTCACATCAGGCAACAAGCAACCTGGATGGTGTTTCGACAAGGTACCACTATTTTTTTCACACAGTGATTCAGTGACCCTGTCACAACGTAGAGTACTACAAAGCACCAGCCCTACTCGCTCGCTCGTTCACGCCTTCGCCGGTGACAGAGAGCTCCCTGTACAGTGTTCTGTGACTGTGCACCGTGTGCAGTACAGAGACATTAGACATTAAACTTACAACAGAATGTCTCTCTTTGCTCCTCTTTCGCAATGGGCTGCAATATAGGAAGACTTTAGATCCAAGCCAAGCATAGTATTCAAACACAAACGCTGTGTTGCCCCCCCCCCCCCCCCCAACCATCCACCCAAACACCAAAGCATAAGAACATTCCATCAGTAAAACAATACGAATTATAATCCTCATGTGTTAGAGCAAAATCTTGGCAACAAAATATACCACTGCTGCAGTATTTGCTATATTTGAGTATTTTTGTCGCAAAGGCCATCCCTTTTCCTATTAAACTTTCCTCAGTCCTTTTTCCTCATATACATATAATATATATACCTTTCTTACTTTTCCAATCAGGTGTCTGGCGAAGGTTCCTACACTGCAAAGCAATGTGGACTTTCAAAACAGCTGCTGAAAAGGGAGGCGGGGGTGGGGGGGGGGGGGGGGGGGGGGGGAGGGGGAAATTAGCTGTAAACCAAATGCCAAACTAAACCAAAACACCATGCTTCCACAAGAACTAAGGACACAGAGCGCGAGGCCAAAGGACGACAGCCAAACCATAAGGCAAAAGAATGGCCAGAAAGGCAGTCCACATTACCAGCAGGTCCCTGCTCCGGCATACTCCTGCCCACCAGCCAGCCTGAACCAACACACAGTGCCATCATGTGCACAGGTCGGGGCACCCCGTCGCTACACTCACCACCACCATCATCATCAACACCATCATGTCACGTCAATCCCCAGGTCCACGTCCTCCCTGCCAGTCTTACTGTCAGTCTTATTCAAACACCAATAAGATTGGTATGTTCACGTTACCTCAGAGCTTAATCTAGGATTTTTTAAAAAAGGGGGGCAGTCCCCCCCTCATATCAAAAAAGGGGGGCACCCCCCCCCCCCCCCAACCCCTCCAGGGCCACTTCTTCAGCCAATCGTCTTGAAACGGTGTTCCTTGCACTGGCACTCTTTTCGGGCTGCTTCTCCGAGCTTTTGGATGTAGTCGCGGTTTCTTCATGATCTTCTCCACCCTTGCATGGCACAGAATCTTTTTTTTTTCACTTTTCCTCCACGAAATTCGAAGTCGAATAGGGTGGGTGCACGCTTCATTTTGGAAAATATCCAATATGGCGCCTTAAACTCTCGCAACTTCTCGTCGGTGATCGAGATGGAGGAGATGAACGCCGCCGATTGGTTGCTTTACACTAACAGCCAATGAAATATCAAGAAATCGTTCGCTCCTGCTCAGTCCTAGTTTCAGTTTTTTCAAGCAGATGACAAACGAGCGCCCGCAACGATCAGTGAACAGGGCGGGCAGTCCTGCAACGGTGCGGGAGTCTGCCCGCGTTGAGACTCGGTAACTGCGGGAAGGAACAGGTTTGGGGGGAACTGTACCAATCCCCCGCTCTAGAGTAAGCTCTGGCACCTGTTATGAAAAGCGCACCCCCAAGCTCATTGGACTAAAATGGAATAGCAAATAGAAACTGGAGTTTAACTGCACAACCAGCATGCATGTCTGCAGGAGGAAGTATGTGAGGGTACTTGGACAGGCATGTGGATGCAAGCATGGAGTGTAAGTGTCAATGCCTTATTGTACACAGCAACATAATAATATAATATAATAAAATATAAAAACAGCTAAATCGTCCTGCCCTAAAGCCTTCAGCTCAACCTTTCCTGCACACTCGCTTAGACTGACACTTGAGAAAGTCAACAAAGACAAAGGGGTCTCAATCCAATTACATGGTTTGAAGGTAATATTCCACAATCATAAAGGGAGACAATGAAACACAAATGGTGTTAGTTATCACATTTTTTTTTCCACAACAATATCCTCTCCTCCACACCACCTTACCACAGAAGCGTTAGTTCTCAGGTTCATTTGTGATTATCTTAACAAACCACCCTATTTAGTCAACACCCCAAGCCAGCACATCCATTAGAGAAACCGTCGGCCCCAGCATGCAAACCCAGACATGCCCTAGCACTCGCCTGCACATCCAGACACTTACTCGTCTTCTGCGAAACAGGCGGTCAAAGAAACCCGCGGAGGTGGGGACGGAGGTAGATCCTCTCGCAGGTCAGGGGTGGGCTCTCCCATGGCTCCAAACACGTTGAGCTCCTTGTAGCATTCTGTTTTAACATCTGCAACAGGCAAGGGACATCACTCCTACACTGCATCCAGGCAGCACGAGCGGATCACACATCTCAATGCATATTGGCAGCTCGCTGAGAGGCATGAAGCGACTGAACCCCCATTTCATGGAGTTCCCGATAGGGACACAGCTGACAGCATACATGCATGCATGTATGGAGCTCCAACACAGACTAGGCATTCACAGCACCCCATGGGTGTCTTCTATTTAAATGAGAAGCAAAACTGTATTCATCACACACTTTTGGCAACTGTGTCACTGGAACAGCCAATGATTCAGCAGTCTTTCTTTCCCAAATTTTGTTGAGTAATGACAACAGCCATGCCAACAAGAATTTCACGATATAGCAGATTTTTTCATAAATGAAACTGGTGACAAAGCTTTAGAAGTGTTTCAACATGACTTCGAGCAGAAATCAATTTCATTTTTGCTTAAAATTTTGGACCTCAACATCAAAAGACCTGATCTAGCCAAATGAAAATCTCAGTCAGCTGCTGATTTCAGTGGCTTAGGACAAAGGTACATCAATTTGAATGTGCAATTGCAGAACGACAAAGATTTATTTAAAAACATGGGGAAAAAAAACAGGATATAATAGTATTCAATCAACATTTGATGTAACGATGAAATACGATATATGTCTGTGATTATTCTGAGCGATAAATGAGTTTTGAATCATGAGTCAAGGTGCTGAATCAAGATTTTGATTCATGAAATGATTTATATGACCACTGTTACTGTAAGTATGTTGTTAAACAGAAGGCAAGTGAACTTTACAAAATCATTAACCCGTTCCCTGCCTGGGACGAGAAACGCTCGACCAGAAAACTGAAAATCGCTACGCCTGGACGAGAGTGTCTCGCCATAGCTTCATCACAGAAAGCAGTATAATTACTTGGGAGACGACCGTCTAAAATGTTCTCACCTCTTCTACTGGTGTCAAGGAACTGCCCTGTCCTTCACGCGAGCAGCCAGCTGACCATATGTTATGCAAATTGCGAGTTGAGAGGTTACAGCTGATAAGCATATTCAAGATGTCGACACCTCCGTTTTCAAGCGTTACACTGCGCTCGATGTTTTAGATGACGATCAAAATGATACAGAAAGTCGTGGAAAAGACCTTTGAGGATCGGATCCTGATACCAGCGATGAGGAGGAGATGGATGGGAATCAGCACCATTCACTTTTATCGGGATACGTGTTGATGACGTGGCTTCATTGTTAGTTGCACATGACAGCAGTGAATACAACGCCGCTAGCAAGGGTGACGAAGCGGAAATAGCCGAACCCGTGCCATCAACGAGCACTGCACGCCCTCCTGTCATGACCGGAGAGGGTCATGGACGTGGTAGAGGCTCAGGACGACAGCGAGGGACCCGTGGAAGCGGCCAGGGGGCATGGCATGGGGCGTGGTGAGTCCCAGCCTTGGTGGGAGTTTTCACTGGGAATCCTGGTGTGGAAGTCAGCTGTGCGCATTTTATGCTGCACAGAGCTCCAGTCTTCAGTTCTTCATGACCAGAAACTGGATTCGGGCAAGTACCTCTATTTTTCTTTTTTTCTTTTTTGTTTGTTACTACTTGATTCTTCATTCCTCCACTATATATTTTCTGTATTTCTCTTCTTTGCCATATTTCCTACTGAAATCACATAACTATGGCAAATAATGACTGTATGGATAGGTGGGACTCTGTGTGTGTGTGTGTGTGTGTGTGTGTGTGTGTGTGTGTGTGTGTGTGTGTGTGTGTGTGTGTGTGTGTGTTTGTGCGCGCATGTGTGTGTGTGTGTGTGTGTGTGTGTGTGTGTGTGTGTGTGTGTAATAATAATAATAATGTTGCTTATAGCCCAGCCGACAGCAAAGGGCCACATCAGGGATGGTGTGTGTGTGTGTGTGTGTGTGTGTGTGTGTGTGTTTGTGTGCATCTGTGTGCGCAGATGTGTGCCTAAGCATTGTTTATTTCTGTATGCAAGTTTTCCCAAGTAAGTTTGTTCATTTTGTAAAGCACAGAAGCACTCATCCACAACAGCTTTTTTTTGTGTGTGCCATTGTGGTGTTTTTACATTCATGTGTGTGTGATACTGTTAGTGTGTGTTTGTGCGTGTGGTGTGTGTGTGTGTGTTGTGTGTGTGTGTGTGTGTGTGTGTGTGTGTGTAGGCTGTTTGTGTAGGCTGTTTGTGTGCATGCGTGTGTGGGGGTGTGTGTGTGTGTGTGTAAATTGTGTGTGTGTGTGTGTGTGTGTGTGTGTGTGTGTGTGTGTGTGTGTGTGTGTGTGTGTGTGTGTGCCCAATTGTGGTTCTGCTTACTGCGTATATGTGTGTGGTGTGTGTGTGTGTGTGTGTGTGTGTGTGTGTGTGTGTGTGTGTGTGTGTAAATTGTGTGTGTGTGTGTGTGTGTGTGTGTGTGTGTGTGTGTGTGTGTGTGTGTGTGTGTGTGCCCAATTGTGGGTCTGCTTACTTATCTTGAAACTTTTATTCTGTATTTCAGATTCTTCTTCAGTTTCTGCATTTCAACACCAATGCAGCCTTGCCAGTCGAAGGTGATCAAGGGTACGACTGGCTCTACAAGATCCAACCCATTCTGGATCATCTGCATGAAAAGTTCCGGGAAGTTTATGTTATTCTACAGTGTTTCGTTTTTTTTTCTCAAGTGTGCGTTGTGTTCATGATTTTGTCAATGCTGTGACCAGACTGAGTGCCATCAGTGAAAGAAGACCAAGTGGTGAATGTCAGTGTGTGTTTCTTTTTGAACCATGAGCACCGTCCCTAAAATCATGAAGCAGGGAATGCAGACAACCTGAGGATTATGTCCAAGACTTCGTACGGCCAGTGATGGATTCCTACATAGAACAGCCTGGCAGTAATGTAAGTACAAGTTTCTTTACGAACACCAACACAGTTCCTACAGTATTTTGTGTAATAACAAATGCATGCAATGTGTGTGTGTGTTTTTTTTTTCTTTTCAACAGACAATTGTTTGTTTTTTTCTTCAGACTTTTTTTTCCATGGTTGTCATTTTGAACATTTACCAATAAGTATTATACTATAACAATTTGGACCACACTGTATATTACAATGATGCTGAGTAAACACTAGAAGAAGTTTTTGTCATTGTTTTACAGGTTTTATGTAATGTAACATGTGTAGTGTGCAGAAACTTTTTTTTTTTGTAAAACCACCATTGGTACATCCCTGTCCATCCCCTAATGGCCAACAAAACTATATTATATTAATTATATAGCATCATAGCTTGGGGTAAAAGGAAAGAGAACCCATAAAATCTAAGTCATATGTCAACAAATAGATAATTGAGGTATTGAACCTACCCCAAATAGTAAAAATTATGCCCCTTTCTAGCAGAATTGGGGTACCCCAGTAACATACAGATTATTACACTGAGGGACATTTATTGGCAACAATATGAATCCCAGGTGTTTGTAATGTTGTGGAGCAAACACCGAAAGGTACTTTTGCTGTGTTTAGTGTGCTTTTATGAGCTGAATTCTTCTGAAACTCTCAAACTGAAAACAAAACAAAAACTGTTTTATCATATGTTACTAGTGTGAACCATTATCATCACCAAAAATCAAATTTGAATGATGTGAAATTGTAGACAAGGGCATAAAAAAGTAATTCACAAAACATCTAACAAATAACTCAATAAATGGATGAGTAATATACATGTTAGTGAACATAACGTGAAAAGCATGATTATGCCCCTTTATACCTGAAAAATAGTACCCCCAATTATGAGCAGATTATCATCAAGAACAACATTCCCTGGGATTTATATGACTGTCATGTTTCAGTTCTGATGTTGAATAATTAGTCACACCACTTTTTCAGTGTTTTGACTCATTTCATTTGGCACAATGTGTTTGTGTACACTCAAAAACTGTTATTTTTGGTAAAATCTTTATAATTATGTCACTTTTTGCTACACTAATTATCAATATAATCAAGTCATTTTGACAGGACATTATTTGATCAATGCATAACAACAAAACATGCCAAAAATCTGAAAGATTTGTCAAGAAACAAGTAAGCAGTAACCATTTTACTGAACCTACCCAAAAAAGCTAAATTTTACCTTGGCATACAGCTATTCAAATGTGCTATTATACTGTGGCAGTGAAGGGGTTAAAGATTTTAATGTTGTTTAACTCAAGAGACTGTATGTTATCAATTTGCTTTCCTCTGGAAGGTTTCACACTCATTAAGAATGAAAAATAGCAACAACACAAGTGACCACCTCACTGACCAACAAACTTTTGTGCAACTTTCCAAACACTTGTCAGGGGTTCCACTGACTTTTTAGTTTTTGCGTCAAGAAACGCACGCCTCCGCAAAAATTGCGTCAGCGCTGAAAAAAATGCGTAACAAAGTAAACTGTACTCACTCCCGTCAAAACAGCTCTGAATCGTTTTCTGTGCCACACGAGTCCGGGATGATCGTGTGTGCGTGGGAAGTCATAACGTATTCCGATTGGAAGATGGCACCATCGCAGACGCGGGAAAGATTCCATTTTATTTCGAGGGGAGAAAGGATGAGGCGTTTTGGAACATTCTTGATCTAGCAAAAAGTCAGCCAGTGCCACAGAGTAAAATGTGCTGACACACGAGCCTCCCCGCCCGTACGCTTCGGACGTACCGGTCGAACCCGATCCCAAACGGAGCGTCTGTCATAGTAAACGTACGTCTCAAACGGACTTCGGCATCCAGTTCGACCCGACCGTTCGAGATACGGACAGCTAGTATCCTCCAACCAATCAACGCTCAGCATTGAGCGAACACCCATGACAACGGAAAAAATGGCGTCGTCCAGCAAGGCGATCAGACTGTCCGATTCGGAGACCAAACATTTGATTGAATCGTACCAAGGCCATGATGTGCTTTGGAATGTCAACTCAAAAAATTATAAGAATCTAAATATTCGAGAAAAAGCTTCGTATTCAATTGTACAGTCCTTTGAAGCGGCATGTGGGATCAAACTCGAAAGGTTTTAAAACTCGCATATAGGTCGGACCGCACAGGTTCAAACGTTTCGTGAAGCACTCCGTCCGTTCGACACTGACTGGTCGGAGCGCACAGGTTCAAACGTTTCGTCTCAACTGTACGGGCGGGGAGGCTCGTTTGTCAGCGGTGTCAAGCAGTCTGCTGTAGGTCTGTGCCGTGTTTTGCCCCTCTGACATAGGCTTGCGGTTGAGAACAGGGTCCTGGGAAAATTGCGTCGCTAAACGCACGGCCGCGAAAAAAATGCGTAGGAAGGCAGAAAAACGCAATAATTACGCAAAATTTTGCAATAAATGGAACCCTGCTTGTTGTCCATGATATGTGTTTGTGACCATGATCTTAGCTTCATTCATTTCAAACATGTGTTCTTCTTAAATTTTCCTTTGTTTCAGTTCTCTTCAGTTCTAGTAGTCTGTAAAGCTGAAATAAAGTGCAGACCATGATTCACTTAAAAACACATGGCATTTTTTGCTTTATTCTTTAAAACATTTAACTTAAACGTTACCAGTTAAACATAAATCTGAATGGGAAAAAAAAACCTTCATGTGCAAAGAACAGTTTATCATCAGATTATTAGTACACCCTCTGCATAAAAAACATATCAGTCCTTTACTCTGAAAAATAATATCTGCTTTTAGGATGATGGTTTTTTTTTTTATCAACCAATTTTGACTTTCAAGAAATGACACATCACATTAATTCTGTCTGGATAGCTGAATTATGTATATGATTTCATAGAAAATTACTTCCGATTCCAAATCATGTGTAACAAAACCATTTATAAAAGAGCAAAGCACTGCTGACTGAAAATAGAAACCAGTGGCAGGCGAGCAAAACCCTCAATTCTAATTCAGTTTCAAAATGAGGTGACTCAGGGCGGAAAATGAAGCAACATTTAAAAAGAAGCGGTGTTAGTTACCGCCACAGATACAGGCAAACAGACCACATGACAAAACACAATGCATTCTGACCTTGGGGTCTTCTTCAGGCAAACAGACCACATGACAAAACACAATGCATTCTGACCTCTGGGGTCTTCTTCAGGCAAACAGATCACATGACAAAACACAATGCATTCTGACCTCTGGGGTCTTCTTCAGGCAAACAGATCACATGACAAAACACAATGCATTCTGACCTCTGGGGTCTTCTTCAGGCAAACAGATCACATGACAAAACACAATGCATTCTGACCTCTGGGGTCTTCTTCAGGCAAACAGACCACATGACAAAACACAATGCATTCTGACCTCTGGGGTCTTCTTCAGGCAAACAGACCACATGACAAAACACAATGCATTCTGACCTCTGGGGTCTTCTTCAGGCAAACAGACCACATGACAAAACACAATGCATTCTGACCTCTGGGGTCTTCTTCAGGCAAACAGATCACATGACAAAACACAATGCATTTTGACCTCTGGGGTCTTCTTCAGGCAAACAGACCACAGGACAAAACACAATGCATTTTGACCTCTGGGGTCTTCTTCAGGCAAACAGACCACATGACAAAACACAATGCATTTTGACCTCTGGGGTCTTCTTCAGGCAAAAACAAACAACAATTAGGACAATGAACAGGCAAACAGATCACATGACAAAACACATTGCATTTTGACCTCTTGGGTCTTCTTCAGGCAAAAACGAACAACAATTAGGACAATGAAAACGAAGAATGAGAAACCACATATTTTCTCATATTCGTCGCAAAATGGCTGTTGGATGAAAACGGGGCCGTTAAGGAGGGGATCATGGGAGTTGAAATAGTAATGATGACCATGATTATTATGGGAAGAATGGCAATAACAGTGATAATAGTCGCGATGATGAAAACGCATATAACAAGAGGAGGGATACAGTATTATTTTGTTTGTTTGTTAATAGTGGTTAAACACTGAAGGGGAGAAAGAAAAATGGGGATGGAGGGGGGTGAAAACAGTTAGGCTTGTTTGTTTTGTAATTATTGTTTAATGGTATGATATATAAGTGATGGTAGTGATTACGGTGGATTGATAACAGTGCTTAGTGATAAGGAATAGAAATTATACATTTAAAAGAAAAAAATTTTAAAGAAAGAACGATCTAATGAGTGGTGATTGTGATGATAGTAGTTGTATGTGGGGGTGAGGGTAATGATAATAATGATTGGAAAGGAATGGAAAAAGCAATGGGTGAGAGGCTGTCGTAGTAAAAAAAAAAAAAAAAAGAAAGAAAAAAAGGAGAGGGCAACTCCCATGATCCCCTCCTTAACGGCCTCGTTTTCATCCAACAGCCATTTTGCGCTGAATATGAGAAGTGGATTCTCATTCTCCGTTTTCACTGTCCTAAACATTGTTTGTTTTTGGCTGAAGAAAACCCAAGAGGTCAAAATGCATTGTGTTTTGTCCTGTAATCTGTTTGTCTGCATCAGTTGCGGTAACTAACACCGTTTCTTTTTAAATTTTACCTCAATGCTAATGAACGACATTTGACTGGCCTCATTTTCAAAAAATAAAATAAATAACTAACTAAATGAATTTTAAAAAATAAACGAATACATAAAAAATCAAAACTTCCACAAAAAGAAAACGAGAACAAAAACTTGAACTTGTGTTGTTTTCATTCTTGAATATAATACAAAATGTTTGAACACTACATCTAACTGGATAACAGCATTCATGAAGTCCAAACAGCAACTCTAACTTGCGGGAAATGCACTCACCAAAAGATAAAAATGGTGAAGCTGCAAACTACCCAGCACACTCAGCAGCAGATCACAACTGTGCTGGACCAAACCATCATCACTGTGACCTTCATAACTTTGTCAATTATCAGCTATAGTTCGCTTTCCAAATTCCCATCACTGAACTTCAATGCCACCGCCCAATCTGAACATAACTTTGATTGTTTCCTCATGCATGGAATGATACACATGGTATGTTTTTACAAGTATGAACTAATGAGAGAGAGTCTTCAAGTCAAGTAACATTAGATGTTAACAATAACAGGCAAAAAATCTTAGATTTGATTTTGAACCCACTATTACATTCAATAATATACAGAATATAAATCACTGAGCATTTAGATGGACAACAAACAGAATATTGCTTTTGCCTTAATGTCAATGAAATGCAAAGTACACCAACAACATCATGCCAATCCCAATAATACGCTCAGTTTCGCCTAGCTGGAAACGACACAAAGCACACCTTTTCCTTTCCCGATTTCTAAGCTGTTCCAGAGAATTTGCATTCCTGCCTCCATCAGCAAAACAAGTACAACACAGTGAACTGATTTACAACCACCCAGCAGGTAGATGGAATGCACCCTCAGAAAACCCCACTACATTGTGGAACCAATTCATCATGTGGAACCGGATCACAGGACAGAGTCAGGATCCATGAACTATGCAAGTCTAGGCTCTTGTGAGCACCCTTGTACTTCATCAATGCCTTCCTGTCACACTGACCTCATTTTGCCATGGAATGGATACACTGCCAATGTTGAATTTGCTGTAAAAGGAATCGTCACTGGCATCCAGGTTGACCCCTTTCACTGTAGAGAACTGTTCTATATCCAACACGTCTTTACAGTATACTGCCCGGGGCTGTAAACACAAACAAAAGACCATGTGATTTACACGCTGTTGCACAGTTTGTTCTCTAAAAAGGGCACGAAACTGACCAACTTTTCAAAAACTTTTCAGATGCAAGTGGACTAAACTTTCAAACTTGGTATATATTACATTTTGGTTACAAACAATAGGACTACATTTCTCAACTCAATGCAAACACTGCTTGTGTGACAGAATAAAAACACCTGTGTGTAACTTTACCTTTATGGCAGAATGGAGGTTATACACTTTGAACCCCCAAAATGCTTAATTAACTCATCATGATCCAACTGCTGGCAAAGTCCTATTTCTTAAATATCTCCAAATGCCTGAACAGCTCCAGCAGCTTGAACCCTTGCTTGAAACTAAATTCACTTGCAACAACCACTTCTTTTCCTCTTTTTTTGAGGGGACAACATCAAATATACAAACTTTCTCAAACCCAAGTCTGTTTTTTAAACAGAACTGTAAAGTCTTAAAAGAGTACTTTGGTTTCTCCAAACTTTGAGAAACCTTAAATGATTGTACGAACCATATGTCAGGATACACACTTATCTGCACCCACTACTCTGTAGTTCTGCAGCTGTGGCAGCTGAGTTTTTTACAAACACACACACACACACACACACACACACACACACACACACACACACACACACACATACACACACACACCCTCCCCAATCCTACCCCTAAAAAGGAAACAACAACAAAAAACAGACATAAAAAAAAACTGAGAAAAAAAAAACATCAGACAGAATGACACAGTAAGCATTCAGATTTTTGGCAGCAGTGTACATTTGGGGAATTATTCAATTCTGTTTTTAGTATACAAGAACACTGGTGTTTTGATGCAATGATTTGATTTGCCACTGCACAAAATTAAAAAATTTAAAAAAAAATTCTTTTGGCAGTAATAAATTTCAGTGGTTTGCATAGTCGTGAGAAAAAGATACAATTAACCAACAGCAGTAGAAGCAAAATGATGAATACACGTGACAAAAACAAAGCAAGTACAACATTTATATGGAGAAAAGGAACATTCATCCCCGTCTTTTTTTTCTCCATTTAGCAATACATACTTGTGACATTCACTAACTTGAATAATTTCCAATGCACTCCTTAATACATTTTTACAAGTGTTTGGAGAAAAAATTTTAAAACTACTCCGTGGACTTCAGAAACAAACTTGCATAACATTCTGTTCACTTTTAATGCAGCAGGAATGAACATCTATACAGTGGAGGGAACATATATTCATGTACTATCAAAAACCCTGCTGTAAAAACAAAATTCAGGTGATGCTCTTCTGTTTTCTTTCATTTAACAAACAAAGCTTTCTTTAACTCCTATAAATAAGCAAATATTTTCAAATTTGCATTCGTACAGTCTTTTTGGGGGGGGGGGGGGGGGGGCCTTACAGCTGTCGTGTTTGTTTAAAATATTTGAACAACCTGTACAAAACAAAAGCTGGAAAACTAGAGGTCTGGACAGAGTAGTTCGACAATGAAAATGGTGTAGCCCTGTTCACAACCGAGACAGCTCGCGATAGTAAACTGACTGATCACAACAGGTACGTTACTAAATGTTAAGTATTCTAAACTGCAAGCTTGGGTCAGGCTTACTGACCCCAAGATGCAATTGCACTTTTGGTTGTTTTAGTGTATGTGTGTGTGTAATGTTCACAATATCCTATAAAGAAAAAAAACCGATTTTAATGAAAACAAAAGACTGGCAATTCAAGATACAACATGAATAAACCAGGGCCTGGAATTGCCAAGAAAAAAAACAGAGGAAATTTCTATGGCGGTCCGGGGGCATGCTCCCCCATAAAATGTTGAAATTCAAAGACTAAAATCTGTGCAGTTTGAGGCATTCTGAAGGCAAATTTGAAGGAATCTAGCACACTAAAATTGATAATGAATATCAATCTCATAACATAAACTGAAAAGGCTAACTGTACAAGTTAACACAAGGAAAACAAAGCAAAACAAGGGCAGAAACTCATACTGCCTACAACACAAACACACACCACACAGACACACACTTTTTCCTAAACCCCATCATTTCAGTTTTTTGCTAAAGGAAAGAATTCAATCAAGCCCAAAATATACGCTGAAAAGGCTAATTGTACAACCCAAGGAAAACTATGCAAAACATAGGCAGAAACTCAGGCTGCCTGGAGCACAAACATATACCTCCTCCTCAATTGACACAAGCTTTTCAGAAAAAAAATCAATCAGGCACAAATAAACATACACTGAAAAGGAAAATAAAATTGTACAACACACGGTAGACTAAGTAAAACATGAGCAGAGGTTCATTACTGCCTGGAACACCAACATAACTTTCTCTTTTTTTTTTAAAACTCCATCATCTGACAGAGATTTTTTTAAAAGAATTCAATCACGTCCAAAACACACATGTTGGAAAACAAAACATGGTGTGAACTAAGCAGACGCCTCTCGCTTCACGTGGACTTTCAAGGCAATTCGGCCTCTCGGGTTGCAGACGATGTCGCAGTGGCATAATTCACAAAAGGCAGTCCCTACCACACTGGCTTTTCGGATATGCTCAGCTAACAGCTCCTCTCCGACCTCAGTCTCCATCATCCACGTCCATTTCCAACTCTTCTTTGCCACTGAATCATCGAAAACGTTGCCACACTTGACTTATTCACCTGTCCCCATCTTGAAGAAATGACCGAATCTAGGTCAATCCACAGCGCATTGTGTGCATTAAGCCTAGACTAAGCTTTCCTTTGGTGAGTAAGAGTTCGCAAACGTCGTCTGCTACACCGAGGGGCTGTAATAAAAAAAAGTATGGCAGCCCCTTTTTTTTCATACGCAGAAAAAAAAAATTTGCGCTATTTTCAATTTTCATTTACACAAGCATCCTCATTTCCGTGACAAATTCCAGGCTCTGATAAACAAATTTCTCAAAGAAAAGAAAAAAAAGAAGGGAGTGACTGATCTCTTTTTTTCAAAGACTTTTTAGGCATTATATGGGCTCAACCAGAATCTAGATTCAAAACAAAAAAAAACAAACAAAAAAAGTAGCCAAATATGAAACGCAAAAACATTCAATGGCTACACCCATGTAACCCCCAGATATTAACATCCACACACATCACAAACACTGCCATATACAATGAAATACACACACATATAAGCATACATAAACAGACAAGGACACCAACACGATGCTGTCTGGCATATTACTTACGTCGGGCACAAAGGGCACCTCACACATGCCGGCCTCCAATCTTTTCCAGTTAATGTTGTGAAAGAAAGGGTGAGATTTGACCTGATCCGCGCCCTCCCCTGTACACCCCAGGCGACTGGTGGGGTCCTTGTCTAGCAACTGAAACATGACGTCTTTCGGGTTTAGCACTATTCCCTCACACACCTTGCACACTCATGGTCATAGACATTTCCTTCCCCACTCACATGTACAGGTTGAGGTATATTACAATATCATACAAAATCATTTCATTCATTCCTCATTTCACCTTATCTCTGGCTCCAAGTCAGGCCAAACCGCTGCAGCATTGCCAACAATTCTGGACTGCACTAAGCAGCACTACACACACTGCGCTTTTTGCAAACCACTGCTGAGTACACACCACACTCTGACCACAGACTCCTCAAAACACTGATGAGTACACACCACACCTTGACCACAGACTCCTCAAACCACTGCTGAGTACACACCACACTCTGACCACAGACTCCTCAAACCACTGCTGAGTACACACCACACCTTGACCACAGACTCCTCAAACCACTGCTGAGTACACACCACACTCTGACCACAGACTCCTCAAACCACTGCTGAGTACACACCACACTCTGACCACAGACTCCTCAAACCACTGCTGAGTACACACCACACTCTGACCACAGACTCCTCAAACCACTGCTGAGTACACACCACACTCTGACCACAGACTCCTCAAACTACTGCTGAGTACACACCACACTCTGACCACCGACTCCTCAAACCACACTGACTGATGTCCAGCTTACAACAGTTATAGCACGGACAAAGTGTTTTAAGTCAGGATGTTTCCAGTGCTGCCAGCCATGATGGCAAGACCTGGCCAGCTTGCTAGTTAACTGGAAAACTGTATGCAAGTTAAATGCCAAGACGAAACATCCACACCAAGTTAAGAGCTGAAACCAAAACATTGATCTAAAACAATGTACTTAGCCAACAAGTCAGATCAAGCACAAAATATCAATTCCTTTAAAAAAATTTAAAAAATAAGAAAAACATATCAGGTGGAACAGCTAAGAACAAAGACTTCAAAGAATCCACAGAAAACATTTACATCTTTGGTTGTGGATGTGATAAAAAGATGTTTTTCATCAAACAGATGTTTGATGCCAAGCTGTTTATGGTAACGAGTTAATGTTCTCAAAACACAAAAGAAAAAGAGCACCTACTGCCTCACAAATTCCACGGCACTCCTCGGTGAACTTGGCAGAGTAGACCTCCTGGTCCTCCCGAACTCGGCGGTCCACCTCCTCCCTTTTCACCTTCTCCTTCCTCGCCCTGAACGGAGCCTGCACACACACACACACACTGCGTGCACAGCTTTTATCGCCAGTGATCTTACACACACACACACTGCGTGCACAGCTTTTGTCACAGACATCCTGCACACACACACACACTCTGCGTGCACAGCTTTTGTCACCATACATCCTACACACACACACACTGCGTGCACAGCTTTTGTCACCATACATCCTGCACACACACACTGCGTCAAAGCTTTTGTCACAGACATCCTGCACACACACACTGCGTGCACAGCTTTTGCCACCATACATCCTGCACACTCACACACTGCATGCACAGCTTTTGTCACCAGACATCCTGCACACACACACTGCATGCACAGCTTTTGTCACCATACATCCTACACTCACACACTGCGTGCACAGCTTTTGTCACAGTCATCCTGCACACACACACACTGTGTGCACAGCTTTTGTCACCAGACATCCTGCACACACACACACTGCGTGCACAGCTTTTGTCACCATACATCCTGCACACACACACTGCGTGCACAGCTTTTGTCACAAGACATCCTGCACACACACACTGCGTGCACAGCTTTTGTCACCAGACATCCTGCACACACACACTGCGTGCACAGCTTTTGTCACCAGACATCCTGCACACACACACTGCGAGCACAGCTTTTGTCACCAGACATCCTGCACACACACACTGCATGCACAGCTTTTGTCACCATACATCCTGCACTCACACACTGTGTGCACAGCTTTTGTCACCATACATCCTGCACACTCACACACTGTGTGCACAGCTTTTGTCACCAGTCATCCTGCACACTCACACTGCATGCACAGCTTTTGTCACCATACATCCTGCACACACACACTGCGTGCAGAGCTTTTGTCACCAGTCATCCTGAACACTCACACTGCATGCACAGCTTTTGTCACCATACATCCAGCACACACACACACTGCATGCACAGCTTTTGTCACCAGTCATCCTGCACACTCACACTGCGTGCACAGCTTTTGTCACCTTACATCCTGCACACTCACACACTGCATGCACAGCTTTTGTCACCAGACATCCTGCACACACACACTGCGAGCACAGCTTTCGTCACCAGTCATCCTGCACACACACACTGCGTGCACAGCTTTTGTCACCATACATCCTGCACACTCACACACTGCATGCACAGCTTTTGTCACCATACATCCTGCACACTCACACACTGCATGCACAGCTTTTGTCACCAGTCATCCTGCACACTCGCACACTGCATGCACAGCTTTTGTCACCTTACATCCTGCACACTCACACTGCGTGCACAGCTTTTGTCACCAGACATCCTGCACACACACACTGCGTGCACAGCTTTTGTCACCAGTCATCCTGCACATACACTGCGTGCACAGCTTTTGTCACCATACATCCTGCACACACACACTGCGTCACAGCTTTTGCCACCAGTCATCCTGCACACACACACTGCGTGCACAGCTTTTGTCACCATACATCCTGCACACACACACACACTGCGTGCACAGCTTTTGTCACCAGTCATCCTGCACACACACACTGCATGCACAGCTTTTGTCACCATACATCCTGCACACACACACTGCATGCACAGCTTTTGTCACCATACATCCTGCACACTCACAGTGAATGCACAGCTTTTGTCACCATACATCCTGCACACTCACACACTGCATGCACAGCTTTTGTCACCATACATCCTGCACACACACACTGCATGCACAGCTTTTGTCACCAGTCATCCTGCACAATCACACACTGCATGCACAGCTTTTGTCACCTTACATCCTGCACACTCACACACTGCATGCACAGCTTTTGTCACCATACATCCTGCACACACACACTGCGAGCACAGCTTTTGTCACCAGTCATCCTGCACACACACACTGCGTGCACAGCTTTTGTCACCAGTCATCCTGCACACACACACACTGCGTGCACAGCTTTTGCCACCATACATCCTGCACACACACACTGCGTGCACAGCTTTTGTCACCAGACATCCTGCACACACACACTGCGTGCACAGCTTTTGTCACCAGACATCCTGCACACACACACAGTGCGTGCACAGCTTTTGTCACCATACATCCTGCACACACACACTGCGTGCACAGCTTTTGTCACCAGTCATCCTGCACACACACACACTGCATGCACAGCTTTTGTTGCCAGACATCCTGCACACACACACACTGCGTGCACAGCTTTTGTCACCAGTCATCCTGCACACACACACCGCATGCACAGCTTTTGTCACCATACATCCTGCACACACACACTGCGTGCACAACTTTTGTCGCCAGTCATCCTGCACACACACACTGCGTGCACAGCTTTTGTCACCAGTCATCCTGCACACTCACACACTGCATGCACAGCTTTTGTCACCAGTCATCCTGCACACACACACTGCGTGCACAACTTTTGTCGCCAGTCATCCTGCACACACACACTGCGTGCACAGCTTTTGTCACCAGTCATCCTGCACACACACACACTGCGTGCACAGCTTTTGTCACCAGTCATCCTGCACACACACACACTGCGTGCACAGCTTTTGTTGCCAGACATCCTGCACACACACACACTGCGTGCACAGCTTTTGTCGCCAGTCATCCTGCACACACACACCGTATGCACAGCTTTTGTCACCATACATCCTGCAAACACACACTGCGTGCACAACTTTTGTCGCCAGTCATCCTGCACACACACACACACACACTGCGTGCACAGCTTTTGTCACCAGTCATCCTGCACACTCACACACTGCATGCACAGCTTTTGTCACCATACATCCTGCACACACACACTGCGTGCACAACTTTTGTCGCCAGTCATCCTGCACACACACACTGCGTGCACAGCTTTTGTCACCAGTCATCCTGCACACACACACTGCGTGCACAGCTTTTGTCACCAGACATCCTGCACACACACCACACACACTGCGTGCACAGCTTTTGTCACCAGTCATCCTGCACACACACACTGCGTGCACAGCTTTTGTCACCAGTCATCCTGCACACACACACTGCGTGCACAGCTTTTGTCACCAGACATCCTGCACACACACACACACACTGCGTGCACAGCTTTTGTCACCAGTCATCCTGCACACATACACACTGCGTGCACAGCTTTTGTCACCATACATCCTGCACACACACAACACACACACACACACACACACACTGCGTGCACAGCTTTTGTCACCAGACATCCTGCACACACACACACTGCGTGCAAAGCTTTTGTCACCAGTCATCCTGCACACACACACTGCGTGCAAAGCTTTCGTCGCCATACATCCTGCACACACACACACACACTGCGTGCACAGCTTTTGTCACCATACATCCTGCAACACACACACACACACACTGCGTGCACAGCTTTTGTCACCAGACATCCTGCACACACACACACTGCGTGCAAAGCTTTTGTCACCAGTCATCCTGCACACACAACACTGCGTGCAAAGCTTTCGTCGCCATACATCCTGCACACACACACACACTGCGTGCACAGCTTTTGTCACCATACATCCTGCACACACACACTGCGTGCACAGCTTTTATCGCCAGTCATCCTACACACACACACTGCACGCACAGCTTTTGTCACCATACATCCTGCACACACACACACACTGCACGCACAGCTTTGTGGACAGTCATCCATAACCAATCTGAGACTTTCTTTTCGCCCATTGTTTAGAGCCAACTGAACAGCCAGAGAGTAAAGTCAAAGATCTTGTGAAAAGAGAAACACCACAGGCACACAACTGTAAACAAGCACACAGTTTACAACATAGTAGACTATCTCTTCACATCTGCAATGCAGACAAGACTACACCAAACTGACTGCATTAGCCATCCCACTTTATTTAGTGTATAACAGCAATAATGACTGGCATTTATAAACCACCTTACCTATGGATGTAAGAACTAACAAAGATATTTTCTCTCTCACACACACATGCAGACATGCATGCACACACTTACAGCCTTCTGCAGTGCTAGAGAATATGTTGCTATATATCTCAACCAGCTCCCACATTCCAGCTTTCTGACAATCATATCAAATGGCTGACAGTGTCGTTCATAGCCACACTTGACACAAGCTGAAATCTTCTCTTCAACTTGTTACGAGTTGAACTGAAGCACTGTACATATGGTGGCCAGTTCTGCACCGACCATTATCCTGAAACAACATGTCCTGATGCTCAAAGCCTCCCAAGTAACCCATACATGCACAAAACAGGAGGTCACCTTCATGAGAAGGTGTAGGGCAGAGCTACAGTTACCTGACACTGCAAGATGGCAGCCCAGGATGGAATGTCAGTTAAAAGGTTAAGCTAAAGCAATGTGTCATATCCCAGTGCTCTACACTGGCGATGTACATCATACCTTAAGAATTTCTGTGCCTCGCCTTCCATTGGTACGACTTCTCAGCAAGTTGAAATGTGTCAACACTGATGGCACACAGAACAAGCCTGCTATCAACGATATATTCTTTGCTCCTAGAGAACTCACCTTCCCTTCGATCACTTCATACATGATGCAGCCCACTCACCTTCCCTTCAATCATTAAATATACAATGCAGCCCACTCACCTTCCCTTCAATCATTACATATACAATGCAGCCCAATCACCTTCCCTTCGATCATTACATACATGATGCAGCCCAATCACCTTCCCTTCGATCATTACATACATGATGCAGCCCACTCACCTTCCCTTCAATCATTACATATACAATGTAGCCCACTCACCTTCCCTTCAATCATTACATACATGATGCAGCCCCCTCACCTTCCCTTCAATCATTTCATAAACAATGTAGCCCACTCACCTTCCCTTCAATCATTACATACATGATGCAGCCCACTCACCTTCCCTTCAATCATTACATACATTTTTTCTTTCTTTCTGCGTACGCAGGCTGATACTCCTGCGGACACTCCCTGTATAGCCAGGCAGTGGAGTTTTGTGTGTATGACCCTTTTTATCCCGCCATTAAGGCAGCCATACTCCATCTTCGGGGAAGGTGCATGCTATGTGTCACGTGTCATCCATACCAACGGCCGAACTGGCCTTCTCTTCCGAAAGTTGGTGATGGGATTTTACGTGTGTGCAAGATGTTATGCGTGCGTTGACACACGGAACCTCGGTTTATAGTCTCATTCGAAGGACTATATGGGGAATGGAGTCAGAACCAATGTTAACTCCGAGGGAAAAATCCCCCTATACCGAAATTCGAACCCGCAACCCCAGGATCACGAGTCCGGCGCTCTACCAGCTGAGCTATTCTGGCCCCCATTACATACATGATGCAGCCCCTCACCTTCCCTTCAATCATTACATACATGATGCAGCCCCCTCACCTTCCCTTCAATCTTACATATACAATGCAGCCCACTCACCTTCCCTTCGATCATTACATACATGATGCAGCCCACTCACCTTCCCTTCAATCATTACATACATGATGCAGCCCCCTCACCTTCCCTTCAATCTTACATATACAAATGAGCCCACTCACCTTCCCTTCGATCATTACATATACAATGCAGCCCACTCACTTTCCCTTCAATCATTACAAATATGATGCAGCCCCTCACCTTCCCTTCAATCTTACATATACAATGCAGCCCACTCACCTTCCCTTCAATCATTACAAATATGATGCAGCCCACTCACCTTCCCTTCAATCATTACTATACAATGCAGCCCACTCACCTTCCCTTCAATCATTACAAATATGATGCAGCCCCCTCACCTTCCCTTCAATCATTACATACATGATGCAGCCCACTCACCTTCCCTTCAATCATTACATATACAATGCAGCCCACTCACATTCCCTTCAATCATTACATATACAATGCAGCCCACTCACCTTCCCTTCAATCATTACATATACAATGCAGCCCAATCACCTTCCCTTCAATCATTACATATACAATGCAGCCCAATCACCTTCTCTTCAATCATTTCATATACAATGCAGCCCGCTCACCTTCCCTTCGATCATTTCATATACAATGCAGCCCACTCACCTTCCCTTCAATCATTACATATACAATGCAGCCCACTCACCTTCCCTTCAATCATTTCATATATAATGTAGCCCACTCACCTTCCCTTCAATCATTTCATATACAATGCAGCCCACTCACCTTCCCTTCAATCATTACATATACAATGTAGCCCACTCACCTTCCCTTCAATCATTTCATATATAATGTAGCCCACTCACCTTCCCTTCAATCATTTCATATACAAGTAGCCCACTCACCTTCCCTTCAATCATTACATATACAATGTAGCCCACTCACCTTCCCTTCAATCATTTCATATATAATGTAGCCCACTCACCTTCCCTTCAATCATTACATATACAATGCAGCCCACTCACCTTCCCTTCAATCATTACATATACAATGCAGCCCACTCACCTTCCCTTCAATCATTTCATATACAATGCAGCCCACTCACCTTCCCTTCAATCATTTCATATACAATGCAGCCCACTCACCTTCCCTTCAATCATTACATATACAATGTAGCCCACTCACCTTCCCTTCAATCATTTCATATATAATGTAGCCCACTCACCTTCCCTTCAATCATTACATATACAAGTAGCCCACTCATCTTCCTTCAATCATTACATATACAATGTAGCCCACTCACCTTCCCTTCAATCATTTCATATATAATGTAGCCCACTCACCTTCCCTTCAATCATTTCATATACAATGCAGCCCACTCACCTTCCCTTCAATCATTATATACATGATGCAGCCCACTCACCTTCCCTTCAATCATTTCATATATAATGTAGCCCACTCACCTTCCCTTCAATCATTTCATATACAATGCAGCCCAATCACCTTCCCTTCAATCATTACATATACAATGCAGCCCACTCACCTTCCCTTCAATCATTTCATATACAATGCAGCCCACTCACCTTCCCTTCAATCATTTCATATACAA
>CM031597.1:2691935-2716935 GCA_018398815.1 Conus ventricosus
ATCGGTTTCATGCAAACGTTTAGAAGATTTCTCCGCCATTTTCACAATCGCCGGCAAAAAATCGGTTGAAACTTTGTCTTACAATGGCTGAACAAAAAGCTTCGAATGGCGCGCACAGATGTGATGGTGTGTCGTGTTGGCCCACAGCACCACATTGACCAATCGCAAGTTCCGAACCATCTGGTTTCGGCTTGAGTCAAGGGAAGTTACTCTGCGGTCTCGGAAAGGTCTAGCAGTCGACAATTTTTCGAGTCTGAAATTTGCGTAGTTTTTCAATTTTCTTTTCCGTAATTTCGCACGGAAAATCGTACCTCCGTAATGGGGGGTTAATTTCCGTAAAATTACGGACGATTACGGAAGGGTAGGCAGGTCTGCAGCACCATCAAAAAATAAATCTGCAGTGTTCTAACATTGACCTCTGTCATTCAGCAGACACCAACCTTGCTGAACCATCATTTATTATTCACTCAAATGACCCTTGACCTTTTTCCCACTGAAGCTTACACAACCTGGGATTATTCGTATTCAACACACACACACACATACACAAAACACACACACACACACATTCACACACAAACACACCACACACACACACACACACACACACACACACACAGAAATCAGCTGTCACCCATACTGAAGAAGCAAAAACATAGGAAGAAGACTCGAGCAGCAGAGAGAGAGACACTGACAAAACACAAAACACACTTCTTACCCATGTAGCCCACTGTGCCTACTCTGCCTCGAATGGTTTCCCCAGCTGGAATTTCCACTGCCAGTCCCAAGTCTGATATTCTAACGTGACCTTCACACAACAGAACCAACACTGCCCTGAAATACACTTTCCCTACTATTAGAATTCTGCCGTACTACAGCGCTGTTTCACCATAACAAGAAATAACTCCTGTGTAAATATTAGGCTGCTTGCCCCAGGGCATCACTCTTCTTGTTCTTTTAATACATATCAAAATAGATTTTTTTTCCTTACTTCTGAGTTTGTCTGTATGGGTGCTGACCTCGGTTTATACTTTCTTTTAGTGCCCAGACCACCCTATAAGATACGAGTGGTGAAAAAAGTATGTGTCAAGTGAACATCTAATGATGGACTCAGGATTTTCTTGCTTCATAGGCAAACATGTTATCCGCTAGGCAATGCATGTTCCTCTTTGATAAACAAACAAACAAAAAGCCAAAGTAACAGATCTTACAACAGAGTACAACAGAGCTCCCACGAAACAGGTTGAGATTTAACAACACAGAGGCAACACCGTTCCCAGTGACATGCTCAATGCAGGTAATGCACATACCGCGACATCCATTTACTACAGTCCCAAGGATCTTGTGGAGTGTAAGGACTTCACCCTCTGAAATCAAACCCTGGATGTGGGTTTACTCTCCAAAATTTCAATGACAGTGGCTTCTTTGGAATCGCTGGCTGATCCCTAGTCAAGATTTGCCAGATTCATCATAAACAGATGGCAGCCAATTCCAAATAAAAGCATCCAGATCTGATGATTCATATAAGACCAAAAGGAAGGGTCAGATGATCAGGATTAAAAAACACACACACACACAAAACAACGAGGAAAAAATGTCCCCGAGTGTTTAATAAGTGTACACCCTTTAACAACTGAATTACTACTCACCATCATCATCTAATAAAATGTTTTCTGGTTTCAGATCTCTGAAACAAATAAACAGAGCAAATACGTACTGAATGACATCCAGAAGAAACCATTCAACAAACATGCAAAAACCACTCTGTGTGCGTGTGTGTGTGTGTGTGTGTGTGTGCGCGTTTGTTTGAGTACTTTTTTGTCTCGAGTACTCACACACATGCACTTATGGGTGTCTTTCGTACTCAGCCCTCCACCACGTTTCAGTTTTTCTGATGAATGATTACTCATGACCTGCCTCCATGTCCGTCCTCACTCTAATTCTTACCTGTGCATGACACCCTCTTTGGGAGTCAAGGCACCGTCATTCTCACCACAGTGCAATACTTATTTTTATGAAGTTAACAGAGCAGACCATTCTCACCACAGTGCAATACTTCCTTTTGTGAAGTTAACAGAGCAGACCATTCTCACCACAGTGCAATACTTCCTTTTGTGAAGTTAACAGAGCAGACCATTCTAACCTCAGTGCAGTACCCTCATCATTTTCACAAGGACTGAGATGTTGATCTGATTTGTATCCAATGTGTTCTTTTTCACAAAGACAAAACATGAACACCATTTTCACATATGCAAATATTTGTAACAGTCAAACATTTTCACTTAAAATATTAGGTCTTTTCTCACACCAGTTCTGCCAAGTCCTTGAAAACAACAGCTGGATTTTTATCTGAACACAATTCTCTTCATCACATCATGTCAGGGAAAGGCAGCCGCCCACACCCCATTCCCACCTGTACACAATGCCCTCTTTGTGTAGGTCGGCCAGGCCACAGGTAATCTCAGCGGCATAGAAGACAGCCCTCTCCACAGGAAAGCCGGGGTTGCCCATGTTGTGGATGTGGAACTTGAGGTCACCCCCGTTCATGAGAGTCAGCACCAGACACAGAGCTTCTTTGGTCTCAAAGGCGTAGGCCAAGCTCACCTGCCACCACACAAAAAACAGCGAGTACTAGACACAAGTACATCATTCACGCAGAAAGCAGTGCGTACTATACACCAGTTACATCATTCACACAGAAATTAAGAGTACATTCCATGCCAGACTTGCCTATCGTCACACAGAAAGCAGTGCGTGCTACACACCGGTTACATCATTCACACAGAAACCAGAGTACATCGTTCACACAGAAATTTGGGTACATTGCGGACCAGACTTGCCTATCATCACACAGAAACCAGTGTGTGTCATACACCAGTTACATCGTCCACACAGAAACCAGTGCGTGTTATACACCAGTTACATCGTTCACACAGAAACCAGTGAGTGTTATACACCAGGTACATCGTTCACACAGAAACCAGTGCGTGTTATACACCAGTTACATCGTTCACACAGAAACCAGTGCGTGTTATACACCGGTTACATCATTCACACAGAAACCAGTGCGTGCTATACACCAGTTACATCGTTCACACAGAAAGCAGTGCGTGCTATACACCAGTTACATCATTCACACAGAAACCAGAGTACATCGTTCACACAGAAATTTGGGTACATTGCTGGCCAGACTCGCCTATCGTCACACAGAAAGCAGTGTGTGCTATACACCAGTTACATTATTCACACAGAAATTAGGGTACATTGCTGGCCAGAGTCGCCTATCATCACACAGAAAGCAGCAATTTCTCCAGCTAGGCACAAGTACAACAACACAAAAAAAGCAGAGAGTACTATTAGCCAGCCTCACCAACCACTAAGATACAAAGCAGTGAATACACCAATCTTTCGAGATACAAAGCAGTGAATACACCAATCTTTCATACTGTCAAAAAGTAATGAATATGTAGGCCAGGCTCATCCCCCATTCAACGAACTCTATGGGTCAGGCTTATCTACCTTTCAGTGAACTCTATGGGTCAGGCTCATCTACCAGTCAGTGAACTCTATGGGTCAGGCTCATCTACCTTCCAGTGAATTCTATGGGTCAGGCTCATCTACCAATCAGTGAACTCTATGGGTCAGGCTCATCTACCTTTCAGTGAATTCTATGGGTCAGGCTTATCTACCTTTCAGTGAATTCTATGGGTGGTCAGACTCATCTACCTTTCAGTGAATTCTATGGGTCAGGCTTATCTACCTTTCAGTGAATTCTATGGGTCAGGCTCATCTACCTTTCAGTGAACTCTATGGGTCAGGCTCATCTACCTTTCAGTGAATTCTATGGGTCAGGTTTATCTACCAATCAGTGAATTCTATGGGTCAGGCTCATCTACCTTTCAGTGAATTCTATGGTCAGGTTTATCTACTAATCAGTGAATTCTATGGGTCAGGCTCATCTACCATTCAGTGAATTCTATGGCTCAGGCTCATCTACCTTTCAGTGAATTCTATGGGTCAGGTTTATCTGCCAATCAGTGAATTCTATGGGTCAGGCTCATCTACCTTTCAGTGAACTCTATGGGTCAGCCTCATCTATCTTTCAGTGAATTCTATGGGTTAGGTTTATCTACCAATCAGTGAATTCTATGGGTCAGGCTCATCTACCTTTCACATTGAAAGCACCAACTACTGCTGGCCAAGCTCTCCTACCATTCTCATGGAAAGCAGCAAGTACTGCTGGCCAAGCTCTCCTACCATTCTCATGGAAAGCAGCAAGTACTGCTGGCCAAGCTCTCCTACCATTCTCATGGAAAGCAGCAAGTACTGCTGGCCAAGCTCTCCTACCATTCTCATGGAAAGCAGCAAGTACTGCTGGCCAAGCTCTCCTACCATTCTCATGGAAAGCAGCAAGTACTGCTGGCCAAGCTCTCCTACCATTCTCATGGAAAGCACCAACTACTGCTGGCCAAGCTCTCCTACCATTCTCATGGAAAGCAGCAAGTACTGCTGGCCAAGCTCTCCTACCATTCTCATGGAAAGCAGCAAGTACTGCTGGCCAAGCTCTCCTACCATTCTCATGGAAAGCAGCAAGTACTGCTGGCCAAGTTCTCCTACCATTCTCATGGAAAGCACCAACTACTGCTGGCCAAGCTCTCCTACCATTTCATGGAAAGCAGCAACTACTGCTGGCCAAGCTCTCCTACCATTCTCATGGAAAGCAGCAAGTACTGCTGGCCAAGCTCCCCTACCATTCTCATGGAAAGCAGCAAGTACTGCTGGCCAAGCTCTCCTACCATTCTCATGGAAAGCACCAACTACTGTAGGTCAGGCTCATGTCCCATCAGAAAGCAGTCATGCGCTGCAGGCCACACTCACGTCCCATCAGAAAGCAGTCATGCGCTGCAGGCCACACTCACCAATCATACACACAGAAAGCAGTCATGCGCTGCAGGCCACACTCACCAATCATCAGACCTTCCAATACCTAAATGGCTTGTCAGTATCTTTTTCAACTGTTCTCAGTATTTTCAAGCAGTTGCCAGTATTTTCATCGCATGCACGGCATAATCATGTTAGATATTTATTATATTATTTAAATGAGAAAAAAACCCTATAAACATAACCCCTGCATATAGTATAATGTACATGTACACACAACATACACAGACATTATTAAAATTATAGCTAAAAATCATTATAAAAGAACCATGGTTCACTAGCAGTCATACAGACACACAGAAGAGATACACAGGGGGGAAAACATGATGTCGCACAAAAACACAAACATACAAGCAAAGGAGTAGGCCTACCTAATTGTAGATTAATGTTGTACAAGTAATCCATTCAGCTTCAGTTTCTGGTTTAGTCACAGGGAAGGTCAGTCTTTGTTGCACAAATAATCCATTCAGTTTCAGTGTCACAATAATACTACTTCATAGGCATAGCTTTCGGCAATTTTATTGCCTGGAAACATAGCTCTGAACAAGGGCCCAGCATGGTCGGAAGCACTCAGTGGAATGTTGTGCTCCACGAGGAAGTGAGTGAACAGGGTTTCAGCACGAATCACATCCTGCTCATCACATTTGTCTTTGGAAGAGACAGAGTCGAAAAAATTGGTAACTTTGGACGATTGCACCAGAGCTGCTCCTTTTTTCGTATGTCTTGCCGACTTCACGTGCCTGCCAACATCGTTGGCGCCACCGGCACTAATTACAAAGTCGAAATCGCACACCGTGCATCTGGCAAAAGTTGATCCAACTTTGGATTCCACTATGCACGGGTACGTCTTAGTGTACGACTTCAGGAAGTGCTGATCTCGTTTCTGTTGCTTTTTTCCTCCACTGCCTGATGCCGTTGACTCCTCGATTTTCCGCTTTTGCAAAGTTTTCTCCATTTTTCCCCCCTTGATTAAACTTGGACAATCTCTGCATAGTAGAACTTTCAACCGGAAAGCAGAAGCAACTCAAAAGTTTCGTTGATTGGACAAAAGTTGGAATAGCTTAACGCAACAGCTAACGCGATTGGTCGATGGTCGATGTTGAGGCAGGCAGAGGCTAAAAATAGCCATTCCATTGCCATGTTCGTCGCACACAAGCCAAGCCTTCCTTTCCCTTCTCTCTCTCTGTCTCTCTCAACCAGTGTCTGTGTAGTCGAAACACACGACTGAGCCATTCCATTGCGATGTTCGTCGCACACAAGCCAAGCCTTCCCTTCCCTTCCCTCTCTCTGTCTCTCTCGACCAGTGTCTGTGTAGTCGAAACACACGACTGGAACGGTTTTATTATGCCATTCTCGAGCTTATTTTTGGGAGATTTTATCTCCGTATTGATTTACAGTCGATCGTATTTTCCGTATTTTTCTTCTTCTCCGTACGAAAATACGGTGGGAACGGGACGGTTGGAAGGTCTGAATCATACGCACAGAAAGCAGTCATGGGCTGCAGGCCACACTCACGTCCCATCAGAAAGCAGTCATGCGCTGCAGGCCACACTCACCAATCATACACACAGAAAGCAGTCATGCGCTGCAGGCCACACTCACCAATCATACACACAGAAAGCAGTCATGCGCTGCAGGCCACACTCACCAATCATACACACAGAAAGCAGTCATGCGCTGCAGGCCACACTCACCAATCATACACACAGAAAGCAGTCATGCGCTGCAGGCCACACTCACCAATCATACACACAGAAAGCAGTCATGCGCTGCAGGGCACACTCACCAATCATACACACAGAAAGCAGTCATGCGTTGCAGGCCACACTCACCAATCATACACACAGAAAGCAGTCATGCGCTGCAGGCCACACTCACCAATCATACACACAGAAAGCAGTCATGCGCTGCAGGCCACACTCACCAATCATACACACAGAAAGCAATAAGAGCTACAGACCAGTCTCGCCTACCATCACACAAAGACCATCAAATGCTAAAGGCCATGTTCATCAATCATTTACACCAAAAGCTTCTGGTATTACATGCCTGACCGGAATAAATACATCCTTTTTGCAGTTTTCTTTCAAGATGCAAGTTAATCAATGCGTCTGTGCATGTGCATGCATCTGTGTGTGCTCTGTATGTACGATTACACACGCACACAGACATGCAGGAGATAATGTATGTTCACCAACAATTGACAAACTGTCAAACGATTGTGTTTCTGTACACGGGCAAGATCAATCATATCCAAAGGTGATGAAGGCAATGTTGAGTGCTAAATTTTAAAGTGCACACTTATCAGGCAAGCACCTCCCCATTTATAGTCTTTTTGATTACAAACACACAAAACAAAAACAAAATGAAAGCCAGAACACATCTCACACAGAACTGGCCAGACTTACCACAAACCTGGAGTTGACCTTTTGTAGAATGACCTTTTCATTCAGCACCATAGCCTCTCCTTTTCGTTTCTTGATTCGTTTCTTCTCCAGCTTTTTGCAGGCATACATCTTCCCCGTGGCTCGAACTTGACAAGCACACACCTCCCCAAAACCTCCCTTGCCCAATACCCGATACATGCGAAACGTGTTCTTCGTCACTGGTTGGCTGCAAGCACATACAAACACACACACACACTTAAAAATACACTGGAGCAAGGAAATTCTACATCCAATTTTCAATAACAGTAAACGAAGCTGACACATTTCCTGATACCTTTTAGACAGAAGACATTAAAGATGAAAATGTGCAATATCCTGCACTGCTGAAACAATTAAAAGTAACTTGTTCCACATCTCCCTGATTCTGTGTCATGGTGTTCCAACTTTGTACATCCACTTTCTTTCGTTTGTAGTATACCTAACAATCCCAAACTGCTAGTCCATTGTGAACATACTTGTGATCACACTCAGCAAACATGATCAAACATTCTCTTATGAAACAACGCCAACTTCAATGATTTGGTGTAAGAAAACCATGTAGTGCCAGGGGTGGGACTCTCCATAAAGGAAAAAAGAGGAAACAGTCTAGGGGGGTCCGGGGGCATGCCCCCCCGGAAAATTTTGGGTTGCTACATTCAATTCTGTGCAATCTGGTGCATTTTGAGACAAATTAACACATTTTAAAGGAAAAAGCCAATATTGTTTGTTTTTTACTAAATTGGAAATGAAATGAGGCAGGGAACAATAAACAGTAAACAAGTGGGGTAACGTTTGCTCCCATAAGAAAACCTGACACAGAGTAACTTTTATTCAAGACTGGCACAGCCTTTTAAACTTGAATAAAGTCAGACAAATACATAGACGAACAATCTAATAGTGGGGGAAAAAACAAGCGCAGGCCAACAACTGAACTGTCCTCACAATAATGACTTGGCAAAGATTTGGACTTAAGGAGGGGGGGGGGGCAGTTCGAAGATGGATAAACTGGGAACATGAAATTAAGAAAATATATTACAGATATGAAAACTCTTCACTAGCTGCACAAGGGAACCATTGCAATCCCTTTTGAAGGCAGATATATTTGTATAAAAAAGGCAAATATATCTGCCTTCAAAAGGGATTGCGATGGTTCCCTTGTACAGCTAGTGAAGAGTTTTCATATCTGTAATATATTTTCTTAATTTCATGTTACCAGTTTCTCCATCTTCAAACTGCCCCCTCAAGTCCAAATCTTTGACAAGTCATTATTATGAGGACAGTTCAGTTGTTGGCCTGCGCTTGGTTTTTTCCCCCACTATTAGATTGTTTGTCAATGTATTTGTCTGACTTTATTCAAGTTTAAAAGGCTGTGCCAGTCTTGAATAAAAGTTACTCTGTGTCAGGTTTTCTTATAGGAGCAAACGTTACCCCACTTGTTTACCTTTTTTTTTTAACACAAAAAGCTATAAAAATCAACTATACTAATACTTACTATCTTTCACAACTTGGACCAAGTGTAGATGAGAGGAGTTCCTTTTCAACCTAATGGCACACAAAATTAATGCAAGTTGTCCAGCTCCCAAGTGTGGAGCTAGACATCTTGCATTAATTTTGTCCGCTGATCCAGAGCTGTCTTGTGCTTGTTGCTTTTAATGTGATCCACCAAAGCAACTTTTCCGCGTGAACTGTAATTTATTTGCACTCGGCAAAGATTGCAGTAAGCAAGGCCACAGGCATTAAATTTGGCTATGAACTGGCTTATCACTTCATCATCATCCACCTTACTCTCCAACCAGTCCCACTTCCACTTGTTCTTCAAAGAACTGTCGCAGGAAACATTTTCTCCGCGTGAAACGACGTCTCTTCGACATGTCGCCATTTTGAAGATCGCAAAACCGGAAGGAGAAAGTTACCAAGTTAACTGCGAATCGAAGCCGTTTAAAAATGTCGAACAGTTTGTGGATAAATGACACCCGATGTTTTTGAAGACATGAATGAGAATCACAGATCGCTTCCGCGGAACTGACACCCTGTTACGCGGAACGAACAAGGATCTACCGCGGAAATCCGCGGATCCGCGGAAAAATCCCACCCCTGAGTGCAAGTGTAACACCCTACTAATTTCACATCACAAAACGCTCAGACTTACCTTTCCAACCACTTCCACTGTAAGTAGCGTTTGAAGTACATACTTTCTAGAAACTCTGAGAATGGTCCTTCTGACAAGTATGTTTTTACCACTCTGGAAAAAAGAAGATATACATATATATACAACATATCACACTGTGCTTTTTAATTTCTCATCACTTCTGCTTCACATGAAAGAAATATTTTCAGTTCCTTCTTATCATGGTCAAAATAAGCCTAGCACACCACCTGAATGCTCAGTGTTCAATTCGTTTCACATTCAAACTAGTAAGGCATTAAAAATAATGAAAATCAATATGTCAGCAGAAAAAATGTATCTGCTCAACAGAAACATCAGTCTGCATGGGGTCTTGGTAACTTTACAATTTCTGACCCAGATTTCAATCTGAAGTTTTCCCAGGGCTCCCTGAGAATTTCTTTGGTTTTAATCATGGCCATCTCTACCTCAAGTTCTTATTTTCAAACAGTAAAATGACATCTACATGTCTACTGCTCTTTTTTTTTTTTTCAAATCATGGCTATCTATACCCAATGCTCTTAAACAGCAAGATGACATCTGAACGTCTGTCACTATAATCAGCATCATGTTTGATGAATAGCAGCCAACCTTAAAGGTCTACTTTAGAGGTTTTCAATAATTGGTCAGCTTATGCAGAAATATGAAATGTTTGATAAATTGGTAAAATAAACATCCGATTCACTCCCGATCACACGAAATCGATCCACGAAAGTGGGCATTTTCACCTGTAATCAAGAAAACGGGAGGTAATCAACTAAATCTTGGCATGGCTTAACTGCTCTTGGATGTGACGTCGCATGATGGTCAGCGACGGCGACAGAAAGCGATTCTGATGGTTTTTGCACATCTCGCTCGGTATTTAATTTATCATGTACAAGCAGTGACTATGATTGCGACAGCCAATGTGACTCTGGGGATGTTTCTGCAAGGCCTGTACCTTATCAGTTTGAACGCTAAGTTCTTTTTACCACATCAGTTCAGTTCCAGCTGGACGCCCGAACACAGCATTCCGAAGGCGTACGGACTTTACCGAAGTCTCGAGGGAGGCTACCGACTGACTTCTTGATGCGATCACGCGTGGACGGCGAGCGGAGATTCTCCTTCCTCAAGCCTTAACGTGTTCATTCAATTTAACAAGTGTGATCTGTCCATAGATAAGAAAAGAATAAACATGCGACTATCGTACTCATCTGTACGAGCTTACCACTCCGCCTTTAAAGTGTACACGCACAATGCAGACAAAGTTTTTGAGCCACTCGAATGGGCTCGGCAATTGTCGGAATAGCTCGTTTCCGCGGTCCAGCTGGAACTGACGTGGTAAAAAGAACTTTAGCTGCCCGGCATGGTTGCACGAACCGAATCCACTTCTTTCGAGTATCTGGATCAGATGGAAATGTGTGCAAAGAATATCCGTCTCCTGCTGAGCTGCTGCACTCGCCTACAGCACAATATCTGCCACCCCCTCGTGACTTTTTAGGCTGTGGGGGATCGCAACTCCTGTTGATTTCACTTGGCGTTGGCTTGTTGTGTAGGTCGCAGCTGACAGCCAGTCCATCAAGTGACGTCACGGTTTTCGGTCTACCGCACGGGTTTGAACAGGTGTGCAAAAGTCGTTTTTTATGTATTAAATTCTTCCAGCGATTTTTTTTTTTTAAATGAATACCATACTGTAGTTATATGACGTGTAGACCTGTTTTTAACAAATTATCGAAAATCTCTAAAGTAGACCTTTAAGCATTAGCTGGCATGCACGTATGGAACAAGTGTCTGGCCTACATGGAAGTCCTTGCCTTGGGAAGATTAACTGATGCCATGATCATGTGAAGTGCTGCATACTTTGTGTGGAAAGACCAGTAAAGTATGAAGATACTGCACAATGACACTGAATGTAAAAGGAAGAATTTCACAGCAATGACCCAGCTGGTCTGATTTTTAAATGGGTTAACCTTCTTCCTCTTTCAGTTTTTTATTTAACTTCTGATGATTTCACTTCATGCATGATACAATAACACACTTCTTTAGCAGCCGCACTTTCTGCTTTCAAATATAGATACATCATATGCACACTGTCTTCTTTTTAAACCAAAGGGAAGAGATTTTGTTTATTGATCCACGCTTATGTCCCATACCTCTCTGCTGTGTAGTTGGCCCCTTGAACATCATTGGAATAATTCAAACCAAACACAGCAAGACAGGCAAGGAACAGACAACAAAAAGGACTGCTGTTCCCCAAATCAAGAGTCTGTCTGGATTTTCTCACAGTCGGTGTCATAGCAACAGGGCACTGAAAATGGGGAATGGAAATGGACTATGTGAATGAAAAGTCTCACTGAGCCATTTTGGAATTCAAAGCAGTAGGGAAGTGTAGCAGGGGCAGACACAGAGGTGTGGAGGTGGAGGAGGGAGTGCATGGAAGTGATGGTGGATAAATTGTGAAGAGTAGCTGGGGCAGGTGAAATGACCACGAAAGTGCACAGCACAGAAGAGGGAGAGCCGGGGTGGGGTATGAGGGCCGGTTATAAAGAGTGATGCATAAAGCAACGACATCAACTGTGTCAAAATGTGTGCTTTTCATGGTTTTACTAGACAGGATGTACTTGTTAGATTCATTTCAAGCACTAGCATTTGCTTTAGTTAGTCACAGAATAAGCATAACGTACATCATCATTTTTTGTTCAACAGTATGGCTTGGGCTGTTAGAAAGGCATACTACTACATATCTGAACTAATGAGTTCAAAGATAACTTATGACAACACAGCGTCGCTCACCTACTGAATTCTGAGTATACTTGTAACAGTCAGCTCCAAGTCCAAAAGTTGTCCCAATCTACAGGGTCTTTTTTCAATCCACATTGCGTTTCATTACTTCTCTCTTCTTCACCAGTCTTCCTCCATTCGTGTAGTGCATTTGCAGTCTTTGTACTGTCGAAGATGTCAAGAGTGCAAGTAGGTCTCAAGCCAAGAGAGATGGGGGCATGTCATGAGTCTACCAGCTCATGCAATCAATGTCTTTCTGCTGCTTTAATACCTTCTCTTTTCCTTCATGCATGCGCTTCTGCGTGCGCATGCGTGTGTGCATGTCAATCACAGCAGCACACCTTGGGTGTTCAACTGCGCTTGTTTACAGAACTCAGTCCCTTTCCAACACGGCTGTTGCTGGATTCCTATGGCTACATTAATGTTGCTTACTTTAAAACTTTATCATCACACCTATTTTTAGGTTGATGTGTCTACAAAGAAAGCCAGTGGTGCTCTTCATCCTAAAACCTGTTTTCTACCCATCTTTTCTATGCAGTGTGAGGTTATGAGTGCTGCTGGACTAAGGCAGCAGTGTCTTCATCCTAAAACCTGTTTTTCTACCCATCTTTTCTATGCATTGTGAGGTTAAGAGTGCTGCTGGGCTAAGGCAGCAGTGTCTTCATCCTAAAACCTGTTTTCTACCCATCTTTTCTATGCAGTGTCAGGTTAAGAGTGCTGCTGGACTAAGGCAGCAGTGTCTTCATCCTAAAACCTGTTTTCTACCCATCTTTTCTATGCAGTGTGAGGTTAAGAGTGCTGCTGGACTAAGGCAGCAGTGTCTTCATCCTAAAACCTGTTTTCTACCCATCTTTTCTATGCAGTGTCAGGTTAAGAGTGCTGCTGGACTAAGGCAGCAGTGTCTTCATCCTAAAACCTGTTTTCTACCCATCTTTTCTATGCAGTGTGAGGTTAAGAGTGCTGCTGGACTAAGGCAGCAGTGTCCTCAATGGGTTAGAAAGTTAGTTCAGCACAGGAAGCAGGAATCTGCTGGCAAGAGGGAGAAGAACGTAGGTGTTGTTGAAGGTGGCGAGGGGAGGTTGAAGATAAAAGGTCCAAGTGTTTTATCTCTAAACATTCCAAACACGACTTTAAACAGTACCAAGTTGTAGGTAAAACATGACACCAACAAAACACAACTGAACAGACAACTCTGGTCAACACTAACTCTGCACAACTGTTGAAGAGTTCTTTGCTTGCGTTCTTCTGGTCCATCTCATCTTTGACTCCTGACACATGATTACTGTTGATGTGCGTCACATGCATCTCTGACTGAAAAAAACAATTATCAATACCCATTTGCAATGAACACATCTTTCTTCAATAGGATCAACTTATTTACTTTTAAAGCAATTACATACAACAAATGTTCACAGCTGAGCAACTTGTTTGTAAAAAAAAAAAAGCAAACTTTTTTTTGACGATCGCCAGCAATTCAAATGATTAACACAAACAGCATAATTCACCATCATAATTATTTTGAGTTATTCCAGAAGAATCAAAACAACTTTTCCATATATTTTTTTTTACACTTTACAATACTTTGCTCCATAAAAAGCAAACACACACACACACACACACACACACACACACACACACACACACACTGGAGAAATAGTACTGAAACAGCACTGTACATGCATGTACATAACTACATTGTAAAATACATACTACAGTGTAAAGCAATACACAATTAAGTAAAGCTCATGCAAGCATATTACAATCATTTTACAATGAAAGTAAGTCTAATGGATGGACCGAGAGAAAATAGACTAACGAGTACATATGCACATAATGACCCAATGAGTGTATCAGAGAGACAGTCTGACAAAAGGCACAGAAAGGGTAGGATCTCAGCAAACCTAAAAATGTTATGACACTTCGTACATCATTCTTCAAATGCTGCCTTCAAAGCATACACACAGCAGCCTACATCATATACGAAAAACCGAGATATGAAGTTCATCATGCGTGCATTATCATAAATTCTGCCCAACATTGTGCGGATATATATCATCAGCAAGCGTAACGTGTTAATAAAAAATTTAAATCCCTGAAATATAGAACACAAACACAATAATCATAATAATGACAATGACAACTTATTGAGCACTTTCTCCTTACTGTACATGCACTATTTATTTAAACAAACCATGATCATAACTAAACATCTGAAAGTAAGTCAATGAAAGAATGAATCTCACACACACACACACACACACACACACACACACACACACACACAAAAGACACAACCATCTTGGAGGGGTGGGGGCATGGGAGCAGTGGGAAAAATGTATGGTACAGGGAGAGGCAATGCGCGTTGGGTTGGGGGTCGGTCGGGGGATCAATACTGTCTAAAAAGATGGGTCTTTACACACACCCACAAACAACACACCTGTATACATACGCACATGTCACACATCACAAAGTGCTTACGTCTTGCTGTAAGAACCGTTCAAACACCTCTTCAGCTTTCCCAAGGCGTTTTTCATCAGGCGTCACTTCATATTCTCTCTATCAACAAACAGGAGAGGGCGCAGAAGGAAAAACGTTAGGATGGGATCAAATCCGACCAACAATGTTTAATCCAAAACTGATTTCACTATCTTAAGAACATTTAAACTAATCTGACCAATAATGTTTAATCCAATACAGAATTCACTATCTTAGGAAAATTAAAACAAATCCAACCAATAATGTTTTATCCAATACAGACTTCACTGTCTCAGGAACATTAAAACAAAGACTCAAAAAGGAAAACTAATCACTCCCTTCTTTTGAGACCACATTTTTTTCAGGTGTGTACAAATGGTAGGTTGCTAATTAACTGTGAACACTTGTTTTTTCCATTTTTATGCCCAAGGAAGGAATCAGAGGATCTAATGTTAAGGAACAACATTAATATCCAAATTTAAATGTGATATTTCAAAAATTCTTTGAAAATAACTGTCATGAATACAGAGTTCAAATGTCTGTACACTTTGTTCCCAGGCTCATGGCAAACAGTGCAACATCAGAGCAGCCATAACCAGACATGACTAAAGCACTGTACTTATGGAAAACAAAGCTGTTTGCCAATAAAGCAGCCTTCTTTTTTTCTTTTTAGCACGGTTGGAACAACCTGGACTGAAAATACAGCATTTATAGGTGCAGGCAGTCACCCGAGTTTTGAGCCACACTCACAGATCGTGTGTTTATAAGCCGCCACACTAAATAACATTCAGGCCATTCACCTTTCACTGACTGACTGCCACAGGAATGGAATACCCAAGTGCTGTCCACTGTCTTGCACTAGCTGACTGTCACAGGAAAGGAATACCCCAGTGCCCGTTCACTGTCTTGTACTAGCTGACTGTCACAGGAAAGGAATACCCAAGTGCCCGTTCACTGTCTTGCACTGTCACAGGAAAGGAATACCCCAGTGCCCGTTCACTGTCTTGCACTAGCTGACTGTCACAGGAAAGGAATACCCCAGTGCCCGTTCACTGTCTTGCACTAGCTGACTGTCACAGGAAAGGAATACCCAAGTGCCCGTTCACTGTCTTGCACTAGCTGACTGTCACAGGAATGGAATACCCAAGTGTCCGTTCACCGTCTTGCACTAGCTGACTGCCACAGGAATGGAATACCCAAGTGTCCGTTCACCGTCTTGCACTAGCTGACTGCCACAGGAATGGAATACCCAAGTGTCCGTTCACCGTCTTGCACTAGCTGACTGCCACAGGAATGGAATACCAAAGTGCCTGTTCATTGTCACTCTTGCACTGCGACAGTGGCACGACAGCACTGCTTCAGTCATACGACTACAGAGAAAATGACTCGAAACCTCTGTGCCACTGTCACACTTCCACCCTTTCTTGCAGCAACACAGTCCCACTTTGGCAGCCCTAGCAGACATGCTATGTTCTAGGTGGCAACTGGAATTTTATTCTTTGTTGCTAGAGCAGGTGCTTAAACACAAAATTATGAGCACAATTCAAACTCAGACCACTGTTCACGCCCAGTATACCTGTGTTTAAGATTCATGTTCTTTCTAGCCATGCTGACCGCACTCAAAAAGGTAACCACTTTTAAGGGAAGGAAAACATTTTTCCTCATACCTACAGTGCATTTTTGCACTGCTTTCAGATTCCTGACAAGAAGACTAGACATTGAACTAAAATCACAAGTATCTTCGTTCCTTTTCCTTTCCTCCCCACCACCTATCTCCCTCTTTATTCCCTGAATTAAATTTTCAATAATGAATCAATGTGTTCCATCAAAAAAATTCACAAGCTTAGGACTTGTGTCCTAGATCAACGAAAATCAACAGGATATTTATGAAATCTATAGGACAAATTGCCAAGATCCCTCAGACAGAAATTCCTGCTACACAGTTCTTTCATCAGGACAAATAAAGGATTGTTCATAATCATTGTTGCTGGCAAGTTCTAGACAGAACTGAAATACATCATATCACAAAGTGATAGCTCAAGGTAAATCAACAGGACATTTGGATATCAACAAGACAAAGTATCTGAGACACAGGAAAACAAACAAAAATTAGAGTTGTTTTGTTTCAAAATGACAACTTGAAATTTAACAGATGTCACAATATAACCTCCTTTTTCTGGTCTGATCAATTGATATGGACCACACTTCACCAGAGACAACTCCTTCTGTCCTGCTGTATGACCACTGGGAAGTCTTGGTTCATTTAACTTCCATCACTCCACGGCTGTCAAAACCGCAGCTCGCACTACACCACCACAAACTCATTTTTTTCTTAATTCTTCAGTGGCATGGATCAGAAAACATTAGAGCTAGCTGCCCCAAATGCTTGAACTGAAGTCACTTTCACAGCACTGCGGTAAACACTGTAAACGAGTGATAACATGCATGCATGTTGTCACGAGTTGACTTCATCACTGTAAGTCCATAAGAGCAGATAACTGGACCCAGCTCGACTATAATCATCAGTGGAAGTCCACAAAAACCAAATGACTGGACAGTCTGATGACAAACACTGACCATCATGTCTGGCAAACAATTGTTCAGCAAGGTGCCAATTCAACTGAAAATTGTTCTGTTCATTTTTTTAAAAACTGGTTCCGCATCCAATGTGCAATGCTCAGATGAATCCATGTGAATATTATTAGTTCACCACACTTCCAATGAATGGGCTGTGTCAGTGCCTATGTCACATGTCAGCAAATGTGCGTACACACAGTCATGATCATATCTGGTGAAAAGTTAAGATAAGCCAAAAAGCCTGGGAACTGAAGCATATCCAGCTAATAAAACAAAACTATGGAGGTCTTACTACTGTTCTTACCATTGCATCAAGAAACATAATGGCCTTGTGCAGATCAGGACTGGTTTCACAGAATTGCTTGAAGAGATGAGCTCCAATGGGCTGTTGCTCCACAATACAATGATAGTTCACCTCTGAAAAAAATCCATTGATCTTTCTCTTCAAAATATCTCAGAACATACACATACATTCCAGCTTGTCTTGCCTGATCACTAAGAAACAAAAACAAACAAAAAAGGGGCACATAATACTGAAAAATTAAAATCTCATTTGCGTAAATTTTAAAACTGTAAACATTCCAGGTGTCCAATTTAATTCTCAAACTGTATGCTTTATTCCAGTAAAAAAAGAAATCCTTGTTCGCCAGCCTTCATCTCTTTCATGATCTGAACAATGCTGACCAAAATCCTGCCATTCCAGATAACTGAACTAGTCTAATCATTCAACATCTACTACTGTTTGATAGGTAGAACGAATACAAGCCCATGTAATAACACTGAAATGCAACTTCATAATTTTTTGAAAGTTAACAAAGCTATCAAAAAGGCATCTCAGTGGAGAAAAATCTCCAGCCCTCTCTCCTTCCCCCTCCCCTAATGCCATCCCACACCCTTCTGTCCCATTATTGTTTTTCCCCATTCCAACAAAATTATCATTTCAAATCTTTCATCATGAAACATAAAGCTGTGGACTGGCAAAGAAGAAAGAAACCAGCAGAGCAGTCAAACTGACCAGACCTTTCAGTGTTCACACCTTGGTGCCTGGTTTCTTTGAGCACTACTGTTGCACCAGCAGAGCAGTCAAACTGACCAGACCTTTCAGTGTTCACACCTTGGTGCCTGGTTTCTTTGAGCACTACTGTTGCACCAGCAGAGCAGTCAAACTGACCAGACCTTTCAGTGTTCACACCTTGGTGCCTGGTTTCTTTGAGCACTACTGTTGCACCAGCAGAGCAGTCAAACTGACCAGACCTTTCAGTGTTCACACCTTGGTGCCTGGTTTCTTTGAGCACTACCAGCAGAGCAGTCAAACTGACCAGACCTTTCAGTGTTCACACCTTGGTGCCTGGTTTCTTTGAGCACTACTGTTGCAGAGTCAGATGGATGTCGTGGTGTCCTCCAGGAATCACTCACTAATGCCCTCCAGGAATCCCTCACTAATGCCCTCCAGGAATCCCTCACTAATGCCCTCCAGGAATCACTCTCTAATGCCCTCCAGGAATCCTTCACTAATGCCCTCCAGGTATCCCTCACTAATGCCCTCCAGGAATCCCTCACTAATGCCCTCCAGGAATCACTCTCTAATGCCCTCCAGGAATCCCTCACTAATGCCTCCAGGAATCCCTCACTAATGCCTCCAGGAATCCCTCACTAATGCCCTCCAGGAATCCCTCACTAATGCCCTCCAGGAATCCCTCACTAATGCCCTCCAGGAATCACTCACTAATGCCCTCCAGGAATCACTCACTAATGCTGACTCCACGACAAAGCAATTACTGCAGTCAGTATGAACCTAGTATGTACTGTTCTTTATACACTGTGGTGAGAACAGGCACCATTGAAACAGCACAAACATGACTCAACAGCAGTGTAGTATCTCCTCTGGTGGGCTACCTCACAGCCACTTTGATAATGACTGAACTCTCTGTGGATTGCCCATGCCAGGGCTGCGATGGGACACACCAGAGTATGGCTGTACACAGCGAGCGGGAATGGGCAGTAAGGGGGTACATCATGCCACTCAAGTGGCACATAAGATATGAAAGCAAAAAACATGTGTACACACACACACACACACACACACACACACACACACACACACACACACACACATACACACACAAGGGAGTGCACTCACAGTAACTCTATAAAAAAAAAAAAATAACAAAGAAGTAACATAACTCTTGTTCCCATATGATAAATTACATGCCCATAACTCCACATGAATGTTGCTTACACCACCAAATCGCCTAGCACAAATGGCAACACACAGCACACACAACAAACATGGAGACAGCCCCATAAATGGATGTTCAACACTTACCCATACTTCCTGCACCTGACACACAACAAGAAATTCATAAGTGAACAACTTTAGCAAGTTAACACTGGCAGAGCCTTTCTGATCTTGAATACATTCCGACAGAACACACAGATGAACAGAACAAATGCAGGTAACCTTGGTTTGATTGGCATGAAAGGACATCTTAAACGAGGCAGGGAACAGGGAACAGTAAACAATGAACAAACAAGTTAACTCTTGCTCCCTTAATGAGATAAATTACATGCCGGTAATTCAAAACAAATGCTGCTTAATGCTTATGACACCAAATCGCCTAGCACAAATGCCAATACACAGCACACCAACCACTCAAAAAGACATCCCATGGAAAGTGCTCCCAGCTTGCTCGTATACTCTTGTACCCGACACATGTGCACAGCCATGGAAACTACAGCAGTGAAAAATGCAATTTAACATACATCCAAGACTGGCAAATCCTTTTATGAGTATAATCAAAGTACACAGCAATAATAACTGCTGCAGTGAAAACACAAATTAACATATATCCAAGACTGGCAAAGCCTTTTATATCTTGAGCATAATCAAAGAGAACACACACACGAACAGACACGAACAGACACAAATACAGGTGACTGAGATTCACCTGGAGTTGCGGGCATGTAATTTATCTTATCATGGCAGCAACAGTTACCTTACTTTGTTATTTACTGTTGATTGTTCCCTGCCTTGTCTAAGATTTTGTTTCATACCTTTTAACTCTAACAGAATCAAAGTGTAAACACTCACGTATTTTGTTTTTTATGTCCTCACACTGGGTGATATGAGGAAATTTCAGTATCTGCTTCCATTTCTTGCTCTTTCCTTTCCGCTTGCCACCACCGCCTGCAACGTTGAGATTCAATTTATTCTGACCTGGACACTTGATGAAAAGGTAAAATGACCAGAGAAACATTTTTTTAAGTCCACATAGTCAGGTCTGGTAGTGCTATGGTTTAGAATGGACAAGCTTTTTAAAGTTTCATTAAAAAAAAAAAAAACCTGTAGACTATAGTACACTATTTTCTAAATGCCACCCACTGACCCAGTCTTATGGAATTAATAAACATGTATGACTAAACTTCACTGTCAATTACTAGCCAATACCCATGATCAAACTTACATTAAATGATAATACTACCAGTTCACTCCCTTTCCCCCCACCACTGGATGTGGGGAAGAGGGTAAGGTAATGTTGCTTAGAGCCCAGCCCACCGCAAAGGGCCATATTAGGACTGAGGTGGCGGGGAGGGGGGGAAGCGGGGGTAAAAAAAAAAAAAAAGATTAATAAAAAAGATTTTCCATGACCACTTTTCACGTTCAATACAACAAATTAATGCACTGATATTTGTGTGTGTGTGTGTGTGTGTGTGTGTGTGGTGACTGACGTTTAATACAACAAATAAATACACTGATTGTTTGTGTGTGTGTGTGTGTGTGTGTGTGTGTGTGTGTGTGTGTGTGTGTGTGTGTGTGCGTGTGCGCGTGTGTGTGTGCGTGTGTGTGTATAACAGCGCACGAACACATGTGCACACGCACAGACTGTATGCATGTGTAAGAACAGTAAAGTGAAATCACAAATCTGGAAGTCAAACATGTGCGACAAGCAGCAGGTGTGATAGATAAAATAAACTTTACAAGGCTCAAAACACAAATGATGCACTGTCCTGAATCTTTTCACAGTAATGAAGGCTGTTGGATGTCTCATATTCATAAACTAGCCTGAAGCAAGTATGGAAATTATGTATATATATGGACAGGGGTTCCATTTATTGCAAAATTTTGCGTAATTATTGCGTTTTTTCTGCCTTCCTACGCATTTTTTTCGCGGCCGTGCGTTTAGCGACGCAATTTTCCCAGGACCCTGTTCTCAACCGCAAGCCTATGTCAGAGGGGCAAAACACGGCACAGACCTACAGCAGACTGCTTGACACCGCCAATTAGTGATAGTGCGTGCACATTTTACTCTGTGGCACTCGCTGACTTTTTGCTAGATCAAGAATGTTCCAAAACGCCTCATCCTTTCTCCCCTCGAAATACAATGGAATCTTTCCCGCGTCTGCGATGGTGCGATGGCACAGAAAACGCTTTCCTGCAGCGAGCTGCTCTGCACTTCAGCGGTGTTAAGGCGCGTGATTCAGAGCTGTTTTGATGGGAGTGAGTACAGTTTACTTTGTTACGCATTTTTTTCAGCGCTGACGCAATTTTTGCGGAGGCGTGCGTTTCTTGACGCAAAAACTAAAAAGTCAGTGGAACCCCTGTATGGAGTTTACTTGCACGTCTGTATCAGTTCAGCTGCACACTGCACCCTGTGCGAATGCCCTGTATGCATTGCAAACCTGAGCTGCCCATCAGACGAACTGAAAAACAAGCTGTCTACACAGCTCATTAGTCTGGGAATTTTTTAAAATATTCGTATCTTAATCTGAAATGACTGCCCACTTCATCATTCTCACTTGCCGCATTCAAAGCGATACAATTGTTTTAATTTTACTGACTTCTCTGCCACAATAACTGTATACACCTGTAAATCTACTAATAACTATCTACAGATACAGTGGTAAGCAGTCAATATTGTCAGTTTAACTCTCATTCGCCTGTAAGCTCAGTTGCTACGCTGTCACCAAACTTATAACTTTGCCTCTAAAAATAGTAAAATTCTTCACTCCAGTATGACCATGAAAACAAATCATTCTTGACAATTTGATCTTTTAAAACAACATTCAAAACAATACTATGATTGTATGAATAAGCCAATACAGGGATGAAGGGGGGGGGGGGGGGGGGGGGTAAGCAGCAAGAAACTGACCTAACTGGGCTGTGTCATCTGTACTGAAGAAAATGTTCAGATCATTATTTCAATAATGGGCTTTTAGCACTGCTTTGTGTGACAAGGAAATGTCTGGCCCTATTTCCCGCTAATCTGTTCAATTTACTTTATATCTTATTTCAACATTTAATAATAATATAGAGGGAAAATGGAGCTGTAGCTTTCAAGTATAAGGCTATTGAAACTTTAGCAGGCTATCTGGTATTTTTTGTCCATTAGTCCGGCTGGCTAATGAGAAATGAGAAACTTCTCTAGTCCTGTGTTAGTGAGAAATACACATGTACTGTCTTCAATAACTCATGATCAAAAGCGCCAAGTCCCTATATGCACAGGCCATTCTTGTGACATAAAATGTGTCTTAAAACGCAATATTTTGAGGCAAAGTTTATAAAAAATGCCTCAATTTCTACACAACAAAGTAACCATTGTTGTCTTCTGGCACAAGCATTGTTATGATAACAGATGATATGATCTAGTAGATATTCAACCTAAAAGTACCCAGTAAGCAGGGTTAGCTTTTGATGTGATCTTCCATGAACATGTTTATCCATTAACAAGCATTTAAGCAGGCTTTGCCTGGTCCATAACACCCCTCACTACATTCCTCCCCAGGAAGGGAAGGTGTCAGCGAGTAGTTACCCAGTACTTGGTGAGAGGCATGCTGAGACAGACAGAGAGAGAGAGAGAGAAAGGAACCCTGTTGGCTGTTACTGTGATGACCATTTAAAGCTACTCTATGACTCAAGAGACCAAATTACAATGACAGGAAGAAACGAAATGGGGTGGTTGTGGGGATGGTGTTGGGGGAACAGCATCATGTTTACATCATGGAGAACTGCATGCAAGAAGCCAGCCAGCAAACTCCAGTCCCCAAGAGAATACATCCACTGGTAATGTGCTTTGTAAATTATGACATATCCATACAGTTTCTACTTGTCCGTGCAAACAAATTTCAGAACACATCCACCATAGGTAATGTGCTTAATAGATAATGACATATACACCCCCTACCTGCCCGAGCAAGCAGAAGAGGCAGGCACACATCAATAATGCACATCTGTGAGCCTGCATATTTCCTCGTCCCACATCCCACATTCACTTGTCGCCCACACCCTTCCCTTCTGCAATTCATCTGTAGAGCCAAGCCCCAGGTCAAGTCATCACTACCGCTTTCCCCAAGGGCAGGCCTTTGGTGCTACCATCACTGACTGACCGACAGCCACAGGCCAATATTTATAAAACATTACCGAGAGCCACAAAAAACCTGAGAGCACTTGAAAAAAATCACTATGCATTCATTTTCAAATGTAAGATACTGGGCCCAGAAGGCCCTATCTAAACTGGAGCTGCTTTTATGCTTCCCTCTTTCCTTTTACAGGGTGGGAGTAGACCTGTGCGCACTACCCATTGTGTACAGTTGTCCTGCATTGTAAAGGAACTTTCATGTATATGACTAGAATAAAAACTCGATCATGTGTGTCGGCATGCGCGCACTTCTTGTTCACATACATGTTATTATCATGTAGGTAGTGCTTTCCCTCCTTTCTTTCTCTCTCTCTCCTCTCTCTCTCTCTCTCTTCTTTCTCTCTCTCTCTCTCTCTCTCTCTCTCATAATGCGATATGATCTTGTGCATGCACTCAGGCAGCACACGCACATGCACAGACCTCATGTGCACATGCACATATACATGCATGACTTAGACTTCCCATTACTAAATCTACTTTCCACTCTTACCACTCTTCTAAACCTGCTATTTACACCCTCTTCCTTCCCACACTGCATGTGGCCCTTTGCGGTCGGCTGGGCTATAAGCAACATTATCTTATCTTCCCACACTGCTGCTAATTACAGTCAAACCAAGTTTGCAACACAATTTCTCTCTCTCACACACACACACACACACACACACACACACACGTGCACGCGCACACGCGCATGCACACACACACACAAACATGAAAGAATGTATACAGAGCCATACTCCGCATAGGTCCCATATTTGATCTACTGGATGTCCCTTTTAAATGATTTTGTACCCTGTTCCCTATCAACTCACATATTTTTTTCCTCGGGCACCCATGGCATTTCAAACAATTTCCACGTTAAAAAGAAGCAGGCAGACAAAATGTATGGCTGGAACCAATCGGACAAAAGCTTCCGAAAGGTGCGACTCATTTGATCAATCAGGTAATCCGTTAGGCCTATCTAAATATTACACACAGAACAGAACTCATGTAAAGCTTGTCCCTTCAGCTGGGTCGTTCGCAATTCGGTCTTGATACCTCGTACCTATCCTACCTACATCGACTACTGTTGTCACAGAGATAGTGGGGAGCTGGAAGGGGGGGGGGGGGGGGGGGGGGGGGTGAGGGTGAGGGGGCATCGCGCCTAAAACTTTAACGTGAAGCCGAAGCTAGATAAAACGAAACAGCACGAGCTATGATACTTCCATTCTGTGCCCAAGATTCAGGATGACTTTCTGATT
>CM031597.1:2721935-2738140 GCA_018398815.1 Conus ventricosus
AATTAACTGGTCAAAACAACCGGAGTGTGTGTGTAAAACCAGTTTGTTTTCCCATGATTCCGACACAAAAAGATTTCCAGAAACTTCCATTTTCAAAATGTTGAAATAAGGGTTTTCGTCCCCCAAAGGTTGAGAGAAGAACATGCAAGTTTCACTTAAATTATGGAATGTAGTCACAAAATGACATTTTACATTCTTTCTGTAAATTGTAAAGTTCCTATAACGGCATTTGTAAAGTCGATAAGTCTAGATTGGATATTGCGTGTGTTGTTGTTGTCTTCAATTTAACGTCTTTCCACATTAAGTGATATTAGACGAAGGGAAAGGATTTGGAGAGGGGGAGCATGAGGAGGAGGTGGGTGGGTGGGTTACTTTGCAATCATATACCAAAAAAAAAAAAGAGAAAAAAAAGCATCTTTACAATCTTTATAATACAATGAAAAAAAGAAAAAAAAAGAAAGGCATGGGAAAGCCAACTTTAAATAACTTTTGAATCATAACAAACTATAACAAATGTCCCATGGGACTGCGTAGTAAACAGTTCGTAAAATCAAACAACAAACTAAAATTCTCAAGAATACTGTCAAGAGAACTTTCAGAAATAGCCGGTATATATATATATATATATATATATATATATATATATATATAGATCAGTATATTTTAAAATGCCTAAAACAATTTTTTAAGTGCTCAACCCCTTGGGGAGCAACATTAGTTGCTCTTATAAGATTCCTCTTTTAACTTGTTTTAACTGTATATATATATATATATATATATATATATATATATATTTGTTAATTTGAGTATTTTAACCACACTAATCTATATATATATATACCTTGATATATATATATATATATATATGTGTGTGTGTGTGTGTGTGTGTGAGAGAGAGAGAGAGAGAGAGAGAGGAGAGAGAGAGAGAGAGAGAGAGAGAGAGGTGCTTGCGTTTTAACACGCACACGCAATTGTCGTCAGAATCAAGACAAATGATTCCAAATGTACTGGGGACTTTATTCTTATTTATTTCTTTTTCATTCATTTAATTCTTTTTTATTTATTTTAGGAAGATTGGCAAAATCGAAAACGTAGAACTAAGATGACTTCAGATAATACACAGAATCATAGGAAGAAATCCATTACTTTTGAGAATGAATTTAGAGAGAACTATATTGCGTTATTTTTGCAATACAGACAAGGAAAGCACTTATCGTTTTTTTTAAATTTGTTTATTTGTTTTTATTTTATTTTTTTAACTGCCAATACATTTATTTGTTTCGGATGGCTTTTCAAATAGCTCGGAACGAGAGGTGTGTTTTGACCGCCGCGATGCTTTCCGCTTCAGTGAATATCCTTTTGTATTTGGTTGGAGGGGGTAGCGGGTGGAGTGGGGGGTTCGTTCGAATAGATGGAGCTATTGACATGTACATGTTGCTAGCCAAGTCATTTAACAATAGATGTAGAATGAGGAAAGAAATGGATGCATAATCGAAATTATTCTGCGAGCGCTTCAACGAGTTGCGACAGAACGTTCACTATGGGCACCTACACATCTTTGTTCATGTACTTACTTATTTCTCCCTCCCCTATCTCCTCTTTGTCTGTCTCTCGCAGTCTGTCTCTGCCAGTCTGTCAGTCTGCCTGCCTGCCTGCCCGTCTGTCTGTCTTTCTGTCTGTCTGTCTGTCTGTCTCTTTCTGTCTCTCTCTCTCTCTCTGTCTCTGTGTGTGTGTCTCTCTCTGTCTCTCTCTGACGGAAAAAAAGAACACACTTATTGAAAACGAAAAAACGTAAGTTTTCTGTTCTCAGTTTACCCTGTTACCCTGTTAGAGGTCAGGAACCCCCCCCCCCCCCCCCCCCCCCCCCCCCCCCCCTGATTTTTGTACCATAGGCAATGTTAGAGGGCTGTGCTTACCGTTCTGTGGGAAGGATACCGGTCTTTGTGTAGGGGAAACCACAGTCTGTCAGGTTGGAGTATATCCGTCTGTCTGTGGAGATCACACCTCTATATCAACAGGGAATACAACTGTCTCCCAGAGAGGACACTATAGTCGTTCTTACGGGCACCGTTTCCATTTTCTCTAAGAATGCTCCAGTCGCTCAGGTGGAGGTGGAAATGTATTGGTCTTTCTGTAGAACGAATTGGTCGCTGGACATGGAACACCCCAGTCGCCAGACCGCGAGCACACCTGTGCTTCTGCAGGTAACATATTAGTCTCTCAACAGGACACACGTCAGTCGTTTCAGCTGCAACATATTCTTCTTTTTAAAAGTGTGATAATGGTCTTTAACATGAGAAGATATGTCTTTGAAGCGAGTGATTCGAATGGGAGCAGTTTGTCTTCCTTTAGGGAATGTGTAGGCCTTTCAATGGGGAACACCTTGTTCGTTACAGTGATGGACCTGTTAAGGACTTATCCCGCCCGTCTGTTCCTATCAGTGTTCTCTCTCTCTCTCTCTCTCTCTCTCTCTTCTCTCTCTCTCTCCTCTCTCTCTCTCTCTCTCTCTAAGAATGCTCCAGTCGCTCAGGTGGAGGTGGAAATGTCTCTCTCTCTCTCTCTCTCTCTCTCTCTCCTCTCTCTCTCTCTCTCTCTCTCTCTCTCTCTCTCTCCCACACACACACACACACACACACACACACACACACACACACACACACACACACACACACAGGGTGAGAGAGAGAGAGAGAGAGAGAGAGAGAGAGAGAGAGAGAGAGAGAGAGAGAGAGAATTACCGATGTGTTAAAAGTGGACATTAAATTGGTGTGTGTGTGTGTGTGTGTGTGTGTGTGTGTGTGTGTGTGTGTGAGTGTGTGTGTGTGTGTGTGTGTGTGTGTGTGTGTGTGTGCGCGCACGCGCGCGAACAATGCTTAAGGTTTTTCTGTGTGGAGATATGTCTATATGAAAATGGACACTTTGATTTGTTATGTAGCTCGATGTTCGCCTTAATTTAGCAGGTTATCACTGTTTCCGTTTGTTTGTTTGTTGGGTTTTCTAAAGATAAGTATTGCTACTTTTGTAAGCATGCTTAAGTCTGCTTGAACTGAGGGACATGGAATTGTCTGTTGTATAGGACAGGATCGATTCCAAAAAAGTCGCATCTTGCCGATATATCCTGTCTCTACGCATATCCGGTGTGTTGTGTGTGCGTGTGTGTGTGTGTGTGTGTGTGTGTGTGTGTGTGTGTGTGTGTGTGTGTGTGGTGTGTGTGTGTGCGTTGTCTGTAAATGTCGGTGTGTTCGATAAGTTCGTCACAAAGGTCAATAAATGATTCAATTGAAACATTGTAGGGAACACATTACACACTCTGTTCTATGTAGATGATTTTCAATATGCGATCGATGAGAATTTCAGATGGGAATACATCAGTCCCCCGAAAGTAAATGCATTAGACAACCTTTACGGGTTTTTAAGTGACAATCACATGAACTTCACCCCCAAAATCATGAATCTTTCTTGCCGGTGACGCTGACATCCATGTATGAAAACTATGGCCTTTCTGTGGGGTGTCCAGGATCTATCGGTAGGAAAACGGAGATTTTTGAAGAAATGCAACACATCTCTTAGGGAACATGCCAAACTGTCTATTGGGTCAACGAGTAACAGCTTTAGATATGGAATTAATCACTATTTCAGTGAAAAGCACAATAGTCTGTCAAGAGGAACAGGTCTCTTGTTTTGTGGATAGCATTTCAGACATTTTGTCAGAACACAGAGGCGATGACAGATCGTTTAACAGGGTAGCTGCAGTGATCCTGGAAGACTGGCGGTGATGTTCAAGAAGGAAAACACTAACAGTCATCGTCACGAGGGAGACGTAGTCTTTCACATAAGGGGATCGATGATGGCTTCATTGTAGGGAAAACAGAGGTCTTTTAGGAGAGAGAGAGGGATGAGTGTTACTGACAACAGCCTTCAGGAGTTGTAATGGACGACCTAAGCCTGACTGTGGGAAGCCATCAGTATTTCTCCTTGGAGATCCTTTTTTGTTCCATGGGCAGATACTGCTCTTTCTAAAACGAAACTTTGCCCTGTCAGTAATACGACATTGCTCTTTCTTTTTGTTTGTTCCATGGGCAGATACTGCTCTTTCTAAAACGAAACTTTGCCCTGTCAGTAATACGACATTGCTCTTTCTTTTTGTTTGTTCCATGGGCAGATACTGCTCTTTCTAAAACGAAACTTTGCCCTGTCAGTAATACGACATTGCTCTTTCTTTTTGTTGTCCCATGGACAGATACTGCTCTTTCGGTACAGAAACTTTGGCCTGTCAGTAATATGATATTGCTCTTTCTTTTTGTTGTCCCATGGACAGATACTGCTCTTTCGGTACAGAAACTATGCCCTGTCAGTAATACGACATTGCTCTTTCTTTTTGTTGTCCCATGGACAGATACTGCTCTTTCGGTACAGAAACTTTGCCCTGTCAGTAATACGACATTGCTCTTTCTTTTTGTTTGTTCCATGGGCAGATACTGCTCTTTCTAAAAATGAAACTTTGCCCTGTCAGTAATACGACATTGCTCTTTCTTTTTGTTGTCCCATGGACTGACACTATGCTTTCGTTTTGTGTAGGATTCAGATTCATGAAACTCTTGTGCATATCTCTACGTTCTTCTTCTTCTTCTTCTTCTTCTTCTTCTTCTTCTTCTTCTTCAGATGTCCCACCTGATCTTCTTCTTCTTCTTCTTCTTCTTCTTCTTCTTCTTCTTCTTCTTCTTCTTCAGATGTCCCACCTGACGTGATCTTTGAGTTTCTGAAAGAGATTCATAGTTTTCATATGATCTAGGATTTTGCAGAAGAAAGATTTTTAACAAAGTTTCTGGTACGCCTTTAGAAGATGTATTTTAAAGAGATGTGTGAAATTTTTTTTTTGACTTGTAAGTTGATTTTAACGTGGTGACAGCCCTGATATGGCCCTTTGCGGTCGGCTGGGCTTTAAGCAACATTACCTTACCTTACCTTCACCTCTTCTTCTTCTTCAGTCGTTCTCTTCAGAAGTTCAATTCTGTTCAAAAAGATAAGCATTAAATTTTGTTGGAGGTAAGGATTGAATTTGCATTTTTAACACATCGGATCCTTGTAGATGCCACAAGTAATCTTCGTCTCAAGAAATCATCAGTCTTTCCAGAAGATTGTTTCCTTTCATCTAAGAAACAGTACTAGTGAGTCGCTTTATTTCACGTAGTTTATAGCTCAGCAGACCGCGAACGCTGTCAGTCATTCTTCAGGAAATCGCAAGTCTTCACCTGAGGGTAACTGTATACCTTTCTGTAGAGACACAAATCTCTTGTAAAAGATGCTGGCCATAATGTCCGAAAACAGATGTTTTTCGTTGGGAGTGTAAATAGAGCTACTGGGATGTTCTACGGTACGACGTTAGCTTTACTGTGAGTCCTCGGTCTTCTCTGTATGAAGATTGTGCGTTGTGTGGTGGTGTGTGTGTGTGTGTGTGTGTGGTGTGTGTGTGTGTGTGTGTGTGTGTGCGCGCGCGCGCGCGCGCGTGCGCGTGCGTGCGTGCGTGCGTGCGTGTGTGCGTGCGTGCGTGCGTGCATGTTTGCGTGTGTGTGTGGGGGGGGGGGGGGGGGGGGGGGGGCAGGGAGGGAGAGAGAACGAGAGAAACGCAAGGTAGGATGACAGAGAGAGAAAATACGCATGGTTATGCAGACGTGAGATCATGGATCAGTACTGAAGTCGCTTTCATACAACAGGAGAGAAGTTGTTTAGGTTCATGTTAAAATGAAAGAAGCAGCGGAAAGTAATGTTGGCAACACCAACGGCAAGAGCTTATCAAGAAGAAACTGCAAAAACAGTGTATTTTGTGCTTCATGACAACTCCGCAGTGTCTTTTGTGCTTCATGACAACTCCGTGGTGTCTTTTGTGCTTCATGACAACTCCGCAGTGTCTTTTGTGCTTCATGACAACTCCGTGGTGTCTTTTGTGCTTCATGACAACTCTGTAGTGTCTTTTGTGCTTCATGACAACTCCGTAGTGTCTTTTGTGCTTCATGACAACTCCGTAGTGTCTTTTGTGCTTCATGACAACTCCGCGGTGTCTTTTGTGCTTCATGACAACTCCGCAGTGTCTTTTGTGCTTCATGACAACTCCGTGGTGTCTTTTGTGCTTCATGACAACTCCGTAGTGTCTTTTGTGCTTCATGACAACTCTGTGGTGTCTTTTGTGCTTCATGACAACTCCGTGGTGTCTTTTGTGCTTCATGACAACTCCGTGGTGTCTTTTGTGCTTCATGACAACTCCGTGGTGTCTTTTGTGCTTCATGACAACTCTGTAGTGTCTTTTGTGCTTCATGACAACTCCGTGGTGTCTTTTGTGCTTCATGACAACTCCGTGGTGTCTTTTGTGCTTCATGACAACTCCGTAGTGTCTTTTGTGCTTCATGACAACTCTGTGGTGTCTTTTGTGCTTCATGACAACTCCGTGGTGTCTTTTGTGCTTCATGACAACTCCGTCGTGTCTTTTGTGCTTCATGACAACTCCGTGGTGTCTTTTGTGCTTCATGACAACTCCGCAGTGTCTTTTGTGCTTCATGACAACTCCGTGGTGTCTTTTGTGCTTCATGACAACTCTGTAGTGTCTTTTGTGCTTCATGACAACTCTGTAGTGTCTTTTGTGCTTCATGACAACTCCGTGGTGTCTTTTGTGCTTCATGACAACTCCGTATAGTGTCTTTTGTGCTTCACGACAACTCCGTTTGTTTCAGCCCAGCTACTGTCATTGAAACCAGGACAGTTTCCAAAACAACAAATCTGTAATAAGTTGACGTGCTCTTAATATATTCGGTCATTTTCATGAATATGTAGCTCGAAGCTTTGACTGAATTAATTTGTGTTCTGAATAGATCTCTCACTGCCAGTATGATCTCCTCATTTCTGGCACTATAATGACTAATTCTTTCTCTGAATATTTCAAGAACAATGATCGATTTTGAATATTTAATCCGTTACAAATTCAGCATTGTCTTAAATTGGAATTATGGTATTTGACTATGAACAATAACAGCATTTTATATGTCTTAGAAGCTAATTCCTCTCTCTCTCTCTCTCTCTCTCTCTCTCTCTCTCTCTCTCTCTCTCTCTCTCTTCTCTCTCTCTCTCTCTGTGTGTGTGTGTGTGTGTGTGTGTGTGTGTGTGTGTGTGTGTGTGTGTGTGGTGTGTGTGTGAACATTTTGCATTTGTGTTTCAGTCAAATGGACACCCGAGTTTTCCACATGGCATATTATTCGGTGTTGCAAAGAAACGTTTTAGTACAATCCAAATTAAGCTTCTATATTACACTTTTTTTCAGCAATCTAGATTCTGCTGCACATGAAATTATTGGCTGTTCTTATAAATACGACAACTTAATACGACAAAAAAATAACTGAATATCGTTCCATTCTGTACAAAACATTGGATAAAGCTTTCTACTCGTGACAGTGTGCTTGTGTTGAAAGAGAGCCGTGAAATGTTCACTTTTAAAAGAATAGAAATCTGCAAGTGCACACAAAAAGCATGTCTGTTACTGATTTTGTTGCAGTATACCGTTCGCTAGATTTTGACTTTAAACATTTTGTTCAGAAGTGAAGGAAATCCCAAGGTAACCTCAAGGCCTACTTGGCGTTGTGGACGAGTCACTTCGTGAGGAGAGAGAGAGAGAGAGAGAGAGAGAGAGAGAGAAGGCCGGAAGTCAAGCTGAAATCTGCAACACCCACTTGCTTCTTCCCAGTCACCCCCCCCCCCCACTTTTCCTCCTCCCCCCCCCCCCTCACCCCCCCCCCCCCCCCCCCCCCCCCCCCCCCTGCACTCAGCAACGTCGCTTCTCACGCACACTCATCTTCCCACCCACCTGGAAAAGAAGGGTCCATGATCCGAGTCTGCAGACGCGTGTTCATGCCTCGCTGATCTCGCACGCTCCCCAGCCGACAATCTGTGCACGACCCGTGGAAAACGCGTGCAACAAGTGAGCCATAAAACAGACACGGTGAGCTGGTCGGTCGGTGCGAGGTCAGCGTCAAGCTCCCTTGGTGTGCGCGCGCTCCCTTTGTGTCTGACTCATTAAAACAACTCGTCGTTGACAAGGTTCTTGCACTCGTCGAGTTTCCTCATACGGAGCGGGAACAGATTTCACGGGCGACCACCTTGGGGAAAGAGCATAAAATCTTGTCTGACGAAATCTACTCACCTGGACAGAAAAGATCTCTCGTCGTCCAAACACTCAAAGTGCCCATATCTCACCGGCTGAACCACGTACTGTAGCCATCATTGTGGATACCGCCCCGCCTTCTCTCAACCCTTTGTAGATAACAATGGTACAATCAATATTGATAATGGTGATAACAATTTTAAAATGCATCTGTTTAGCACCAGTGGAAACCTACCCGTCACGCCTTCATATACCACGCATGCATTCACTCATTTTCAACTAAAAGTTTAACTTACTTTACAACGTATGCATAAGCATGTGGGAAACAGTAAGTCTGTTTTCAATACACGGTCAGAAGTGTAGGTTTTAAATCGACCTGAAACAGCAGATAGTGTTGGGAAAAGAGGAAAAGCAGGAGTTCTTTGCGGGCGGGGTGGGGTAAAGGGGAAAGGACAGAACTCGCCGGGGGGTTTCGTTTTTTGGGTTCTTCACAGGATTCTGAACAAGGCCAGAGGACATGCACGCGACTGGAAAGTGCAGACAGAGCAGACAGTAACCGGAGAGGCAGTCAAAGAAACAAACGGAAAGATAACCTTTTGGTACCGGGGTATTTTAATACTGTGCCATAAAATCGTGTCCCCAGGACATATTCCGGGAAAATATGCGCGGTTCATAAAAAATTTTATCGCTGCGACATTTTCACGGAAATGTTAAATTTGAGTAAGTTTTTTACGTAAAAATGTGTCGAAAAGCGCAGTATTCATGCTCAATATTTCAAGTGTCCTGTCGCAAAAGCTGTCGCAAAATTACGCGCGACCTATTTCACAGGAAATGTTAACTCTAAGTAAGTTTTCACGTGAAATGTGTCGCAAGCGACGTTTCACTGACTACAAATTTCCAGTGTCCTTCGCAAAACTGTCGCAAAATTTCGAGCGACAGTATTTTAGGACAGCTACAATATTCTATGGGCTTTTTTGTGAAACGTTTCGCGCGCAATTTTTTTTCCCGCAAATATGTCGCTGCAACAATATTTACGTGAAATGCTTCGCCGTACATTCCGGCGACGTTTTAAAACGCACCGGGGAGAAATGTCCTGACGCCAGTGAAAATCATAGCATGGGTAAAAGAAATTTCGCGCTTTTCTTTCCTTTTTTTTCCCTTTTTTATTAATTTTTTTAATTTTTTCATTTTCTATTCAATTGAAATCATTTTTTTTTTAAATATACTAAAAACCAACATATTTTTCGTCTTTCTTCATAAACTTAAACACTCGTCGCCCCCACTTTTAAAATTTTTTTTTTTTTACTATTGTTTTTTTGTAATGAAAAAAGGGGGGAGGGCCGTTGGAAATTATAGAGCCCCAAAACGCTGGGGCCCGAGTAGTAAAAACCCCGGGGGTCTGAAATTGAAGACCCTTGTTGAATATTTATGTTAACTTGAAACGTTTTAAGCTTGGCCTGTAGGGCCAGGGTCCCACGTCGGGGCGCCACACCCCTGAAAAGGTTCCTGGTGATCTGGAGCCAAATTTTGTTTTAGACGTTCTCTGGTCTACATAGATAATACCTGGCGACCGATTTTATGGGTAGGCAAAAAAAGATACCCCCCGAGGCGGAGGCCCGAAAACGGCCACACGCCCGGATAAGTTCACTGGTGATTTGGTACCCCTCCCCCCCCCACTTTTTTCCCCCCTAGCTGTTTTAGTTGTTGGTGGCCCTGTGGAGGGGAGGGTTTCTTTGTCCTCCTAGCTTGGGGAGTTGTTGGGGGCCTGTAGGGTAGGTTACTTTGTCCTCCTGCTGTGTAGTTTTTGGGGGGCCCTGTAAGGAGGTTCTTTGTCCTCCTAGCTGGTATTTTGGTTTCCCTGTAGTGGTAGGTTTACTTTTTCCCTCCTAGTGTGTGGTGGTGTGCCCTGTAGTAGGAGGTCTACTTTGTTCTCCTGTGTGTAGTTGTTGGTGTGCCCTGTAGTGGTAGGTCTAATTGTTTCCCCCAGCTGTGTAGTTTTTTTTGGTTTGTCCCCGTATAGGCGTTTCACTTTTTTTTAGCTGTGTTTGGGGTTGGGGTGCCCTGTAGTGGTAGGATCTTTTTTCCCAGCGGTATTGTTGGGTGCCCCGTGTAGGCAGGTTTTTATTTTTTACTGTGTAGGGTTGGTGTGCCCTGGTGGGGAGGTTACTTTGTCCCCCAGCTTGGGGGTTGTTTTGGGGCCCTGTAGTGGGAGGTCTACTTTGTTTCCTAGCTGTGTAGGTGTTTGGGGTGCCCCGTAGTAGGTGGTCTATTTGTCCCTCCCAGCTGTTAGTTATTGGGGCCCGTAGTAGGGGAGTCTACTTTGTCTTCCCGTTGTAGGTGTGGTGGGGGGGCCCCTAGTAGGTAGGTTACTTTTTCCCCCTAGTTTGTTTTGGGTGTCCCTTTGTGGAGGTCTCTTTGTCTTCCTAGTGTGTAGGTGTTGGTGGCCTGTAGTGTAGGTTACTTTGTCCTCCCAGGTGTAGTTGTTGGTGTGCCCGAGAGGCAGGTCTTTTGTTTCCTGCTTTTGGTGTTGGTGTGCCCTGTGGTGGTAGGTTCTTTGTCCTCCACTGTGTGTTGTTGGTTGCCCTGTGTAGGCAGGGTTTTTTGTCTTTCCAGCTGTTTAGGTGTTGGTGTGCCCTGAGGGTTTGTCTACTTTGTCCTCCTAGCTGGTAGTTGTTGGGTGCCCCGTGAGGAGGCTACTTTGTCTTTCCCAGCTGTGTGGTGTTGGTGTGCCCTGTTAGGAGGTTACTTTGTCCCCCTTTGCTGTGTAGTTGTGGGTTTTTGTGGTGGCAGGTTTTTTTGTCTTCCTGCTGTGAGGGGTTGGTGTGCCTATAGTATAGGTTACTTTTCCTCCTAGCTGTGTAGTTTTTGGTTTGCCCTGTAGTAGGCAGGCCTACTTTTTTCCTCTTTGTAGGTGTTGTGGCCCTGAGTGGGAGGTCACTTTTCCTCCATTTTATTTTGTTGGTGTGCCCCCGTAGTAGGGGTTTTACTTTGTCTTCCCAGGTGTAGGTGTTGGGGTCCCCCTTGGGTAGGTCTACTTGTCCTCCAAGCGTGTAATTGTTTGGGGGTCCCCCGTAGTAGGCAGGTCTACTTTGTTTTCCCAGCTTTGGTGTTGGTGTGCCCTTAGTAGGGTTTACTTTTCCCCCTAGCGTGTAGTTGTTGGTGTGCCCTGGAGTAAAGGGAGGTTTTTTGCCTAAGTGTGTAGTTGTTGGGGTGCCCTGGAGTAGGTAGGTCTACTTTGTCCCTAGGTGTAGTTTTTGGTGTGCCCCTAGTAGGCAGGTCTTCTTTGTCCTCTAGTGTGTAGTTGTTGGTGTGCCCTGTGGAGGAGGTTACTTTTTCCCCTATGTGTAGTTTTGGTGTGCCCTGTGGAGGGGTCACTTTGTCCTCCCTTTTTTTGTTGTTGGGTGCCCTGGGTGGAGGTCTACTTTGTTTTTGTTTTAAATTGTTGGTGTGCCCTGTGGTAGGGAGGTTACTTTGTCTTCCAGCTGTGTTTGTTGGGGTCCCTGTAGTAGGTAGGTCTACTTTTTTCTTCTAGCGGTGTTGTTTGTGCCCTGGGTAGGCAGGGCTCTTTGTTTCCTTTTGTTAGTTGTTGCTGTGCCTGTGGTGGAGGTTTTTTTCCCCTAGGTGTAGTTGTTGGGGTGCCCGGAGTGGAGGTTACTTTTTCTTCCTAGCTGTGTAGGTGTTGGGTTTTCCCAGTGGTGGCAGGTTACTTTGTCTTCTAGTGTGTAGTTGTTGGGGCCTGTAGTGGTAGGGTTTTTTTGTCCTCCTAGCTTGTGTTTTGGTGTGCCCCGTGGTAGGCAGGTTTTCTTTTTTCCTCCTAGCTTTTTGTTTTTTTTGGGGGCCCTTTTGTAGGTAGGTCTACTTTGTCCTCCTGGGTTTTGTAGTTGTTGGTGTCCCTGTGGAGGGAGGTTACTTGTCTTCCCGGCTGTGTAGTTTTGGGTGCCCCGTGGTGGAGGTCTGCTTTTTCCTCCTGTGTGTAGTTTTGGTGTGCCCGTAGTAGGTAGGTCTATTTGTCCTTAGCTTGTTGTTGTTGGTGTCCCCCTGGTAGGCAGGTCTTTTGTCTTCCTGGCTGTGTGTTTTTTTGGTGTCCCCTTTGGGAGGAGATCTATTTTTTCTAGCTGTGTAGTTGTTGGTTTGCCTGCAGTAGGGAGGTCTACTTTGTTCCCCATGTGTGTTGTTTGGGGGTGTCCCGGGTAGGAGGTCTCTTTGTCTTCCTGGCGTGTATTGTTGGTGTGCCCTGTGGGGGCGGTCTATTTGTCTCCTAGCTGGATTTTTTTGGGTGTGCCCTGATAGGTAGGTTAAAAATTTTCCTCTAGCTGTGAGTTTTTGGTGGCCCTGGATAGGTTCTATTTGTTTTCCTGGGGTGTGTAGTTTTGGGTTGCCCCCTTTGGGAGCAGGTTACTTTGTCCCCCTTTGCTGTGTGTTGTTGGTGTGCCCGTGGAGGCGGTTTTACTTTTTCCTCCTAGCTGTGTAGTTGTTGGTGGCCTGCAGTAGGTAGGTCACTTTGTCTTCTGCTGTGTATTTCGGGGCCCTGGGTGGTAGGTCTACTTTGTCCTCAAGCTGTTAGTTGTTGGGTGCCCCCCATAGGTAGGTCTACTTTGTCCAAAATGTGTATTTTTGGGTGCCCCCGGAGTAGGCAGGTCTACTTTGTCTTCCGGTGTGTAGTTGTTGGGGGCCCTGTGGTAGGTAGGTCACTTTGTCCCTAGCGTGTAGTTGTTGGGGTGCCTGGGTAGGTAGGGTTTTCTTTTCCCCCCCCTTTTCTGTGTAGTTTTGGGGTGCCCTGCGTAGGGAGGTCTCTTTTTTCTTCCGGGCTGGTATTATTGGTGTGCCCGTAGTGGTAGGTTACTTTGTCCTCCTAGTGTGTTTGTTGGGGGTGCCCCGGAGTAAGTAGGTTACTTTGTCTTTGTGTGTAGTTGTCGGTGTGCCCGGGTAGGAGGTTCTTTGTCCTCCTGCTTGTGTTTTTTGGTTCCCTGTAGTAGGTTGGTCTCGTTGTCTTCCCGGGTGTGTAGTTGTTGGGGTGCCCGGGGTAGGGAGGTTTCCTTTGTCCTCTTAGTTTTTGGGAGTTGTTTTGGTGTGCCCTGTAGTAGGTGGTCTACTTGTCTTCCTGGCTGTGTATTGTTGGGTGCCCTGGAGTAGGCAGGTCACTTTGTCTTCCTGGGTTTTTATTGTTTGGGGTAAACCCCCAGTAGGAGGTTCTTTGTCTTCAGCTGTGTAGTTTTTTGGTGTGCCCGGAGTAGGCGGTCTACTTTGGGTTTCCTGGCTGTGTAGTTGTTGGTGTCCCTGTGGTAGGCAAGTTACTTTGTTTCCTGGCTGTGTAGTTAAAGGTTGCCTGTGGTAGGGAGGTTAATTTTTCCCCTTTGCGTGTGTTGTTGGTGTGCCTGGGTTGGTAGGTCTACTTTGCCTAGCTTGTAGTTTTTTGGTGTCCCCGGGAGTGGGAGGTTACTTTGTTTGGCGTGTAGTTTTTGGTGTGCCTGGGGTAGGAGGTCTACTTTGCCCTCCAGCGTGTATTGTTGGTGTCCCCGGAGTAGGTAGGTCTATTTTTCCCTCCACTGTGGTTGTTGGGTGCCCGGGGTTTGGGGTCTACTTTGTTTTCCCTGGTGTGTAGTTGTTGGTTTTTCCCTTGGGTGGAGGTCTACTTTGCCCCCTAGCTGTGTTTTGTTGGTGGCCGGGTGGGGAGGTTACTTTTTTTTCCCTGGCTGTGAGTTGTTGGGTGCCCTGGGTAGGGGTTTACTTTGTCCTCCTGCGTGTAGTTTTGGGTGTGCCCTGTTGTAATCTACTTTGCCTCCTAGCTGTGTAGTTGTTGTGGGGCCCTGAGTAGGTGGTCTATTTTGTCCTCCTACTGGTAGTTTTTTGGTGTGCCTGTGTGGGCGGTCTACTTTGTCTCGGGGTGTGTAGTGTGGTGTGCCCTGTGGGGGCAGGGTCACTTTGTCCCTAGCTGTGTATTTTGGTGTGCCTGAGTAGGAGGTCTACTTTGTTTCCTGGTGTTAGTTGTTGGTGTGCCCTGGAGTAGGGGGAAACTTTGTTTTCTGGCTGTGGTTTTGTTTGGTGGCCCGGGGTGGAGGTTACTTTTTTCCCTAGCTGGTAGTTGTTGGTGTCCCCTGTGTGGGAGGCCATTTTGTCCCTAGCTGTGTAGTTGTTGGTGTGCCCGGTGGGTAGGTCAATTTTTTTCCCATGTGTAGTTTTTGGTGGCCCTGTGTGGGAGGTCCCTTTGTCCTCTGCTGTGTAGTTGGGGGTGTCCCCCTGAGTAGGTAGGTCTACTTTTTTTCCTGGCTGTGAGTTGTTGGTGTCCCCTGGAGTAGGAGGTTTTTTTGTCTCCTGCTGTTTTGTTTTTGGTGCCCCGGGGGTGGTGGTCTACTTTGTCCCGCGTGTGTTTTTGGGGGTTTGCCGGGTAGGAGGTCTACTTTGTCCCCTAGCGTGTAGTTGTTGGTGTCCCCTGGTGGGTAGGTCTACTTTGTCCCCCGCTGTGTGTTTTGGTTCCCTTAGTGGTGGTTACTTTGTTTTCCCTGTGTAGTTGGGGGTGTGCCCTTGGTTAAATTCTTTGTTTTAAAAGTGTTTTTGTTGGGTGCCCTGGTGGTAGGTTACTTTGCCCTCCTAGGTGTATTTGTTGGTGTCCCCCGGGAAGGGGTGGGTCTATTTTGTTTTCCCTGGTGTGTAGTTGTTGGGTGTCCCCTGGGGGGGGTTTAATTTGTCTTCCTAGCTGTGTGTTTTGGGTGCCCCTGTAGTAGGAGGTCTATTTGTCTCCTGTGTGATTGTTGGTGTCCCCGGGAGTGGGAGGTCTACTTTGTCTTCCTGGCTGTGTTGTTGGGTCCCTGGGTAGGAGGTTTTTTGTTTTCTGTGTGTAGTTGTTGGTGTCCCCGGAGTGGGGTTACTTTGTCCTCCTGCTGTGATTTGGGTTGGTTCCCCTGGGTAGGGGGTTACTTTTTTTTTCCCTGGTATTTTTGGGGTGTGCCCTGTGGTAGAGTTATTTTGTCCTCTGCTGTGTAGTTGTTGGTGTCCCCTAGTGGGTAGGTTATTTGTCTCAGCTTGTAGTTGTTGGTTTTGCCCTGGGTAGGCAGGTCAAATTTGCTTCCTCTGTGTATTGTTGGGGGCCCCTGTGGGAGGGGTTTAATTTGTCTCCTAGCGTGTATTTGTGGTGTGCCCTGAGTAGGTGGGTTACTTTGCCTCTAGCTGTGTATTTGTTGGTGTGCCTGGGGTGGGAGGTCTACTTTTTTTTTCCTGGCTGTGTAGTTGTGGTGTCCCTGTGGAGGGGGTTCTTTTCCCTTTAATGTGTATTTGTTGGTGTGCCCCTGGGTAGGGGGTTTTCTTTGTTCGCTGTGTATTTTTGGGTGTGCCCTGGTAGTTTAGGTCCTTTTTCTCTTACTGGTAGTTGTGGTGTCCCCTTGGGGTAGGGGGTCAAACTTTGCCCTCATAGCTGTGTAGTTGTTGGTGTGCCCTGCAGTAGGTAGGTTCTACTTTGTCCTTTAGCTGTGTAGTTGTTGGTGTGCCTGGAGTAGGCAGGTCTACTTTGTCTTCTGGCTGTGTAGTTGTTGGTGTGCCCTGGGGTTTAGGTGGTCTACTTTGTCCCCTAGCTGTGTAGTTGTTGGTGTCCCTGGCGTAGGTAGGTCTACTTTGTCTCCTAGCTGTGTAGTTGTTGGGTGTGCCCTGCAGTAGGTAGGTCTACTTTGTTTCAGGGCTGTGTATTTTATTGGTTCCCTGTAGTAGGTAGGTTACTTTGTCCTCCTAGTGTGTATTGTTGGTTTGTGCCGGGAGTAGTAGGTCTTACTTTGTCTTCCTAGCTGTGTAGTTTTGGTGTCCCCGGAGTAGGTAGGTCTACTTTGTCCTCCTAGCAGTGTAGTTTTTGGGTGTGCCGTAGTAGGTAGGTCTACTTTGTCTTCCTGGTTTGTGTAGTTGTTGGTGTGCCCTGGAGTAGGTAGGTCTATTTTGTTTTCCTAGCTGTGTAGTTGTTGGGTGTCCCCTGTAGTAGGTAGGTCTACTTTGTCTTCCTGGCTGTGTAGTTGTTGGTGTGCCCTGGATAGGCAGGTCTACTTTGTCTTCCTGGCTGTGTAGTTGTTGGTGTACCCTG
>CM031597.1:2744282-2834452 GCA_018398815.1 Conus ventricosus
GGTGATCTGATCCGCACAGCTTCCAACACTTGTGCTCCGTCGCGTACAACGCTATGCTGGAGCTCCTGGTGGGCGTAGTGTTCCTATCACAATGCTAATCGTATAGGCGATCTCTCGCGTCCCCACGTGTACCATCCCTCGGTTAGCGCCACTTTGCATTAATTCAGGACATGTTTGGTCATCTGATTTCCCCCATTTCACCGGGTCTGAAGTCAAGGGCAAGTGGTCATATGCAGATCTGAGGATGATACTGATCTTGAGAGGTGCTATGTGCCACGTCTTTCCAGCTGGAACTTCCTTTTGAGCGCGTTTTCCTTCGTAGTCCGGTGTCTTCGTTGTCATTGCTGGACTGTCTGCTGGATTCTCTTGGCATCCTCGTCCCCCTTCAGCTCATGTCCTGCCATGTCTTTCCTGCTTTCCCTTTTGCCTTTGATCACCACGTGATCTCTGTGAACCCCGACCCCTGTCTGTGGGTTGGCGTGTGTCCTGTGATCCTCCCCGATTTCAGTGTTTTCCTTCGCAGCGTCCACTGACTCCCGAACTTCCCATTTGCTGCCAGTCTGTAGGTTGGGGTGTTTAGATCTCACAATGTTGTCTCTGGAATCTCCAAACATGGCAAGTGGTCTCGTTTTGTCCACTTTGTGTACTCCAGTATGGATTTCAGGGCAGCTTCAGCTTTGCTTGGCAGCAGAGCGCAAAGTCTGTGAGACCAGATGGGATCCCAAATCACGTGGACGTGTTGATTTTGGCCTCCGTGGATTCCGCTATGCTGACACTGATACGGTACATCAGTACACGCCAAAGGAGCCTTGGGATCACCTTGAGCCGCAGACACCAGATCATGTTTTTGCCGGTCAGTTATCTGCAGGTTTTCTCCTGCCATTCGCTTGGTTTCCTTTCCCCTCTTTGCGTCTGTCAAGGAGATATCATGCCACCTTCCAAAGCATGTGACTGATTCTGTCGCTAATGGAATGGCATGGCTGGCTAAAGTAAACGTGACTGTTTCAGCTTATTATCCTTTTCACAGGGTTAGGCTTTGTGATTCCTTTAGTTCGAAACTTATCCTCGTCGAAGCAACCAACTTGTCTAACCGCTTCATCATTTTGAGACTTTCATATTCCTTGGTGGAAAGGACTTGTGTCATCCATGAAGGCTTTTAGAGGGAGATTTGGTGTCCATGGCTTTATTGGAGGGAGAATTTGGTGTCCATGGCTTTTAGAGGGTGCATTTGGTATCCTTTGTTTTTTTAGAGGGAGCATTTGGTATCCTTTTGCTTTCAGAGGGGCATTTGGTATCCCTTTGCTTTCAGAGGGGTATTTGGTATCGCTTGGTTTTAGAGGGGGCATTTTGTATCCCTTGGCTTTTAGAGGGGCATTTGGTTTCCCTTGGGTTTTAGAGGGGGCATTTGGTGTCCCTTGGTTTTAGAGGGGCATGTGGAATTGCTTGGCTTTTAGAGGGGGCATGTGGAATTCCTTCTGGAGGTCTGCTAGTCGTGTACCACTCCTGGCTGCTTTGAAGATGGCCTCCATCAGCAACACGAACGGAGGTTTGTAGGCTAACAGCCATCTGGAACACGAACAAAGCGTCTGACTGGACTCCACATTTCTGTCAGGGGCGCTGTCTCTTTTCAAAGTCCACGATGAATGTGAAACGGAGCATAACGGAGAGAAAAAAATGTTTCGTCATGGAAGCATGCGCGAAGACGCACGCACGCGTGCGCGCGCGTGTGTGTGAGGATGGGAGAAGGGCGAGTCTGCCCGGAGAGCGGCAATGCAAAGAACACGAATGAACCACACGCGAATAGGTAGCTGGTCGTTTATGAAGGGAAAAAAATGCCAAGCCGAATAAGAATACCCGCATGCAAGATACAGATAGTCAGACTACCAGCGGGCGTGCAGCCCGATATACATGTCACCACGATTGCTTCATGACAGACTTCACTGTTTCCTCATTTAAAGCTGTTGAAGATTGCGATTAGCCCTCGTGCCCCCTTCGTTCCATTGTTCTGTGCAGCTGGTGACGTCAGCTGTCTTGTTCTTTGTGAAGAACACAGGGCTCTTCAGACTTGTTCCTTTTCCCCTCGGCACCTCTGACCCCGCCTGACAGCGCCACAGAACAAATGGACCATACATTTCGGCCGCTTCCTTCCCCAACATCCCGCTAACCGTTATATACGAGCATGCTCGCTGTTTTTCGCGCGTGTCAGTGTATCCTCCCAACATGCACACACGCGCGCGCGCGCGCACGCGCCACACACACACACACACACACACACACACACACACACACACACACACACACACACACACATGTATGTATGAATGTATAAGAAAATTAGTTCAACCACATGACCTTGGATCGCTTCACGAATGTTTGCTTGGGTTATTAAGCAGAAGAGCTGACCACTTTGACTGGTGACATGTTTCAAGCAGAAGAGCTGACCACTTTACTGCTGACATGTTTTAAGCAGAAGAGCTGACCACTTTGCTGACATGTTTTTAGCAGAAGAGCTGACCACTTTGACTGGTGACACGTTTCAAGCAGAAGAGCTGACCACTTTGACTGCTGACATGTTTTAAGCAGAAGAGCTGACATGTTTTGACCTTATCTGTATCTTTGAATAAATCCCCGAGCATAGACTCAAAGATTTCCTCTTACATTTATTTCTCTTTCCATTGTGACCTTTGTTTTCTTTTCAGCAACTTATTTCCTTTCGGTGCTTTCTTCTCGCTGTACTTTTCTGCCCTTTGCTGGCTGCTTTGGGGTGCCGTTGGGTTGTAGTTTTTAATCCTCGATATTGAGATTCGTAGCCGCTGACAATGCTTGGGTTATCGAACTGCAGAGCCGACTAGCTCTGCAGTTCAATAACCCAAGCATGTCAGCAGACTCAGACTGTTCCTTTTTTTTAAATCTCCCTTGCATCCTTGAATGGGTCCTCAAGCATAGGCTCAAAGATTGTCCCCTACATTTTATACTGTTTGCATAATGTTTTTAGTTTTTTCACCAACTTTTTCCTCTCCACACTTTCGTTTTGTTTCATTTACTACCCTTCGCTGGCTGCTTTGGGGGTGCTGTTGGATTTTTTACCCTTGGTAGTGAGAACACCACAGAATTACGGACTGTGGTGTGTCTCTATTTGACGCCAAGAGCACGGACACAATCAGCCGTGTCTCCCTGATGAGTCCGATCCAGCGGACGAAAGGTCGAGGGGCAGGCAGTATAAATAAAACTGTTTTCGGGAGGGATTTCAATGGTTCTCTCATGCAGCTAGTGAAGGGTCTTCATATTTATTATATATTTATGTTTTCATTTTCTTCATCTTTAATATTTTTCAAAGTTCAAATCTTTGCAAAGTTATTACTGCAATGACAGAAGAATTGTTAGTCTGTATATATTTCACCCCACCACTTACTTGTTCAGCACGGTTTTAAGATTACAGTAGAATTATCAACAGTGGTTTTTCTCTATTTACTGCCAAGGGAGGACCGACAAAGTCAGCTGTGTATCAGCGGAAGAAAGACCTCTGAGCAGGCGATATCAGTTGTGTTTCGGGATGGACTACGATGGTGCCAATACGCTGCAAGTGAAGGATTTTATATTCATAATCTAACGCCCTGATTTTCCATTTTCTTCCCCCCGCCCCTCTACTGTACATCTCATTGTTCATTTTCTAAATCTTTGCAAAGTCATTGTTGTAATCACGCACTCCCCCCCCCCCCCCCCCCCCCCCTCCCTTAGAGAGAAAGAATAAGTAACGAAGGGAAAAAGCACTGGGAAACAATCCTTTGTTATGAATGTCTTGGCAAAAGATTCAACGGCAATCAGACAATAATAAACAAGGAAGGCCACTTCCTCACAGTGAACCCGGTTAGAGGGAGACAACCCCCAGCCCATCAACATGAAACCCTTTATTGACGAATATGACAAGATAAGTGGTTGCTTGTTCTTCGTTTTCATTGCCCTAAATGTTGTTCGTTTTTTGCCTGAAGAAGACCCAAGAGGTCGAAATGCACTGTGTTTTGTCCTGTAATCTGTTTGTCTGTATCGTCTGGCGAAACTAATACCGTTTCATTTTAAAATTTGCTTTATTTTCCGCCCTCAGTCTTCTCGTTTTGATACTGACGGTGCATAGGACCCACTGAACTCCTATCTTGAGGACACTGTCATTATTTTGTCACGCCCCGTCAGTAGAACCGTTTTACGCCTGTATATATAACTTACGCCTGTATATATAACTTATAACTTACGCCTGTATATATAACTTATAACTTACGCGTGTCTTCAGAACCGCTGGTGGTGCCTGTCCCTAGATCGACATCTGTGGTTGACGCCGGGATATATCAATAAACAGAAGCGCCGAGTACAGCCCTGCTATGCGGTCTCTGACCAGAATGGAAATCCGCTGCAACATCTTCATCACCCTCATGCTGGTCGATCAGCATGAACAAAATTGTCTCGAATTCTGTGGCTTTCATGCTCTGCTCTTATGGAGACCTCACTTTCGTTTGCCTCTGCACGTCTTTAGCCTGGGTTTGATTCTGTCGGGTCACCGACGTTGGCAAATTCATGGGGACTGTCTTTGGACAGACGTGGTGGTGTTGGGAGCTCAATCGCGCCGGCTCTGCGACTAAGCAGTCATGTCGTCTGTAGGTGCAGGGGGTGTCCTGCGTATGCTGGATCAGAACAGGCGCCACTGAACACCACCGAAGTGACTGGGCAGCAGTGCAGTGTCTCCTCCGGTGGTTGCCTCATGACGACCTGACATTGACTGCTACCCGTGGATTGTCGATGCCGGGGCTGCGGCGGGTCGGGCCGAGCTGTGTCTGTGGACGGGGAGTCGGAATGAGATGGCACAGGAGATGGGACAGAAACAACACACACACACACACACACACACACACACACACACACACACACACACACACACACACACACACACACCATGGACGCAGAAGCGTATTCGTCTCTCTTATCATCCTATTTGTGTATCTGATTATTTCTTTTTTTTTAACCAAAAGTAAATTCATCACGTTTTTTTCCCCTGCCGTCAAAAACAGCGTCATCGGTTTTAGTTAGATTCGACCTGTTTCCATTTCCACACACTCACATACACAAACCCGCCGCATTTCCACACAGCCTCGTCTCTGTGACACATGCTCTTTGGAACACCAGGCGTTAATCCAGTGTGTTCATGCTTTACCACGCCCTCTCATGATCATAAGCGACAAAAGTCTACAAAGGCCGACAATCCGTCATAATCCCCCACCTCCCCACAACGCGCGTGATTTGTGAACACGGTGAGGGTGTTTTCAAATGATGTCACGTATATTCCCCCTGCTGTCTGTCTCCTCATTCCCCCTGCTGTCTGTCTCCTCATTGCATATGTATTATCTCCGCCTAACCGCCCGTGAATGACAACGATCCCGACAATGTTATTGTACCAACAGGAAAGAAGTGTAGAAGTGGCTGTCTCCAAACGAAAGGCTGTGTATGTGTGGCTTCACACACACACACACACACACACACACACACACACACACACACACACACACACACGCAAGCACGCATGCACGCATACACGCACGCACGCATGCACGCACGCACGCACCACACACACACACACACACGCAAGCACACACACACACACACACACACAACAACACACACACACACCGCCACCACGCACGCCGCACGCACGCACGCACGCACACACACACACACACACACACACACACACACACACACACACACACACACACACAACCAACCCCAAAATAATAAAATGATAATATTTGTTGATATCATTAAAAGAAAGAAAACATGCTGTGGTCACGAATCGGCCAAATCTACTGCAATTTGCTCCTAGTCGTCCATTTCAGCAATTGCCTTGAACGGCTGATTTTATGGGGGGGGGTGGGGGGGGGGGGGGGGGGGCGTATTGATTCTTGAGTACGACATGCAAGCGTTTGTGTGTTTGAGACGCGTTAAACCAGCTACCAGTTCTGTGATGCTTGCGGTCAGTCTGAGCCGCGCCAGTTATTATAAGGGTAACCGGATTACATGCACCCGTCGTCGTCGTCGTCGTCGTTGTCGACCATTCCTGCTGGGAGGTGGCATTCCCAGCAGCCGACGCCTAAGTGACAGACAGGCGTGGGGCGGCGAAGACGACCTTGCTGGCATCAGCAGTGACGACGGGTCCAGCCTGTGTCGCCGGGGGACGGCTCTGGAGGCTGTGGGACAGTTTGACGATGAGGCACTCACCAGTGGCCTGCACGAACCAGCAGGGCCCTCCTTGAGGGTGGGGGAGGGTGGGGGGAGGGTGGGAACGTCCCATGGGCGCAGAGTGGACATCGATCTACGAGCAGCGGCTTGGCGACTTGTGTGCTACACGTTTCCCGAGTCGGCCTCACGCGGCACAGGACCGTTGCCACTCTACGAGCAGCGGCTTGGCCACTTCTGTCCTTAACGTTTTCCGGATAGGCCTCGCGCGGCACAGGACCGTCGCCACTCAGCACGAAGACGGCCGCCCGGTGGCCCTGACAACGGCCTTGCAGGGAGGGCCACAAGGAAGACACTACGAACGAACAACTTGCAGCAGTGACGACGGGACGTGTCGTTGTAACCGGGGGACGGCTTCAAGGCTGTGGGGCAGACGACGACGAGGTGCTGTCATTGTGTGACTTCACCATGGACCTGCACGACCACAGCGCCCTCCTTCTGGCTGGTGGGGATAGTGAGAATGCCCCTTCATGGATGCAAAGTGGACACCGATCTACGTGCAGCGGCTTGGCGACTTCTGTTCTACACGTTTTCAGAGTCGACCTCACGCGGCACAGGACCGTCGCCACTCGGTACGAAGACGGCCGCCCGGACCACGAGAAAGACACCATCATCACACTGGCCACGAAAAGAAGAAAGACATAGACTGTCTACGAATGAACATCTTAACCCAGACTTGTGCCTGAGGAAACCAACTACCCTGGGTACCTGAGCCCTTCCACAGACACAGAATCCAGCCAGTCCTGCCAGCGGACAAGTCCGCCAGGCGACCGACTGTACCTACGCGCTGCAGCTTGCTGTATAGCTAATAGCTTGTCCCTGAAAGCATTTGCTGTGAGGATGTTAAACCCAACCTGCAAGTATGTGACGAGTCGGCCGAATGTTATCGAGTCTTTCGGCAAACTAAGGGTAACTTTGTTGATGTTGAGATTTGTTCCTTGGGTCCTTCAAGTGTGCAAACTCAGGCATCGCCAGAGGGAGGATACCCCGAGTTGGATACTGAAGGAAGGAGAGTAACTGGGAAGTGATTGGCATGTCCAGGGGGTAGTAACAAGTACAATCGACCTGCTGGTCCTGGGTGAGGAAGGCATCCAGCCTCCACCAACGGCTATTCACTGGGTTCTCCAGTGGGCCTGAGGAGAAGTGATCGTGGCTATTCACTGGGTTCTCCAGTGGGCCTGAGGAGAGGCGATCGTGGCTATTCACTGGGTTCTCCAGTGGGCCTGAGGAGAAATGATCGTGGCTATTCACTGGGTTCTCCAGTGGGCCTGAGGAGAAGTGATCGTGGCTATTCACTGGGTTCTCCAGTGGCCTGAAGAGAGGTGATCGTGGCTATTCACTGGGTTCTCCAGTGGGCCTGAGGAGATGTGATCGTGGCTATTCACTGGGTTCCCCATGGGTCCGAGGACAGGCGATCGTGACAGGCGATCGTGACGGGCGACCGTCGCAGTTCGGTGACCGTCGCCTGCAGGCAAGTCACAGTGACTATTCTGCGTGTTTGTCCTGAAGGATAAATACCTTCGAGAAAGCTTTGACCTGTTAGGTGATTTGCACCTTGTTGGCTGGCTCTAGATCGTAGTAAACACTTGAAGCATCAGTCCTGGCTTGTGGAGAACTGTGGCTGTCAGTACAGTGGGTAGCATTGATGAATCGAACATGACTGCATGTTATGCATTAACCACTACACTCTGTACCGAACTCTTTGTTGGTACTAGTCTCTGTGGTGTGTGTGTGTGTGTGTGTGTGTGTGTGTTTTGTGTGTGTGTGTGCGTGTGTGTGACTAGTGATTCCATTGGTGGAATCAAAATTACTCAGAGATTTATTGGTGTAAATGGGGTGTGTGCCAGTAATTCCATCTCTTGAACCAGTAGAACTCGGGTTCTCTTTGTTTGAGAATGGTTATAAGCTTAGGGAAAGTGAACTCATCTCAGGCCCAGCAAAATACAGCAAGATAAACCCAAGGCCAAAAGACCTTACGTGGAGCGGAGGTTTGCTGTCGCCTCGAAGCCGACGACGGTAGAGAATTGTCTCCTGGGTGGGGACGAAAGACAGTGGAGGTTTGCTGTAGCCTCGGAGCGGACGACAAGGGAGAATTGTCTCCTGTGTGCGGACAGTAGACAGCAAGACGTGTCAGCCTGTTGGAGCCTAGACAGGGAGCTGCCAGACAACAGTGGGGTGTTTGAGCAAGAGAAGACCTGTGGGAGAAGCCGACAGGAGCCTTTCCGTGGAGTGGGTGAAGTGCAGTGGAGTCCGGGAGACTCGGTCTGAGGGTCCAACTCGAGCTATGTTGCCAGCGTCCCCCAACTGGGATTTGGCCAATCGGGCGGGCACAACAGTGTGGCATCTTCAGCGGTCGTAGTCGCACTGAGTGATGAGAGAACTGACTGGTCATCCAAGGAACGCTGCTGGCAAAATCTGAACGTTTATTTCTTCTTGTGTTTACAGGCATGTAACCAGAATAGCGGAATGTTGTCTTTCTGTTTGATTAAGAGTAACTGATGAAGAGGGGATGGAGTATAAGATTATCTGTATGATTTTTACATTTTGTAGAATATAGATGAATGTGTAGTGTAGTGACGGGTGAGGGCTCGGAGTCAAGTTAAAGAAATTCCTTTTTTTTTCTGAAATGTTATTGGTTCCCGTCACCTTTGTGCGGGCTCGATGCGAGTGACAGAGAGCGTGTGCCTGTGCGGGCTCGATGTGAGTGACAGAGAGCGGTGCCTGTGCGGGCTCGATGTGAGTGACAGAGAACGTGTGCCTGTGCGGGCTCGATGCGAGTGACAGAGAGGTGTGCCTGTGCGAGAGCGTAAGTTGTTTGTGAAGATATGAATGCTTCTGCCCATACCCCCTGCATCCCTGTATATTATTATCATATTTTAATAACAAGGGGAAACGTCGGAGACACGTCACAAAGTACAACGATTATGTGCACTGGTATTGATAGTCGCTGCACAGGAGAAGCTTAGTTGTACATCGTTTTACACAGGCTCACGTGTTTTCTCCACCTGCAGCCGATTGAAGGCAGTCGCACGCGCTTCTGCTTTGCGTTTGTAATTCAGTCTTTTCAATTCTCTGCATGTTTGAACTAACGAATACTCTGTGTGATTGAATTTATGACTGAATCGATTTTTCGGAAGGGAAGTAAGTGTCTTATGGGTTATTTACCCCTGATCTGGGAAAACGATTATGATTGGACAATTGTAAACAATATTGGTTGGGGAAGATCACCCGAATAGAACTCTGTTATAATCTTCCAAGGTAAGGGGTTGGATTTAAGGTCCTAACAACTAAAGCTTTTAGGGAAAAGTTTTTTTTGTTTGTTTGTTGTTTTCCCACCTTCTGTGCCACCTCAGAGGCAGTGCACCCACGCCGCTCATTCCGACACCCCGTCCACAGCCACAGCCCGGTCAGTCCTGCCGCAGCCCCAGCACCGACAATCCACAGGAGCACTCAATTTTCAAGTCACCAAAAGGCAACCCACCGGAGGAGACACTGCACTGCTGCCGAGTCACCTCGGTGGTGTTCAGTGGCGCCTGTTCTGATCTAACATACGCAGGACACCACCTACTAAGCCCCCTACTGACGACAATACTTGCTTAGTCGCCCAGCCGGCGTGTGTGAGCTCTCCCTCCGAAGGGCGCCACCACGTCCGTCCGACGACAGCCCCCATGGACTCGCCGATACTGGTGACTATCTTTGCCCCGACGCAGTCAAACCAAGGCCACAGACTTGGAAAGGACATCGAAACCGAGGTCCATGAAAGCAGGGCATGAAGGCCCACAGAATTTGAGACTTTTTAAATGCTGATAGATGCGATGAGGATGATGTAGATATCCATTCTGGCCTGAGACTGCTTGACAGGGCTGTAGTCTATGCTTCCTTTCATAAGATATCCCGGCGTCAACCAGGCCCGAGAGCTACAGACATCTGCAGTGTTGGTCAGGAAATTTGAGCAACACTCTCAGAGACGCATCTATTAAGTGGATGAAACTCGACTGTGTGGTCCCAGTCTTCCCAACTGAGCCCGTAGCAAACTCAACTCTGGATAGGAGCCGGTCGGGGCAGAAAACCCCCACACGGCTCTGATGGGAATCGAACCAACGACCTCCCAGCCGGGAGTCCGCAACGCTAACCGCTTCGCCACGGCGGCTGGTAAGGGACAAGGTTTTAGCTGCAGCAAGCTGCAGCGTGGAGTCGTTTGTCTGGCAGCCTTGTGTGCTGGCAGGCTTGGTTGGAGTCGGTATCTGCAGACGAGAGGAGGTATCCAGGGTAGTCGGTGTCCTCAGGTAGAAAGCTGGGTGAAGCTGTTCGTTCGTAGATAGTCAGCGTTTTTCTTCCTTCATGGGAGATCGTGATGATGGCGTCTTCAGGGCCGCCTCGGGAAACGTGTTGGACAGAAGTCGCCAGAGTGGCAGCACCTCGTCGTCAAACTGTCCCACAGCCTCGAGAGCCGTCCCCCGGCGACACAGGCTGGTCCCGTCGTCACTGCTGATGCCAGCAAGGTAGTCAGAGCCACCCCACGCCTTTCTGCCACCTAGGCGCCTTCTGCTGGTTATGCCATCTCCCTGCATGGATGGCCGACGAACGACGACGACGTCGAGAGTATCTGCCAACCATCCGCTCGCAATATAGCGGACAGGTTCGGCCCTTCGTGAAACCGTGATGCTCAGCCCGTCAAGCACCGAAACTTGCTTCGTCTGCGTGTCTCATCAGGAGCAGTGTCATCGATCTTCGGACAGGTGCTTGCCCTTTGACCTAAACAACACTAGACGGGGCTGGGGGTCTTCCCAGTTACTGTCTGATGGGTCAGTGTGTTGTCCATGTGTGGTGCTGGCAGGGGGATGCCTGGGGTTCTTTCACAGGATTTGAATTCTCGCTTTCTGAAAATTCTGTACTTGGGGAATTTTTTTGTTGCTTTCTTTGATTTGCTTGTTTCTTTTTCATACTTTTTTTTTCGTAATTAGCTTTCTTTGACTGTCATCCACTGTCTTTTTCCTCATTGCCTGTTCACCTTTGATTTAGAATAGGTTGACACCTGTATCTCGGAGAATAGGTTGACACCTGTATCTCGGATAATAGGTTGACACCTGTATCTCGGAGAATAGGTTGACACCTGTATCTCGAATAGGTCGACACCTGTATCTCGGAGAAGTTATCACATGCCAGCTTTCTCGTCATCTCACACCAAGGTTGGCAGTGAAACTGCACACCATCTAGAGCGACACCACGAGTGTGGTCAAGCACAGAGGACGCTGTGGGTCAGAGCACAGAGGACGCTGTGGGTCAGAGCACAGAGGACCTTGGTCAGCACAGAGGACACTGTGGGTCAGAGCACAGAGGACGCTGTGGGTCAGAGCACAGAGGACGCTGAGGGTCAGAGCACAGAGGACGCTGAGGGTCAGAGCACAGAGGACGCTGAGGGTCAGAGCACAGAGGACGCTGAGGGTCAGAGCACAGAGGACGCTGTGGGTCAGAGCACAGAGGACGCTGTGGGTCAGAGCACAGAGGACGCTGAGGGTCAGAGCACAGAGGACGCTGTGGGTCAGAGCACAGAGGACGCTCTGGGTCAGAGCACAGAGGACGCTGTGGGTCAGAGCACAGAGGACGCGCAAGAAAGAACTGCTCGAAAGCGTGATTTCAATAGAAACCTTGGTATGCGAAATCGTTGACTTAACAGCACATGTTTGAGGCTGTTAGGAAGAGGTAAAAGTTGTCGACTTTTTCGTACATTAAGTTTGAGAATTTGCTTCTGTTTCAACTTTCTTGAAAACAAATGAAGCTTGTTCAAGTACGTGGGCTGTTCAGTATCAGAAGGCAGCGATTTTTCCGGCAACGAGTGTGAGTGGAATGTAGAGGCTTGCATGCCTCTGTATTTGTCTGACTTTATTCAAGTTTAAAAGGCTGTGCGGGTCTGGAATAAAAGTTACTCTGTGTTGGGTTTTCTTATGGGAGCAAGACTTACCCTACTTGTTTATTGCTAATTGTTTACTGTTCCCAGCCTCATTTTATTTTCAAATCTCATTTACGTGTTTGTGCATCGGTAAAGAGGTGTCAACTTTCTGGTAACGGGTGTAAGCTCGAAGAATCCAGTACACAGGTGTGTCCCATGGACTTTAAACAGTAAAGTGGTGTATCAGCTGGGCTTTAAGCATCAGTAAAGTGGTGTATCAGCTGGGCTTTAACATCAGTAAAGTGGAGTATCAGCTGAGCTTTAAGCATCAGTAAAGTGTATCAGCTGGGCTTTAAAGCATCTGTAAAGTGTATCAGCTGAGCTTTAAGCATCAGTAAAGTGGTGTATCAGCTGAGCTTTAAAGCATCAGTAAAGTGATGTATCAGCTGGGCTTTAAAGCATCAGTAAAGTGATGTATCAGCTGGGCTTTAAAGCATCAGTAAAGTGATGTATCAGCTGGGCTTTAAAGCATCACTAAAGTGATGTATCAGCTGGGCTTTAAAGCATCAGTAAAGTGATGTATCAGCTGAGCTTTAAAGCATCAGTAAAGTGATGTATCAGCTGGGCTTTAAGCATCAGTAAAGTGATGTATCAGCTGAGCTTTAAATGTGAGAAAGGCAATGGGCCCAGATAATATGTGGAAAATTGTTGAAGGTGTGTGGCTTCTCAGCTCTCCTATGCTTACAGTCGTTTGTTTACCTGGTCACTAAGAGAATGTATCATTCCTGTTTTATGGAAAAATGCCACTGTATGTCCTGTTCCCAAGAGACGCAACCCAAGCTGTTTAAATGATTACCGACCAGTTGCCCTCACATCTGTTGCAATGAAATGTCTTGAGCGAATTGTCCTCTGTTCTGTTTTAAAAGATACCACGCAGTACCAAGACCCGTTTCAGTTCGCATACAAACAGAACAGATCAACAGATGATGCCACACTCACACTTCTCCATCATGCGTTTTCACACCTCGAAAAACCTGCCTCCTTTGTACGCATTCTTTACATTGATTTCTCATCAGCATTCAACACCATACAACCACATCTGATGGCAAAGAAACTCATTAACATGAATGTCTGTAACAAGCTCATTCTTTGGATAATAGATTTTCTAACAAAGAGGACACAGTCTGTTCGATATCAGAGTGTTGTTTCGTCTTCCAGAGTCATTTCAACTGGCGCACCTCAGGGTACTGTTTTATCTCCAGTGCTTTTTACTCTGTACACAAATGATTGTTCAGGAAGTGATTCAACTTTGTACATTAAATACTCAGATGACTCAGCACTTGAGGATCTTTCCAACTCTGACTCTGTTTACTTCAAGGAGGTTCAAAGATTTGTTGACTGGTGCGATCACAACTATCTTGATCTGAATGTAACAAAAACGAAAGAAATGTTGATTGATTTTAGAAAGAATCCAAAAGTTGTACCACCGCTTTTTATCAAAGGTGCTGAAGTAGAACGTGTTGAATCATACAAATATTTAGGAACTTTTATAGATAATAAGCTGAATTTTAAATCCCATGTTGATTATGTCCACAAAAAATGTCAAACCAGATTATATTGTCTTCGCAAGCTGCGATCATTTCATGTGAATACTGACATTCTTCGGACATTTTATTCATGCTTCTTGGAATCTGTTTTAACTTTCTCATTTATGTGTTGGTATGGTGGGCTGACTGTGAAGAGTAGGAATGTGCTTGAGAAAGTGGTGAACGTGGGAGGAAAAATTGTTGGTGGGAGACAAAAAAGTCTGAGTGAGCTGTACAAATGCCGTGTTGTCTGTAAAGCGAAGAAGATTGCGTGTGACCAGACCCACGTTCTTGCAAGTCAGTATGACCTTCTTCAGTCAGGACGAAGATATCGGTCAGTTAAATGCAGAAGTGTCAGATTTAAACAAAGTTTTATTCCCCTGTCCATTGATTTTCTTAACAGAGGTGATGTTTAATTGCTTTTTTAGCTATGGATTATTGTTACATTTTGTTTTATAAAGATACATAATTTAAGCTCAGATTGAGCATACTGTTGCATTTAGATAACAAATAGTTGTGTTCTTTTAGTTTAAAATCTCATCTTAGAATTTATTGTCAAATGCGTTGTAGGAATGCAATTTTATACAGTAATATTCTTATATTATTTAGTCACCTTGAAATCCAAATTCTTTTATATGAATGTATGCCATATGTGACAAAATGGGATGTGACAAAATCATTGTTTATTTGCTGTGAATGTGTACGACCACAAACTAATTTCTCGAACTGAGATAATAAAGTTTACTTGACTTGACTTGACTTGACTTAAGCATCAGTAAAGTGTATCAGCTGAGCTTTAAGCATCAGTAAAGTGTATCAGCTGAGCTTTAAGCATCAGTAAAGTGATGTATCAGCTGGGCTTTAAAGCATCAGTAAAGTGATGTATCAGCTGAGCTTTAAAGTATCAGTAAAGTGATGTATCAGCTGAGCTTTAAAGCATCAGTAAAGTGATGTATCAGCTGAGCTTTAAAGCATCAGTAAAGTGATGTATCAGCTGGGCTGCACCATTAAAGCAGTGTTTCACCAATATCCCACCAATAAACAGGTGCATCGACCAGGTTATGAGTACTAATAAAGTGGTGCATCAGGTAGGCTGTGAGCATCAATAAAGTGGTACATAGCTTGACTCACAAATAAGCTGTTAGCTGAGCTGTAAAACACCACTGATAAAATGGTGATCAGCTGGGCTACAAGCATCCATCAAGTGCTATGTCTGCTGAGCAGTCAAGAACTGAACGATGTTTAGTTTTGCCCATATCTATTTGTGGCCCTATGAGTTATGTCTGCTGGACTATAAGATATTAATTTCATGATCAAATATTGGAGAGAGTTTGGTTTCAGCTGTGATTTAGTCCTCCATTTTGTGTTGTATGGACTTTGAGCAACAGTTAAGTGAAAATTTGAATGTTCAAGAGTGAGCACCACACTGGGCAGCATGATTAAACACATATATGTGCACACACACCACACACACACACACGCACACACACACACACACACACACACACACATACACACACACACACACACACCACATCACAGCCATATCTGAACCTTCACAATCATGAATCAGCTAAGACACATTAATGGTGTTCCTCCAGGTCCAGTTTTATTATTACCTTCTTGTAATTTGCATTGCTAACATGATGGAAACATCTGTACTTCTTTGACACAGACTAAAGAAAAAAAAGAACAAAAACGTGCCATTATAGCAAAGCACTTGTTTATTTCCTTGTAAACAAACTCTACTATGCCCTGAATGTGAAATGATCTTTTGTATAGAATATTTGAATTATGATCATTTCGACTGTCTTTAAATGTTGTCAGTTACATTAATGCTTTGCATTGCTTTCTGCCCATGAAGCTTGAGTGCCTAATGTACCTTCTCCAAGAGCATCAGCAATGCACCACACAGCAGTGTGGTGCACCTGACAATCCACCTCCATGGGGAGAGTATCCCAGGACGACTTCAACACCTGCTGCAGTAAGGCGCCTCTGGCTGGTCCAGGATGGTGGTTGTTAGGATGTTTAACTCCATTTCAAGAGTTCTGTGAGATTTAGGTCAGGACGTGACCATGGTCAGTCCACAACTGAAATGTGACGCCTGTTAATGCAGAACCAGCTTTCATGAGTCTTCCAAGCTGGGCGATGATGAGAACAGTGCAGTTGACTATGAGTCATCTGCCCAAGGTAGTCTTGAACAGTGTGTCTGTTGTGCAGCTCATGTTCAGTCAGTTGTGTTACATAACCCCTCCAGTCCCTACAATGAGGAACCAGTTTGAGGTACAGTGGCAGTAGACCATATGACCATACGTGAGCGTCACAACATGAAGTCTTTCACGTTTCTTGTGTCCCACTGGCAGTGAACCCAGAAATGTAACGACACATTTTTTGAAGAGTTAGTTGTAGACACGTGAACTTTGAAGGCAGTGGAATGGTCGGATCTTATCAGGGCAAAGCAATTTTGATAAAATGCTGGACAGAGAATGAGTGCAGAACAGTGTTCCTTCAACCGTTGTTTAGGTTAACCTTCACCAGCTGGAGTGAAATCTTGGTGATTGTGGACAGATAAAATGAGCAGATATTTGTAACACTGTATCAACCCTGAGCACAATTACTCGCACACAGGATTTCTTTCACACAAAGCCATCATTGCTGCATTAAGTTCTAATGTCCATTTTCTTTGAAGTTACTAGAATGACAGTGTAAGTGGCAAATTAGAAAAGATCCACATTTTTGAAGTGTTTTTCACTGTTACACTGTGTCCTGCTCATTTCCTTTACAACTGTTTCAGTCTGAGTGGTGCCGTCACCATGGAACTGGTCAGATGTTACAGTCATGTCACTGTTTCAGTCCGAGTGGTGCCGTCACCATGGAACTGGTCAGATGTTAGTCATGTCACTGTTTCAGTCTGAGTGGTGCCGTCACCATGGAACTGGTCAGATGTTACAGTCATGTCACTGTACAACTGTTTCAGTCTGAGTGGTACTGTCACCATGGACTGGTCAATGTTACAGTCATGTCACTGTACAACTGTTTCAGTCTGAGTGGTACTGTCACCATGGAACTGGTCAATGTTAGTCATGTCACTGTACAACTGTTTCAGTCTGAGTGGTGCCGTCACCATGGAACTGGTCAGATGTTACAGTCATGTCACTGTACAACTGTTTCAGTCTGAGTGGTACTGTCACCATGGTATGGTCAGATGTTAGTCATGTCACTGTACAACTGTTTCAGTCGAGTGGTACTGTCACCATGGAACTGGTCAGATGTTACAGTCATGTCACTGTGACAACTGTTTCAGTCTGAGTGGTCGTCACCATGGACTGGTCAGATGTTAGTCATGTCACTGTGTTTCAGTCGAGTGGTGCCGTCACCATGGAACTGGTCAGATGTTACAGTCATGTCACTGTACAACTGTTTCAGTCTGAGTGGTGCCGTCACCATGGAATTGGTCAGATGTTACAGTCATGTCACTGTGCAACTGTTTCAGTCTGAGTGGTGCCGTCACCATGGAATGGTCAGATGTTACAGTCATGTCACTGTGCAACTGTTTCAGTCTGAGTGGTGCCGTCACCATGGAACTGGTCAGATGTTAGTCATGTCACTGTGCAACTGTTTCAGTCTGAGTGGTGCCGTCACCATGGTATTGGTCAGATGTTACAATCATGTCACAACAGACTGGAACTGATGAATCCAATACCACGCACGTTCAACAAGACTTCACATATTAGACTGCGCGCAATCATTCAAATAAAATACATGACTGTCGTAACCACATGAGCAGTTCCTTACACGATTTTTACTGGATGAATTTTGCATCACTTGCCTGGTTACATCCTTGTACATAACAGATGCGCTTCTACTTCATTTGATCTTTGTCTTGTGGTTGAATAGAGGAATTATTTCTAATATCTTCTACACAGAACAGCAAGTTTACAACGATCAGACCACAGCTGTAGCATGCACCATCACTACTGTATTTATTTACAATCACAGAAGTGACACTTGGAGAAGGGACAAGGATGAAGTGGGTGAGGGGGGTGGCGATATTAGCTAACACTTACCATGATTTCTACTAGAGTTCTGCGACTTGCACTGTATATACGCTCTTGACAAAACTAATAGAACATTGATAGAATATCTACGTGCAACAGTTAGCCTGCTTTCTCAGAAGGGTTGGGTGATATGATTGGCAGTTTCATTAGAACTGCCTCTCTATCAGGACTCCATTTGCTGCATCCCTCTGTCCTGTACACACTGGAATGGGGGAGGGGGGTTACGCATTAAAAAAAAATCGGAGGTCCTTGGACACATCTAATATGAAACGAGTGGTCCAGGAACATATCCAATCTCCGCAAACAAGTGTCCCCTCACTTGTCTGCTTGGTTGTGGCTTTATATCGACAATACAGCATGCCTATAGGGCCACAGCTGTGGTGGGCAGTGGCTTTATATCGACAATACAGCATGCCTATAGGGCCACAGCTGTGGTGGGCAGTGGCTTTATATCGACAATACAGCATGCCTACAGGGCCACAGCTGTGGTGGGCAGTGGCTTTATATCGACAATACAGCATGCCTACAGGGCCACAGCTGTGGTGGGCAGTGGCTTTATATCGACAATACAGCATGCCTATAGGGCCACAGCTGTGGTGGGCAGTGGCTTTATATCGACAATACAGCATGCCTATAGGGCCACAGCTGTGGTGGGCAGTGGCTTTATATCGACAATACAGCATGCCTATAGGGCCACAGCTGTGGTGGGCAGTGGCTTTATATCGACAATACAGCATGCCTATAGGGCCACAGCTGTGGTGGGCAGTGGCTTTATATCGACAATACAGCACGCCTATAGGGCCACAGCTGTGGTGGGCAGTGGCTTTATATCGACAATACAGCATGCCTATAGAGCCACAGCTGTGGTGGGCAGTTTTGCTGTTTAATACAAGCTCTTCTTTGCTCTCTGGTGTGCAACATGGAGTCCACGAGCGGTGTCGAAAGCACTTGTCCGAGCAAAGTTTCATCTTTGCTAGTTCAAAAACAAAACGTTTAGAGATTTCATACAGACTAGACTAACCAAACCTATTCCTCTGGCTTGATCATGAGGAAGGCAACTTGTGTCCTATGGCCTATCATGCAATCCATCTTTGGGAAAAGCAGTCATTGTGGCTGGTGGAAATGGATCACAGGATTACAAACCCATACATAATAGTGCTGCAGGATCTTCACAGTTAGGAAGCTGGCTGCCTTTACAAGGAGAAGAAGCAGGTCAAATAAAGCTTCAAAGAAAGCGTTTGTCACCTACGCAACTTGAAAAAATCTGGTAAATTACTTCATGTATATTTGCCGATTTTAAAAACACACTCTTCTGGTTCAACTGTACTTGAATTTCAAAGCGGGCTGTCTGTTAGCCTCCTCCCCCCCCCCCCCCCCCCTCTCGAGGTGAAAGGAAAAATCTTCAATCGTTTCTTTTTTTCAAAAATTTCAAATGCTTTGAATGAGTCAGTCTAAAGACACACTATGTTGAACACAGTTTAACTTGTTGACTGCTTAGGCGATTACAACAAAGCATCTTTCCTTACACTTGGGACAGACATTTACTCCAAAAATCATTTTCAGTTTTCTTAGATCAAGACATTCTAGTCAAAGTAGACAACAGCCATAATTAACGTTTGACTTGCACATTACCATTTTAACATACATATTTATTTCTTGTTCCAAGTTATTTTTAGCTTTTCTTCTTGTGACGGAAAGAAAGAGTTTGAATGTGAAACAATGTACTTTTTTTTTCTGTGTGCGCGCATGCGTGTGTGAGGGAGGGAGCTAAAGAGACACAGAGAGAGAGTGAGTGCATAAGTGTGTGTGTGCGCGCACATTACACAATGTCCTAGATGCCTTTAAATGAAAGGAAACAAAATATAGAAAAACAGCAGAAACTTAACAGTCGCAAACATTCAGACATAAAGTGACAGTAGTCAGAGTCCGGGACCCCTTACAATTTTGATCCAGGAATCCCAGGACCCTTTAGAATTGCAGTGTCTGGGACACTGGGACCCCTTAAGTACAGTGGGTGGGGAGGTTTGCTCCATTTTCCCTTTCCTGAGCCTACAAGTGTTTAACCACCATGAATTTTTTCATGAACACAAAGTACACATAGCATGTGGTGATACTGGTTTTTATGGGATACTGGTTTCAAATCTGGAAAAAAAAAAAAGCACCCTCCATGACATTCCCACCTCCATGTTGACCATGATGACACCATCCAGACCCCCGCTCCCCATCGACCGGAGAAAGTGTAAGAAAACCTGCTGGAGTGTGTCCATCGTACTACACAACACTGTTCCTCACCATCACCATGGCAACACCAGTCCTGGACACACAACACTGTTCCTCACCATCACCACGGCAACACCGGTCCTGGACACACAACACTGTTCCTCACCATCACCACGGCAACACCGGTCCTGGACACACAACACTGTTCCTCACCATCACCACGGCAACACCGGTCCTGGACACTGAAGCTGAAACGTTCCTGCGCAGTCATCATAACAGAAAAACAAATATACATCCTTGCCAAACCACACCATGTTGGTTACAAGCAAAAGTAAAATACAAGAGAAAAACAATATACAACTTTGCCAAACCACACCACGTTGGTTACAAGCAAAAGTAAAATACAAGAACATATTGCACAACAGCAGTGCCAGAGCTATCCACCGATGCCCATAAAAAAATCAAATTATATTCCATGCTTGCAATAAAGGTCAGTGACAGTAATTTTGTTGCTGGTCTTAACTGGAACAAAGAAAAACTATACATAAAAATGTTACAAGACTTTGGAAGGTTTTGATTATGACAAAAGTAAAGACATTGAGCAATCATTTCAAGGACTGTAAAGGGAGACTTTGATGATTCCAAGGGCAGAAACATAGAGTTACAAACAAACAACAACAAAAAACCTTCCCTTACCAAGAAAAACTTTTAAACGATAGAATATGAAAAAAACATTTAGGGCATCATTTTAAAATCACAGTACAGAATTTTCCGAAGGTAAGAATACTATAATTCATTTTAAAGACACTTACCCTTCCTAATAATACTGTCCCAATTTACGTATCCGATTTTACTTATCAATATGATTTAAGTTTTGTTGTTGTTTTTAATAGGCCAGCTGATTGCACAAGGCCTTCTCTGACCGTCAAACTGGCACAGAGGAAAAAATAATGGAACAGGTCAGATCATCATGAGAGACTGTATCCTAACAAAGACACAAACCACAAAATCCGCTATCAGCTGTCGTCAAATGAGACGGCATTCCCCACACACATAAATGGCAATATGTGCCTGCTGGCAAACAGGTAGGCCCACATATAGGCCCAGAAAGGACTGACCTATGGTAGAAAAGTAACTCCACAGACACAAAATGCAGTCTGAAGCTTCATACCTCACATAAAGTTTATGACAGAACGCCAATACATGATTCAAACAAGGAGGTGAACACTTCAGTGTATATGAAACAGAATCCACTATAAGAATATATAGTAAACACAAAGAAATTGCACAAAGCCCATATGGCACTGTCTTTCCTCCAACGATCACAATCACATTATTGCTCCTTACAAGGATATCTTAACAGACTAGCTCTTTCTGAAGCCTTTCATTAGAACTGCTGACATGAAGTACAAACAATCTTTTTCTCTGTAAAAACATACATGCACCACATGTCTAAAAGGAACTGCTTGCCCCTAATCATACATCTCTTTTAGTTTTGTCTTTGATATAAGCCTATAAAAGAGACTCAAGCATGCAAGTGCAGTCACTCTGTGTAAGCCTATAAAAGAGACTCAAGCATGAAAGTGCAGTCACTCTGTATAAGCCTATAAAGAGACTCAAGCATGCAAGTGCTGTCACTCTGTATAAGCCTATAAAGAGACTCAAGCATGCAAGTGCTGTCACTCTGTATAAGCCTATAAAGAGACTCGAGCATGAAAGTGCAGTCACTCTCTATAAGCCTATAAAGAGACTCAAGCATGAAAGTGCAGTCACTCTGTATAAGCCCATAAAGAGACTCAAGCATGCAAGTACTGTCACTCTTGTCAGTATGCACTCTCATTTTCAGGTAACTGAAGAGTTGTTCCCCAGTGTCCACTGTAGGACCAAGTCCTATTATACTGGGATATTTTTTGGACAATGTTGGGGCCAGAGAGAAAGTTGCCTATAGCCCAGCTGACCACAAAGGGCTGTATCACAACACTGGGGCATTCGCCATGGCAGCAGTGGAGCTCGAGATTCAAATGGAGTTGGATTTAGACCCCCACTAATAAACAGTGAGCAGGAAAACACTGCTTGACAGTTTGAATTCCATGGGCATGTTGGTACGCAAAGTCATCTATGTTGCCTGGAGTACTCCCAGAATTAACTAAGATTCAAATTTTCCTCAGAACAAATGAGCTTGTTCCACGTAACTTGGAAGGTTAGAGTGGCTTGCTTGTTCGTGTCTCTTTTCATGCTTGTGCTTTAGACAATTCCCATTAGTTGAAAGGGTTTCTGATAAAATTCTGGGTACTCCCGGTGACACTATGATATACAGGTATTTTTGTTTGTTTGCTTGGCTTCATCATGCAGAAAGCTAGTAAATCATTGTTTTCTGCTCTGTTTCGACTTTTTCTTCAAGAGATTGCAAACTTTACATGTAAGTGCGTCATGCGCGTGCATGGATTTGTGTGTGTGCGCGTGCGTGCATGTCAGCTGCTGGTGGCAAATATGACTTAAGAAGCTGAACCTTTCCAGTTCTTTCTGTGACATAATGTTAATCACAGTTCCAAACAAAAAGGGCTACCTTTTCTCCTTTAAGTAAGCCCAAAAGAGGAGATGACGGCTGGTGTATATTTCATGTCAGACAATGTCGAACATTCCCCTGATCACAAATGCTATGGTGAGGTAAATCTTGCTTTTTTTCTGGTTAAGATGAACACTAGTTTTGCCAACAACCATATTTTAGATCAGATCTTTTGTTTCAGAATCTCTGTTCTCCTCCATAGTCTGCAGGGAGGTGGCAGTGGGCGTAATCATGTACAGACCATAGCGGATGTTGCTGGGCACAACTGAGAAATTTTACCTTGGTTTGTAATGTAAAAAATGGCACGAAAATACAGAAGAAAACCATTACTGAGCTGCCTTTCTATTTATAGTCAAGCCAACCACACAGAGCCCAACTGCGTTTTCTACATCTTGAAACTAACACTGTGCCCACTGAAGAAAGTAGTGTAAACGAAAACACATTTACACATTTACATTCTGTTGTCTCCCAGGCATCTGTCAGAATCCTTGTTTTAAAGGACTAACGCATGATTTTCACAGGAATTTTCGACCATGAGGTGTTAACATGTGGACACACCATCTACAACTGACATAAACCACAGACAAAAGAGGGATGAAAAAAATATCCCTGAATTCATAAGGCTATATACACATGATCAGTTTGATTTAATGGTTTTAGCTTTCAATCTTAAAAGAAAAGAAAAAAAATGTCTGATGAATTAGTGATATGTTACAAAAGTGAGCATAATGTTTAGTTTACTTTGAAAGTTTGCCACTTTCCCAGTCTGGCTGCTGATGTTTTACTGCCATCCACACAACGTTAAACCCAAAACTACATTCACAGCACATCAATACATATCAAAAGAGGAATGTGAGTTTTGTTTAAGTAAGCTTTTCATTGCCTGCTCAGTTATCCTTGATCCAGACGTTCAACAAAAATCGCTGAATTTCTTGAACTACTGAACATTTTCATATGAAATTTTTGGCATTTGTTGAAAACTCAGTAAGGTATCTGTCAGCCAATTTTGGTGTGTGTGGATCATGAGAGAAAGAAATAATTGGGTCATTTGAAACATACACCTGGATGAGAGAGTCTTGGAGGACCCATATTTTTACAGCGAAGCAACTGCATTGGGCAGTGCTCTGACAATGGATCATGGGTAAACTCCATCGCTGGTCACAGTATAAACTCTTGAGGATTGCTTCACAAGTATGTGTCTTGTATGACTCTCATCATCTGAAGAGGGATATACACAGTAAAAACACACTGAAAAACCTAGGTTGACTGTACAAGTTGTGAGCAGCATGCATCTTAGGAACTGTGTTGTCATAAGTGATGCCTGTAAAGGGTCACAGGATTTGCACATCAACAACAATGAAATCATGAAGAAGAGCATGATCTCTGGATGTATATGAAATCATGAAGAAGAGCATGATCTCTGGATGTATATGAAATCATGAAGAAGAGCATGATCTCTGGATGTATATAACTTAAGTACAAGCTGGAAATAAGGTTTTGCTGTGGGAATATCTAGTGGTATGAACATTCAGGATAGACTGAACATTCAGGATAGAATTTTGCTGTGAGCGCATGTGCTTGTACCAAAATTCGAATTCAAAGAACATTGGAGTTTAAGGCCTCCTTAAAACACACTAGACAACTGTTCTGCGAAAGCAGGATCTTTTCACTGAAAATTAAAGCCAAATTGTTTGGAATATTAAAATTTGTTGGTTCACTTGTCATTTCTTGTACATCTTGAACAGCATCTTGAGGTTAACTGCCAGAACCCAGTATCTCACATATATAATTATCTATATATTCTATTTAAATTTGTTTGGTTCTTCGACTCGCAAGAAGAGGCAACAGAAGAAGACATGTCTGAAGAGCAGTGGGTGTTGAAAGTAGCAGCACCCTAAACTCCAATATAACAACAAAAACATCAAATTTTCAGCTAGTTCTCGTGCCATTCACCCCCCAAGGTGGATCAGCTCACTGAAGAAGAGAGGCACATGACATGCGTGAACCAGTGGAAGAAGGGAGGCACGGAGCAGAGGACAGATGGCTCGGCGTCCAGAGGTGGTGAGCGCCTCTCTACATGGCCTTGATCTTCATCATCTTCATCTTGGGCTGCTTCTTCTTCATGTCACGGCGACTCTCCCTCTCCTGCACAGTGTCGGGTGCACAGCACTGGTTAAAACTCTCCTAGGCAATGCTACACACATCTGCAACATTCGCATATATTCTTAGACACTGAACCTCTTGACATCACGTAAGTACACACTAACCTCACATATCAGTACAAAAAGACCTCACAATTCACATATCAGTACCTGGAGATTTCAAATATCGGTATACACAAGCCTCACATATTAGTAAACCCAGACCTCGCAAATCAGTACAAAAAGACCTCACAATTCACATATCAGTACCTGGAGATTTCAAATATCAGTATACACAAGCCTCGCATATTAGTAAACACAGACCTCACAATTCACATATCAGTACCTGGAGATTTCAAATATCAGTATACACAAGCCTCGCATATTAGTAAACACAGACCTCACAATTCACATATCAGTACCTGGAGATTTCAAATATCGGTATACACAAGCTTCGCATATTAGTAAACACAAACCTCGCAAATCAGTACACACCAACCTCACATATCGGTGCAGACAGATCTCAGAGATCGCCGAGAGTGGCGGATGGGATTTTTTCCCCTTGCAGCTGCGTCCGCCAAGGCTGGCAGACGGTGAGACAGTACATTCTGCAGCGTCCGCCAAGGCTGGCAGACGGGGAGACAGTACATTCTGCAGCGTCCGCCAAGGCTGGCAGACGGTGAGACAGTACATTCTGCAGTGTCCGCCACTATCTGCAGACGGTGAGACAGTACATTCTGCAGTGTCCGCCACTATCTGCAGACGGTGAGACAGTACATTCTGCAGTGTCCGCCACTATCTGCAGACGGTGAGACAGTACATTCTGCAGTGTCCGCCACTATCTGTAGACGGTGAGACAGTACATTCTGCAGTGTCCGCCACTATCTGCGGACGGGAACATAAAAAATTCCTACACTTTCCTTGAAATAGTCTACTATGGGGAATAAGCTCTATAATTAGTCTTGGGGTGTCCTAGCGAGTTGTGGACCCTACGTTTAGTGCTCTATCGTGAACTTGGCTGACCCCAGCAGCTTTAAAACAAAGGAACTGGCACTCGGCTTTCTCACTAAGCGTGGCTGGAATTTCCGGTGCCGGAAAAAATGTTGGTCAGGCAAAGAGGTGGCACCAATTTCTCGCTCAATGAAGTGCTTGAAATTATATTACAAAGTGGATCTGATGATGAGGGCAATGATAGAGATATAAATGATCATGACAGAGATGAGGAAAGTGAATCATTTGAAGATGCAGCTGAAAATGATGATTCTGATGATGAATCATCAACATCAACTGCAGCAGATGCCACTGCATCACATGTGGTCACCGATGAGGCCGATTCAGATGATTAGGGCACAAACGCATTTGATCATAACACGGCCAATGCAAATACTGGCGATGTCGCTTACTTGTTTGCTTGTGATTCTGACATCGTGTTGTAAAAGAACGGAATAGAATGTAAACAATGATTTTTTTTCTTACTTGGCAGCCATGTTTTTAACGGACAGTCATGTATACACATTAAAAGTATTTATATATGCAGATCTCGCATCAGTACACACTGATCCACTTCCGACACCAACCTTATTATTAGGGCACCAATCACACACACATGCCTCCACATTGCCCCCACAACCTTGCACGCATACTCACAGACCTTGTTTATAAATTTTAAAACAAACCTGCATGTTGTCTATATCACAGACCTTGCTTAAAATGTGAAAACCCTTGCTGTCTTCTATACACACAGACCTTGTTTAAACAATTGCCAAACCTTCAGCCCCTCTATACACCAACCTTTTTTATCAATTGCCAAACCTGCATGTCGTCATACACACAGACCTGTTTACAATGGCACAAACCTCTTGTTTTAAAACCCTTTTTCTTTGGACCCTTTTCTTTTTTCTTACAACGTTTTTGCTTAAAAGGGGCACAAACCTTGCATGTTGTCTATAACACAAAACTTGCTTACAAGTGCAAAAAACCTTGCATGTCTGCTAACAACGACCTTGCTTACAATGTGAAAAAAACCCTTTGCAGTCTGTCTTACACACAGACTTTGTTTAACTGGCACAAACCTTGCATGTCTGTCATACACAAGACCTTGCTTACAATCCCAAAAACCCTTTGCATGCTGTTATACCACAACCCCGCTTACAATGTGCAAAAAACCTTTGCAGTCTATCTATCCACAAACCTTGCATTCTATTATACCCAGACCTTGCATTCTACTATACACACAGACCCGCTTATCAATCGAGCTCCAACCCCAAAATTTCTTCCCATAATTCCTGGTTTTTCACATATTTTTCACCATCTCAGATTTCCGCCAAATTAAAAATTTCACGGGGCGTTTTGATTTCTTTTTTAACCAAATTTTTTTGTATGCACTTTCTTTTTATAATTAAAAGTGATTAAAAAAAATATTAGCAAAAATTGATCAAGACTTACTCTTTTCAAAAACAACAATTATTTACTTAGTCTACTTTGCTAGAAAAAAATACTACTACTATCACACACACATACACAAATTGAAACACGAGCAATAAATTTCCAAACATTTTTATAAAAAACGATGATAAAATTTAAAAACCAAATTTCTCTTCGCCGCTCAGTGTAAACACGCTTAGGGTTCGCGGCTTTTTTCCTGATCAGCAAATGGTCCACAACCATCACGTACGAGTGAGCTTTGTTTTCCACATTCAAAAGGGGGGGGGGGTGGGGGGGGGAGGTGGCAACAGGGGTAGGAGGAACTACTTGCCATCCCCCCCTCCCCCCCCCCCCCCCCCCCCCCCCCCCCCCCCCCCCCATCTCCCCTCCCCCCCTGCTAGCCACACAGTTGTGCCTCGCTGCTAAAAGCCCTCCTTTAAAACATTCGTCGCTACAGGGGGGGGGAAAAGGGGGGGTTTGGGAACAGGGGGGTATATGAATACTAAAAATAGCCACACATTTTGTCGCTGCCTGGGGGGATTCCCTTTAACACTGCGTCTGCTACAGGGTTGAAAACTTAACCCCCGTTTTAAAGGACATGGGTGGAATTTTTTTTCCCGGGCCCCCCCTTTTTCTAAGGTTTTTTTTTCCCGGGGCCCTTTTCCCCCAAAAGGCCCCAAAAAAAATTACACCAATTTTAAAAAAGGGGGAAAAGGATGGAACAATTCCCCGTGTATTTACACAGCCTCGCATATTGTAAACACAAACCGCAAATCAGACCCACCTCACATATCGGTGCAGACAGATCTCAGAGATCGCCGAGAGTGCGGATGGGATTTTTTCCCTTGCAGCTGCGTCCGCCAAGGCTGGCAGACGGTGAACAGTAATTCTGCAGCGTCCGCCAAGGCTGGCAGACGGAGACAGTACATTCTGCAGCGTCCGCCAAGGCTGGCAGACGGGGAGACAGTACATTCTGCAGCGTCCGCCAAGGCTGGCAGACGGTGAGACAGTACATTCTGCAGCGTCCGCCAAGGCTGGCAGACGGTGAGACAGTACATTCTGCAGTGTCCGCCAAGGCTGGCAGACGGTGAGACAGTACATTCTGCAGTGTCCGCCACTATCTGCAGACGGTGAGACAGTACATTCTGCAGTGTCCGCCACTATCTGCAGACGGTGAGACAGTACATTCTGCAGTGTCCGCCACTATCTGTAGACGGTGAGACAGTACATTCTGCAGTGTCCGCCACTGTCTGCGGACGGGAACATAAAAAATTCCTACACTTTCCTTGAAATAGTCTACTATGGGGAATAAGCTCTATAATTAGAATGTGCAGGGGGGTAGGATGGGCATACTACTTGCCATCCTCCCCCTCCCCACCCCCCACCTCTCCCCTCCCCCCCACTCTCCCCTCCCTCCTGCTAGCCACAGCAGTTGCTGCCTCAGCTGCTAAAGGCCAATCCTTAACACATGTCGTCTGCTACAGGGGTGGGGAGAGAGAGGGAGGTTGGCAAGCAGGGGGTATGATGAGCATACTAAAAATAGCCACAGCAGTTAAGTCGCTGCCTGGGCCATTCCTTAACACATGTCGTCTGCTACAGGGAGAGCTTAACAGTAAAAGGACAGATGGAATTTCCTGCCCTGCTAGTGGTCTGCTAAGGCGAGAGCTACACAGTAAAAGGATGGATGGAATTTTTTTTCAGCTAGGGCCTACCTAGTCTATCAACTATATGTGGCTGGCAGAGGCCTTTTTCTTCTGTCTCCTTGTAGGATCCCTTTTAGCACTACAAATCTGCTGCCTCGGTAAAGCAACAAATGGCCGTACCATTTGCGCAAGTTCGTCACCGTATTATTTTGGCTCGACCGTATCACCGTATTTTTGTAAACTCGCCGTGACAAAATACGGCCGGAACGTACTGGGTTGGCAGCTCTGATCAATGTGCACAAACCTTGCATGTCTATCTATACACACAAACCTTGCATGTCTATCTATACACACAGACCTTGCATATCAACGCACACAGACCTAAAATGTCAAATCCTACAAACCTTACGCATCCATACACACAGACCTTGCATGTCTATCTATACACACAGACCTTGCATGTCTATCTATACGCGCAGACCTTGCATGTCTATCTATACACACAAACCTTGCATGTCTATCTATACACACAGACCTTGCATATCAACGCACACAGACCTAAAATGTCAAATCCTACAAACCTTACGCATCCATACACACAGACCTTGCATGTTTATCTATACACACAGACCTTGCATGTCTATCTATACACACAAACCTTGCATGTCTATCTATACACACAGACCTTGCATGTTCATCCACACAGACCTTTCATATCCCTTCAAACAGGTCTCGCATATCAACGCACACAGACCTAAACTGTCAAATCCTACAAACCTTACACATCCATACACACAGACCTTCCATATTATAACACAGACTTCACCCAGTACTTACCAACCTCACATGTAAGTACACAAAACATCACACACATTCACACTGACCCTATACATCAGTGCAGACCTCATCCATTAATACACATGTCTCAAGTGACATTATACACTGACATTGCAGTACACACCGACCACACACACCATAATGTATTGATCTACTACATACCACTATATAGTGACCTGATATATAAATTAGAATGCATTCATTCATCTAACACACATCAATAAACTCACATCAGTACGCACTGACCTCTCATAATGGTATACACTGACCTCACAACTAAAAAAAAATCCACTGATTTCGCATATATATCAGTATAAATCATGTGGCATGCGTAACTGTACACACTGATCTCACATGTGTTGGTACACAGTGATCTGACACACATCAACACATACTGACCTCACACATATCAGTACACATTGACATCCCATCAGTACACGCTCTTCCCACTGATCCCTAACAGCAACACATGCTAACAACACACACTGATCTGAAATAGCAATACACACTGATCTGAAATATCAATAAACACTGACCTTAAACAACAATACACACTGACTGAACAGCAATGCACACTAACCTGAAATACCAATACACAATGACCTTAAACAGCAATACACACTGACTAAAATACCAAAACACAATTACCTTAAACAGCAATACACACTGACCTGAATACCAATACACAATTACCTTAAACAGCAATACACATTGTGTTTAAACCGGCATACACACCGACCTCAAATAGCAATACACATTGATATTGACCTGAAACAGCAATACATACTGACCTGAAATGGCAAACAGCAATACACACTGATTTCGAATAGCATTACATACCGACCTCAAAACAGCACTGCAACTGACCTCAAAACAGCACTACAACTGATCTGAAAGCATAGACACTGTCCTGATCTAGCAAAACACTGACCTCACCCAGCAATGCACCACCAATTCCTCACATGTCATCACACTGATCTTACAGAGCAATACATACGGACCTAACATGTCAAAACGCGCTCTACGAATGGAGAAGTCCCAATTCACAAAAAAACAACATCGTAATATGCAAAACACAACACAACAGATTGCAGAACTATGCAAGGTAACACAATACACTTCAATGCAGCACAGAACCGCACAACGCACTGAACTGACCCACGACACAGACACTGACCTGACCCATGACACGGACACTGACCTGACCCACGACACAGACACTGACCTGACCCACGACACAGACACTGACCTGACCCACGACACAGACACTGACCTGACCCACGACACTGACCTGACCCACGACACAGACACTGACCTGACCCATGACACACACACTGACCTGACCCACGACACACACACTGACCTGACCCACGACACAGACACTGACCTGACCCATGACACTGACCTGACCCATGACACTGACCTGACCCACGACACTGACCTGACCCATGACACTGACCTGACCCATGGCACAGACACTGACCTGACCCATGACACAGACCTGACCCACGACACACACACTGACCTGACCCACGACACAGACCTGACCTGACCCACACACTGACCTGACCCACAACAAAGACACTGACCTGACCCATGACACAGACCTGACCCATGACACTGACCTGACCCACGACACAGACCTGACCCATGACACAGACACTGACCTGACCCACGACACACACACTGACCTGACCCACGACACACACACTGACCTGACCCACGAAACAGACCTGACCCACGACACAGACCTGACCTGACCCACACACTGACCTGACCCACGACACAGACCTGACCCATGACACAGACACTGACCCATGACACTGACCTGACCCACGACACACACTGACCTGACCCACGACACACACACTGACCTGACCCACGACACTGACCTGACCTGACCCACACACTGACCTGACCCACACACTGACCTGACCCACACACTGACCTGACCCACGACAAAGACACTGACCTGACCCACACACTGACCTGACCCACGACCACACGACCTGACCCACGACCACGACATGACCTGACCACCAGACTACGACACTGACCTGACCCACGACACTGACCTGACCCACACACCGACCTGACCCACACACTGACCTGACCCACACACTGACTGACCCACACACTGACCTGACCCACACACTGACCTGACCCCCGACCACTGACTGACCCACGACACAGACCTGACCCACACACAGACCTGAACCCACACACTGACCTGACCCACACACACTGACCTGACCCACGACACAGACCTGAACCCACACACACTGACCTGACCCACACACAGACCTACACCACACACTGACCTGACCCACGACACACAACACTGACCTGACCCCCACACTGACCTGACCCACACACTGACCTGACACACCGACACAGACCTGACCCACACACTGACCTGACCCACACACACTGACCTGACCCACACACTGACCTGACCCACACACTGACCTGACCCACACACCGACCTGACCCACGACACAGACCTGACCCACGACACGACACTGACCTGACCCACGACACACACACTGACCTGACCCACGACACAGACCTGACCCACGACACTGACCTGACCCACGACACACACACTGACCTGACCCACGACACAGACCTGACCCACGACACATGACACGGACCTACCCCGACACAGACACTGACCTGACCCACTACACACACACTGACCTGACCCACGACATACACACTAACCTGACCCACGACACACACACTGACCTGACCCACAACACACACACTGACCTCCAGCTTGCGCGCCTTGTCAGGGTCCTCTTCGTTCATCAGCCGCTCCTTGTCGGCGCGGATCTTCTCCTCGCGGCGCTGCTGGGCGGCCTCCTGCCGCTGGCCATGGGATGCCTTCAACAGCTGCTCCTCCACCTTCTGCCGCTTCCTGTCCGCCTTCAGCCGTGCCTGGAACACCGGCGCCACACTGAACTGCACGTCCTGTCCGTCCGTCCGTCTGTCTGTCTGTCTGTCTGGTGCTTTGAGTCAGTCTGATGAGGAATAGCGAACAGTGGATCTTGTTAAGACCGTCCAAGATCATCTCATCACATTTTTCACTTTAATCCTTTTTTTTCCATGAATCAAAAGTGAGAATACATGAAATGCTGTCCTTAAGCATACGACCACATGGATTTTTGTTTGTTAGTCTTTTTCTTATCATTCTTAACTCTCCTATTGCCAAGGCGTTCTGCTGATTACTTTCTGTTGTAAACCAAGTAATTCTTTAAAGTTTGAGAAAATTTTCACTTGCTTTCATTAAGAAATCATAAAAAATCGAGTTATGCATGAATTTGCATGAAATTTTGTGTTCATGTGCAGAAATGGATCAATAGAAATATGAAATGTAAATAAATCCAACATGAATTTTTCTAATATTGTCTATTTCAAAATCTCTCAGGCAATGATCAAAATCACAGGCACGCACAGCTGGATTGCCGTTACTGGCATCTTCGTCCTCAAAATCACTCAAAAGATCCCTGTTATCGACATTAGCTTCAAAGTTCTGCCACTTCATGATCTTTTTTGATGCGTTGAAGTTCACTTTCTCTAATTTCTTTAGCAGTAAAACCCAGAAAGTTTTCGTCGTCGCTGTCTCCGTCTTGTAGCAGCTCTCGCCAGATGTCTTCATTCGTGTCCATTACAAAAATGGCTGAAAAATCCGACTTTTTCTCTGGTTCAAACCAACACAGACCGCCATTTGCAAAGCCAGTCCATCCGGAATCAACTGCGCATGTGTGTATTCACGGAAAGTGTGATGTAAGTCGCAAAAAAAAGGGTGGAAGGGAGACACTGGAATGGCCGCAGGCATTCGGTGGCTGTGCCCGCCCGCGGTTCCTGTGTATAGCAGAGATCATCGGCGGTTCTACCCGCCGACGGCAGCAGAAGAGTTTAAAAAAACAACTATCCTTTCCACCAAGTTACTTCAGTGGATTCCTCATTCTGGCCCTCAACACCATGTTCACATCTGTTCTGTCACAGTCCCAGCTCAAACAGCGTACAGGATGCTATGCATATCTACTAAGGCAACTGGTCACAGGAGACACCGCAATGCCCCCATGCCACTTATGGGGATCTTCCTGATTCAGGACCTCACTTCATGGCTCCTGCTGACTATGACAGTCCCTTGGCACGTTGGCCCAGTTAGCATGTCTGGTGGACAACCCCCCCCCCCCTTCCCTCGCCCCCTCCCCCTCCACCACCACAGCCATCCAGTGACAAGTCTCCGTTTACATGACCTAACAACGACTTGGATGCTTGCTCTCTGAAGGCATGGGTCACCATGGGAAGACTGAAACTGCACGCAGGAAGTTAGCTGAGAATGAAGGCTCCATAATCTGAGCATCACTGTCGTGCATTGTTATGCCACTGATAATAGATGGACCCAAGCATCTGTGTGTTGCTGAGAAAAGGGAACATATACAAGTCAATGTCACTGATGAAAGTGCATACTAGTATGCATATTTGATGTAAATGCAGACGTGTGTGATGTGTGGGTGCACACATCTGTGTGCATGTTCACCAAGCATCTGTGTGTGTGTGTGTGCGTGTGTGTGCACGTACATGCATGCATATGAGAGAGAATGTGTGAGCAAGTCAGTGTGTGTGTGTGCACTGAGTGGGGTGAAGGCAGAGGAAATGGATAGGATGGAGGATTTCTTATCTAAAAGTTCACAATGTTTTTCATGTTGTCTTTGAACTATGGCAGTCAGGTGCACTGACCTCCTTGCTGAGCTGGAAGCGGACCACTTTCTCCACGCAGTAGAACACCAGCTGCATCAGAGGCTTCAGAGACTCCATGTCTGCAGGGCGGCACTGGCCCCTGCCTCCCACTGCACACACACACACACACACACACACACACACACACACGTTACACACATACAGACAGACACACACACACACATATACATACAAACGCACACATATACACACACACACACACATATACATACACACACACAAGCACACACACACATGTACACAAACACACATCATGTGCATATGAGCAAGTGACAAAAGGTCGTCCAAAAAAGCCAACAAAAAGTGGATTTTTCAAAATAGTTTTTATTAACAGCAATTTTGTCCAAAGGAAGACTTATGTTTAAGGGTCATAAAAACATACATACAAAGATAACTCATGCACCGATGTTCTGCTAGTAATGTGATAAGGCATCATAACAAGCATCTGACGGTTGTTATGCTGGACATTCAATTTTATCAATATTCCTATTTGAATGTCTGTTATGCAGCATAATTGTTCAGTGGAAATAAGACTGAATATTACAGCTAAATTCATTCCAAAAAAAAAGGGAAATCTGTGCAGTTTAGATCAAGTTTCACATGAGATGGTATGTCCAACAAAACCCAACCTTTCTGAATACTGATTTGTTCTTTATTGCTGTGTTGGAAATAAGACAGTAACTGCATCCTCTGATGATTTTCTGGTTTTGAGGGTGCTTTTTCATGTAATGAAAATCAAGTAAGGACCCACAATAGCCTTGTTACCAAAATATGGCATTTTATCTGACAGTTGTTATGATGTTGCATTGGACATACCCAAGTATTTCCCAACAATGCAAAAATAAAACAGTCATTAAAAAAATGGACATACTTTTCCTTTGATTTACAGTTCTTTTGTTATTGTTACATTTACACAAAAGGCCTAAAAAACAAGCTAAATAAGTCACAATGATATGTAGACACCTTAAATAGAATCCATCGACAGTTTTTAAAGGCCTCACTGTTGGACATACTCAACAAACTGCTCATGTACTGACGGGAAATTAGATTATTTTAGATCAAAATGAATGAAACAGTTTGACAGTAAAATAATAACGTGTACATTTAGGGCACCTGCTCTCTCAGATAAGCTCAGAGCGCTTACAAATCATATGAAAAATACATTTTATGGTTAAACAACAAAATTTAAACAAGATGAAAACAGTTTTTTGCATATTCTGCACCAGATTTTTCTCTTTTTTTCCTCTGATGAAGAAAGTAGGATGCGAAGCCCTAGAAAACACAAACTTCTTTGTAAACAAATAAACAAAAATACTTTTAGGTAATTTTTGGATTAACTGCATAAAACAAGTGACAAAATAAAAATGTTCATGAACAAAATAAATTTTTGGTATGCTTCAGGTGATTTCCAACCTACCCTTACACACCCCACCACTTCTTATTCAGGTTAAAAAGCCTAATCAATGAGCTGATTTATTTGCTACTATTGCCTTGGGGGGGGGGGGGGGGGGGGGGGGGGGGGGGGGGGGGGGGGGGGGGGGCTGAATTTTTCCCAGTACTTCTTCTTCTTCTTCCTAAAATACGGGTTCACCTCAAAACGAGTAGGTCACCAACGCGCATGTTAAAAGTAAAATAAAATAACAAAAAATAGTGCGACTCAGACTGTTGCCCTGGAGCAAATTTGCCAACAAGGTCGCACTCGATATTCAAGAATTTAAAAGCAATGGCCAAATCAGGCCAGGTAACAATAAAATATTGGGAAGTTAAAATAGAAAATCGTAAATATGAGATCTCAAAACTGTCGTATCAATTTGTTGTTTTTTTTAATGAACTGCATTTGTGGCAATCTTGATGGCACCCGGCAGTGAGTTCCACACCCGTACAGAACTAGAATAAAAAAAAAATGAATGTAAGGGAGGCTGTCAATATTTGTGCAGGTATGGTATAACATTGACCGCCACTCCTGTGCTGCTTTTATTAATACTAGTTGTTCCATTGGAATAAGTATTATTTTTAGCTCTGCCTTTGAATATGTTAAGTTTGATAAAAGCCTTCTCTCTTCTAAGGGTTTCCATTCTAATTTCCTCATGTTCTTTCTATATTCCCCTTTTCTCTGATGTGTTCCCTTTACAAACCGTGCTGCTCTCTTCTGAATCTTTTCGGGGTTTTATCAATGTCCTTTAGATGGTAAGGACCCAAACTGAGCACCATTTTCCCAGTACTGGTCTAACCAATTTTTTGAAAGCAGTGGTCTTTAACCTTTTGGGGGCACCATTGATATTCCTGAAATAAGAAAGCTAAGTGTTATTTGCTTTTTACATACTACTTTGTAATGTTCTTTCCATTTGAGACGACAAACTATAATCACACCTAAATATTTGCAGCTTTGGGTTTTCCCTTTAAAAATTGTATTATGAATAGAATATTCTGTTCTAGTTGGTGAGTGTTTGTTACATATACGCAACATTTGGCACTTTTGGGATGAAATTCCATTTTCCAAGTTCTTTCCCACTCTTGTAAGCGTTTAGATCTTCTTTTTAGAATGCGTGTATCATTCTTGCTTCTGATTGTTTCCAATACTAAGCTGTCATCTGCAAAAAGCCTTTAGTATTCCAGGAGAGAGAATTTCTACTTATGTCATTTATATAAATTAAGAAAAACAAGGGCCCCCGAACAGTTCCCTGTGGTACACCTGACAAGACTGGTTTACAATGCATGGGAGACGACCCTTCCACAACAATTTCTGCGGTTCCCAACGAGAAATGATCTAGCCATTTAGCAAAGAAACGCCAATGCGATGTGTTCTAATTAAGCAGCAGGGCCCCCATGGTCAACTTATCAAAGGCTTAGAAAAGCTAATAAAATTGCATCTATTTGCTGTCTGTGTTAAGACAGTTATTTAAAAACATTTAAGTTGTTATAAATTGAGTCTCACAACTCTTTGCTGTCTAAAACCATGTGGGGGTTATTTAAGAAGTCATATTTGTCAAGATGGTCCATTATGCTACTATATATTATGTGTTCAAGTAGTTTTGCTGATATGGATGTAAGAGATCACAGGTCTATAGTTCTTTTGCTTTTGTTTTGTCACCCTTTTTGAATAAAAGGAACAATGCTGGCATCTCGCCACTCATCAGGTATTACTCCCCGGTCCAGTGAAACTTGGTAAGTGGTTGGTATACCTCACTCAAATTCATTGGCCCCAATTTTAAGAGCTTGCCAGGAAAGCCATCAGGACCGTGCTTTGTTTTATTGATGTTTGGGCAGTAACTCCTGCTTTGTTTTCTTTGATGTTTTGCATTTCAGGAGTTTATCATCAACCTTTAGTCTAAAAGTTAATTAAAGGCTTGGGATTTGAGAAAACCCAAAAAAAACTGCTTGTTTAGTAAATTTAGACTGGATGAGAGGGGGGGAAAAAAAACCTAACTGAAACCAGTTAAATTGAAAAAAGGGCCAGGAAAAAAAAAAGGAAGGAGAGGGGGAGAGGGGGGGGGGGGGGGTGGGGGGGGGGGGGGGGGGGTGGGGGGGGGGGGGGGTACATGGAGGGACTGGGAGGAAGGGGGCTGGTGGAATCTGGTTGCTGGTTTACCCCCACATTTATCAAAAGCATTTGGGAAATAGCCAAAAATGTGCACTTTCAATTCTTCAAAATAAATATGTATTACAATGAAAATAAAAATGACCATTTATTAATCACAAGAGATACTGATGGTCGTTACGACAGACATACTGAGTGATAATGTCTTCAACTATGAGAGTAACACTGTCAAAAAATCGCCAGATTTCCCACTAAACCTATGATCTGAACTTTAGTTCTGTCATGTATTTAAAGAAAAAGCAAAATAGAAATTCCAAGCTGTTTTCTGCCCCAGTTTTACGTACAATTGATACATTGATTAACTTAATATCCGTTTGGTCGTTAATTCGGACATGCTAAAACGATTCCTAATCATGCGTCACGCACAAACATCGCCCGAAAGTTGAGGGAAATCCCGTTTAAATTTTCCCCACTCTACTTTTGGTTCACTTAGAATTTTAATCATTTACAGAAAACATTTGAGAGAACAGCTGAAACCAATGTTTCTATCATTCTTGTGACGGTCGTTATGCATTTGACAGTCGTTCGATTTCTGACGGTCGTAACGATTGTGGACAAACATCAATTCCACACCTTCTCTGCTTCGAAGCGCCTTCTTGACGAAAGCTCCAGCCTCGATTTGAAGCCTTTTGCCTTGGGTGCTATTTAAAGCACGGCATGGGATCTGTAAAATTCGTTGTTTGTGAATTGGGCGAGAAAAAAAAACGGTCGTTTATTTCTGACATACTGCTTATTACCGTAAAGGATTTCGCCGCTCGTTGCTGCCACTGAATCGAATTTGGTTCGGAAAACACCTTTCTCCATTCGGTTAGTGTTGTCCGAGATGCCGAGTTAAATGAACACGGAACCGAACCGAACCTGATGTGAACGATCGAGAGTTTGCTGACCGACACGATTTGACAAACAGCGTAAACGACTGTCAAACGGATTTTTACCGCTTGACAGCATCGAAAACAATCAGAAATAGAAACCGGTTTGTGATTTTAACATGTTCGCCCTTGATTTTTCTGCATCCTTTATTCATATTGTTGTGATGGTATGCAATTTAGATATGTATCCAGGCTTCGACACCAACCGCATTTACTCGTCCGCCATCTTGAACGGGAAAATTTATCAAGAAAAGCGGACAACTTGGGCATTTTCAAAAGGAAGGCAGACACCCAAACTCACCATGTTATATTATGTATCTCTTCAAGGTATTATAAAACATCAAGCAATAAATAAAAAAGCATTGGTATTTTTTAATTCTTTATTGTGCGATTAAAAAATACAAGGGGTCTGGACGATCCCCCTTTGTCACAAGCTCATATAGTAACACAAAACCGACCTTGACTCCCTCTCAACACACAAAATCCCATCTCCCCCCCCCCCCCCCCCCCCCCCCCCCTTAAATTACTAAAAATTTTACAAAACTGGCTTTCCCAAATCCTTATGTACACATAATACCACAATTCGGACTCTTAAAACATGATTAATTAAAAACTCTTAAATTCAACACGGTTTCAAAAGAACTTTCCAAAGTACTTTGATCCTTGCATCATCTTGCTAGCATCTGCTGTGGTGAAACTCATCAAATGATCCTTCAGGGGTGGGGCTTCCCATAAAGGAAAAAAGAGGAAACAGTCCCAGGGGGTCCGGGGGCATCTTACATTAATTTTGTGGCCATAAGGTTGAAAAGGAACTCCTCTCATCTACACTTGATCCAAGTTGTGAAAGATAGTAAGTATTAGTATAGTTGATTTTTATAGCTTTTTGCGTAAAAAAAAAAAAAAAGGTAAGCAAGTGGGGTAACGTTTGCTCCCATAAGAAAACCTAACACAGAGTAACTTTTATTCAAGACTGGCACAGCCTTTTAAACTTGAATAAAGTCAGACAAATACACAGACGAACAATCTAATAGTGGGGAAAAAACAAGCGCAGGCCAACAACTGAACTGTCCTCACAATAATGACTTGGCCAAGATTTGGACTTAAGGAGGGGGAGGGGGGGGGGGGGGGGGGGCAGGGGGGGGGTTCGAAGATGGAGAAACTGGGAACATGAAATTAAGAAAACATATTACAGATATGAAAACTCTTCACTAGCTGCACAAGGGAACCATTGCAATCCCTTTTGAAGGTAGATATATTTGTATAAAAAAAAAGCAAATATATCTGCCTTCAAAAGGGATTGCGATGGTTCCCTTGTGCAGCTAGTGAAGAGTTTTCATATCTGTAACATATTTTCTTAATTTCATGTTCCCAGTTTCTCCATCTTCGAACTGCCCCCTCCTTAAGTCCAAATCTTTGCCAAGTCATTATTATGAGGACAGTTCAGTTGTAGGCCTGCGCTCCCCCCCCCCCCCCCCCCCCCCCCCCCCCCCCCACTATTAGATTGTTCGTCTATGTATTTGTCTGACTTTATTCAAGTTTAAAAAGGCTGTGCCAGTCTTGAATAAAAGTTACTCTGTGTTAGGTTTTCTTATGGGAGCAAACGTTGCCCCACTTGCTTACCTTTTTTTTTTTTTTTTTACGCAAAAAGCTATAAAAATCAACTATACTAATACTTACTATCTTTCACAACTTGGATCAAGTGTAGATGAGAGGAGTTCCTTTTCAACCTAATGGCCCACAAAATTAATGTAAGATGTCCAGCTCCCGAGTGTGGAGCTGGTCATCTTGCATTAATTTTGTCCGCTGATCCAGAGCTGTCTTGTGCTTGTGATCCACCAAAGCAACTTTTCCGCGTGAACTGTAATTTATTTGCACTCGACAAAGATTGCAGTAAGCAAGGCCACAGGCATTAAATTTGGCTATGAACTGGCCTATCACATCATCATCATCCACCTTACTCTCCAACCAGTCCCACTTCCACTTATTCTTCAAAGAACTGTCGCAGGAAACATTTTCTCCGCGTCGCAGGAAACATTTTCTCCGCGTGAAACGACGTCTCTTCGACATGTCGCCATTTTGAAGATTGCAAAACCGGAAGGAGAAAGTTACCAAGTTAACTGCGAATCCAAGCCGTTTAAGAATGTCGAACAGTTTTTGGATAAATAACACCCGATGTTTTGAAGACATGAATGAGAATCACAGATCGCTTCCGCGGAACTGACACGCCGTTACGCGGAATGAACAAGATCAACGGGAAATCTGCGGATCCGCGGAAAAATCCCACCCCTGTCCTTTCAAGCCATTCCTTATGGATGGTCACATGCTCATGAACTTGAAAACTGGTCTCAATAAAGGAGAACAGACTGCAAAGCAGGGCATGGAAGCAGGTGGAAAACCACGTTCAGTGGAACCCCAGTGACCCCACCTGGGCACGTGATACAGCACCATCACCTCAGGCCTCTCAATGGAAACATCTACACGACACACATGACATTACCCACCTGGCCAGGTGATACAGCACCATCACCTCAGGCCTCTCAATGCAAACATCTACATGACACACATGACATTACCCACCTGGCCAGGTGATAAACAGCACCATCACCTCAGGCCTCTCAATGCAAACATCTACACGACACACATGACATTGCCCACCTGGCCAGGTGATAAACAGCACCATCACCTCAGGCCTCTCAATGCAAACATCTACATGACACACATGACATTGCCCACCTGGCCAGGTGATAAACAGCACCATCACCTCAGGCCTCTCAATGCAAACATCTACATGACACACATGACATTGCCCACCTGGCCAGGTGATACAGCACCATCACCTCAGGCCTCTCAATGCAAACATCTACATGACACACATGACATTGCCCACCTGGCCAGGTGATACAGCACCATCACCTCAGGCCTCTCAATGGAAACATCTACACGACACACATGACATTACCCAACTGGGTGCAATGAAGTGAAATGTAACTCGCCTGTGTGTGGTATCTCAGACAACTTGACAGCAACTGCAATACTCATACTTCCCCCACTTGACAGCACTGCAATACTCATACTTCCCCCACTTGACAGCAACTGCAATACTCATACTTCCCCCACTTGACAGCAACTGCAATACCCATACTTCCCCCACTTGATACCAACTGCAATACTCATACTTCCCCCACTTGACAGCAACTGCAATACCCATACTTCCCCACTTGACAGCAACTGCAATACGCCACTTCCCCTACTTGACAGCAACTGCAATACCCATACTTCCCCACTTGACAGCAACTGCAATACGCATACTTCCCCCACTTGACAGCAACTAAATACTCATACTTCTCCCACTTGACAGCAACTAATACTCATACTTCTCCCACTTGACAGCAACTAAATACCCATACTTCTCCCACTTGACAGCAACTGCAATACTCATACTTCCCTCACTGGACAGCAACTGCAATACTCATACTTCCCCACTTGACAGCAACTGCAATATGTACACTTCCCCACCCTCGCTAACTTTGCCTGAAAGGACTCCACTGTTACACTGAAGAGAAGGCATGTACATACATGCATCCACACCCACAAATGCATGTCATCTGAACTACACACATACACACAATGTAGAACAGAAACTCTCTTACCAGAGAAACAGAAGATCAGCATTGGTTTGGTCTCAGGTGGTTTTGAGGGCTGCGAGTCACTGAAACGACAACCAAATTATTTGATTTTTGTATACAAGTCCTGTGAACCTTTAGGGAGAACTAACGACCCAAAACACAGACATGCACACGCTCAAACAGGCAGCCCAGCTATCTGTCATGGACAATGATCAGCTTTGTGTGCAAGCAGGTTGGGACGATGGGCAGAGATACCAGCCTTTCAGTCAACTCGTGACAATATCACAGCCATAGGCAAAATCACCAAATATGTCCTTCAATGTTGCCCAGGACCTAAACACCATGAGTTGACTGTGTCAGACCTGTCAACCCCAAATTCGTGCACCTGTAATATTTCAGACAAAAACATGTAATTTGAAAAAAAAAAAAAAAAAAAAAAAAAAAACCGTAATCTTCATAATCGCAATACTTTCGCAACTTCTGAAGATTTGGAAGAGCCGGCTGTTGGCGGGCAAGACGCTTCATCGCCATCTTTGACAAGGTAAAAGATGCATGGCATGCTGGGAAATGTCTTCCTACTGCTTTTGACCTAAACGGTAGCAGACGAAACTTCGCATTTAACATTTTCTTCCTTTGTTTTTTTTTCCTGTAATTTTTTGGTGGGGGGCTTAATTCCCGTAATTTCGATTTTTTTTTCCATAAAAATTATGGCAAAATTGTAAGGGTAAACAGGTCTGCTGTATACACAAGTATCATATTGCATTTGCTTACCTTCCAGAAATCAACAGGACTCTGATGTAAACATAAAGATACCATATAGCAAATGAACCATGAATGGCATTTTTTCTTCCAAAAAAAAAAACGTCAAAGCTTCTGGTTTAAGTAAAAGATATCTAGTCCTGATGCTCTGATGCTACCGATTCCACATTTTGGATGCACAAAAAAAAGAAAAAAAAATTTTGGATGCACAAATGTCTTAACAGTATCTCACAGAATACTAACTGCCTCATTCTCCATTTTGTTTTGTTTAGGGAGGCGGTCATTTTTGCTATTCAGAATCATCTGTGCCTCTACAGTGTCTTGACCCAAGGAGGAATGAAAATCTGTAAGGTTCTTCCTGACAAAGCTGAACACTTTCACAGGTCAGACAGCTGAACACTTTCACAGGTCAGACAGCTGAACACTTTCACAGGTCACACAGCTGAACACTTTCACAGGCCAGACTGCTGAACACTTTCACATCCCACACAGCTGAACACTTTCACAGGTCACACAGCTGAACACTTTCACATCCCACACAGCTGAACACTTTCACAGGTCAGACTGCTGAACACTTTCACAGGTCACACAGCTGAACACTTTCACATCCCACACAGCTGAACACTTTCACAGGTCACACAGCTGAACACTTTCACAGGCCAGACTGCTGAACACTTCCACAGGCCACACAGCTGAACACTTTCACAGGTCACACAGCTGAACACTTTCACAGGTCACACAGCTGAACACTTTCACAGGCCAGACTGCTGACTGGGATCAGCAGCACTCCCATCATGACAGCAGAACGTGACCTGAATCTTCACTTCTGTTCTCATTTCTTTTTCTTCTTTTCTGTTTCAAGGTTCACGGGTCCAGCAGCTTGTTGGGACATGATGGTGGTGGAAGAAGCTGAAACCGTGAACTGAGTTCCAAACAGCTGTTTGCTTTACCAACGGCAGATCAGAACTAGTTTCCAACACATGCTGTTGGACTTTACCAACGGCAGATCAGAACTAGGTTTCCAACAGCTGGTTTGGCTGTTACCAACGCAGATCAGAACTTCTTTTTTTTTTTCCGCGAGCAGAATTTCTTCATTTAGGCAGAATGACGTGTGTGTTTGAGCAAATAAATTCCACCGAAAGCAGGATGGTTGGAGCTAGCTTACACAGACTTAGCCTGAATGCAGTGGTGGAAGTAAGAGGACAACATATTCCCAAAAATTCAGTTTTGCCAATCCATTTTAACTTCAATCAACACGTAGACCTGATATCTCACTCATTCCTCCCCCAAATCAGTGGCTCTGACACTCACTCTCTGACTCTTGGGTCCTGAGAACTGGTGGACAGCGGATGTATCCACCACACCTTCAAACTGCTGAGCACCTGACACACCTGAAACACACCATTATAATGCAGCCTATTAGTACAGAGATTACAGTGTTTACCATCATGTTACAACTGAACACTGGGTTACTTATTGGTATGGTGGGTGTTTTAGTCCCGTTCTATTTATTTCTTTTCTTTTTTGTTCTTTTTTTAGTTCACAGCGCAAGGCAGGAGGGAAAGGGGTTGGAAGTGACGCAGGGAATGAAGGATGTGGAGGGAGCAACACACACATTAACAGCCCCTGGAGAACACTTGTTTGTTTCAATGTTGCATATCGCTGTTTTAAGGACACTGCTGTGTCGGATTCCCTTTTTTTTACTTTGATAGAACTAGGCCTGTTGTCACTTATGTACAAAACACTCTGATGGAGTTATTGCCTGTTGTCACTTACAAAGACAATGTACCAAAACACTTGATAGAACATCTACCTGTTGTCACTAGTAAAGACAGTGTATAAAACACTTTGATGGAGCTATGCCTGTTGTCATTAATAAAGATGGTGTACATGCTTGATGAAAAGCCATTGACACTGTCTTGTGTATTTGTCATTTGAGCAAAAGCTACCGGTTTGGCATGCAACTTTCTGTGGTGACAGCTGTAGAAAAGTGTCCGCAGCACCTGAAAAAAGAAATGGTCATATTCACATGACAATACCATGAACGCCAGAGAGAATCCATTGCATGCAGTGGATAGCTCACTGGCACCACCGTCAATTCTTCCACTACCCTACCTGTAAAACAATTAGGTCTCTAAGTGCTTGCTTCATCGTGTGACAGGACACAGAGCCTGTGTGCCAGCGAATGCAAACTGGGCAGCTAGAGTACCCCCTCCCCACTCTGTGCTGGAGGGACGGGCCGCACTGTTCCTGTAAAGAAACCATTGTTCATGACGACATGGAAAGGAATAAACGCCCCACTGAACTGGCTGAGAAGTCACACTCGTGTGTAGCTGTTTATGTTCCTTAGAAAAAGCATGTTGGATGTGTAGGTGGGTACCTGGAGGGAAGGGTCAGATCAGATGAACCCAAAGATCAGGAGACACAGAGGGAGAGAATGGGACAGAAAATTCGCTGACCTTTTTGTCCAGGAAGGCAGAGGTCGCCACACCACTCTCTGACAGAAGCTGGTACGAAGCAGAAGAACATACATCTCCACACTCTTTTTGTCTGTAAACTGACTCTGTAAACATGTATAAACAACTTTTCTTTCATTTTCAACTTCTGTAAACTGGTTAAACATCATACTTCTCCACACTCTTCTGGTCTGTAAACTGACTCTGTAAACATGGTTAAACAACACACTTCCACACTCTTCTGTCTGTAAACGACTCTGTAAACATCACAAAAAAGCAGAAGAGCACACAAAACAAAGTGTGAAGTAACGACGATTTAATGCACGACACAAAACAGGACAAGAAATTTTCGGAAAATGCCTATCCTCAGCGACAAAAAATACAGACATAACATGCACAATACTCCTTGTGAGCCAAAGTGAGTGAATAAAGTAGACAGAGGGACAGTGGAAGAAGGGTAAGTAATGTGCTTATAGCCCAGCGACCGCAAAAGGCCAGTCAGGGCTGTTGAGTAGAGTTTCGAGGATAGGGCACGAGGAAAGAGGGAGAGTAAAGTGAGGAGGAGGAAAAGGAGAGAGGAAGAGAGAGAGAGAGAGAGGGGGGGGGGGGGGGGGGAGAAAGAGAGGGGAGAGGACAGAGAGAGAATGGAAGTAGAGGAAAAGTGGAGAATGAGAGAGAGAGAAGGGAGGGGAAGGAGAGTGAGTGGAGGGGAGAGGGTGTGATGGTATGTAGTGGGTTTGTGTTGCATTTAAATGAAATGAACAAGAGAAAGCACAATAAATAAGATTACAATATACTCGAAAAAGCATTTTTAAATGACAAGGGGGGGGGGGGAGGGGGGAGAAGGGGGTCAGCCGCCTAAAGCATCCGACCCAAGTCTGACCAAGGGTAGGTTGCCCTACCCAAGCACCAAGGGTGAGAGGGAAAACGGGTAGAACCCGAGAAAAAAACCCACTAGCCAGCGCAGCTAAGAGCTGCAAGGCTCCCCACCCCACCACACAAAAACACGAAAAAAAAAGAAAAAAAAAAAAGCACTTGCCCGCGGGCAAAACACACACACACACACACACACACCCACCCACACACACACAAGTGCGCGCGCGCGCACGAACAAACATGCACGCACACATACACACGCCAAATAAGCGCACACATTGGGGGGGGGGGGGGGGGGGGTGGGGGGAGGGGGCGGGGGGGGGTAAATGGGGTAAATGAATTACAAACAAGGCATACATTAAGACATCTGGGTGTAGCATAGGGAAGTAGGTGGTGCTATGGTGGCGCAACAGAAAAAAAGGGGGCAAAAATAAGAGCATTAACGCAAAAGATAGATATGCGGTCATGTATGAGAGGCGCTAACAACACTCCCAATGACAAAAAAAAAAAAAAAAAAAAAAAAAAAAAAAATTATCTATACATATATATACACACATATATATAAAAATATATACATATATATATATACATATACAGATAGACAAAAAAATTTTTTTAAAAAGGGGAAGAAAAAGGAGGGGAGGGAGGGGAAAGGGGAGGGAGGGGAAAGGGGAGGGCCTGGGGGAAAGAAGGAGAGACATAAAGAGAGGACAAAAAGAGGGGCCTAAAGGAAGTGTGGAAGTATGAGGGAGGGCGAGGGAGAGGAGGGTGGGGGGGGGGGGGGGGGGGAGAGAGGAGAATAGTAGAGGTCGAAAGTAGAGAGAAAGGAAGTAAGAAGGAAAGTAAAGAGAAGGAACGAAAGGGGGAAGGAGCCCTTCAGAGGACGATAGAAAAGGAACAAGGACGGAGGAGGTGAGGGAGAAGAAAGGAAAGGGGGAGAGGGGGTAGGGGGGTAGAAGAAGGGGGGGGGGGGTGAAAGGGAAAAAAAAAAGGAGGGGGGGGGGAGAGGAGGGGGCAAAGGAGGGTAGGAAGGAGAGGGATAGATACAAAAGTAAGTGAGAAGAAAAATAAATGAATAAATAAAAGAAAATAAAAAAAAAAAAAAAAGACAGGAGACTGGGGAGCTAACCCTACTCAGAAACTCCTGGCAAAAGATATAGGCTCTCAAACGATCATTCCAGTAGGCGCCAGGCTCTACGGTCACGAAGAGGCTACTGATGCAGACCAACCATGCACAGGTAAGTACTAAAGGGTAAAGGGAATCATAAGTCATTGTCCACCTGAATTGTCTCGGGGGGGAAAAAAAAAAAAGTACACAGAATGCTAAGCTTTTTCATTGATGCCAGCTGGATTTCTGGTGCCCAGTTTTTGAATCAGGTGAACTCCATATCCTTCCTGTCTCTAGAGTCACTAGTTTTCATGAGCCACAAGCCCTTCACACTTGCATTGTGCGCGGAATGGCTGGGGAGGTTGAAGTGCTGGCTACTGGTTTGTCCCTGTTGTATTTAATGTCAGGGAGGTGTTCCTTGAATCTGACAGTCAAAGTGCGTCTGGTCTCGCCGATGTAAAGTTTAGAACAAACGGTGCAGTGGATGATGTAGACCAAGTTAGTGGTTTGGCAGTTGAAGAATTGGAGACAGTCATGCGTGAACTGGGTCCTTTCACTTCAATGGCAGTGCAGATGAAGGGGCAGGTCTTGCAGTTGGGCAGATTGCATGGGCTTGTGCCTACAGAAGATTGACGTCTGTGAGGCTGGAGACTGGAACGCACAAGCAAGTCACGAATATTCTTGTCCCGTTTGTAGGCAACTAGAGGGGGCTGGGAAAAAATTCTAGCTGTAGTGGGCACAAGACTGAGGATGTTCAGTTGGTTTGGAGAATTTTGCGCACCTGGTGGACAGAAGGGGGTAGAGCAGGCTGACAACAGGTCTGTCTCTGGTTGATTCCTGGGGTTTGGGTTCCAGATCTGTGGACGGGCGATGAGCTGGACTTTCTGGAGAGCACGATCAATGATGTCTTCGGGGTAGTGGCGATCAAGGAAGAACTGTTTTCATTTCAAGGGCTTTTTAACGTTAAAGACAGAGTTCTCAGAGCAGAGTCTGCGGAGCCTCAAACTGAGAATTAGGGTATGCTGGTTTTGGTACTGGGATTATGTGACGATCTGTAGTCGAGATAGAGTGGGAGTCCGTAGGTTGTAGTGGATGGAAGTGGAGAGTCCACTATCAGTGATGGAGAGATTCATGTCAAGGAAAGTGATGCACTTTTCAGATATTGCGTAGGTGAACTTGATAGCTGGATGAAAAGTTCTGGACTGCTGTGATGAAGACATGGAGATCACTGATGGCATGGAGGTAGCACCAAGTCGTCATCGATGTAGCGTTTATTATAAAAGGACCCAGTTCACAGCATGACTGTCTCCAAATTCTTCAACTGCCAAACCACTAACTTGGTCTACATCATCCACTGCACCGTTTGTTCTAAACTTTACATCGGCGAGACCGGACGCACTTTGACTGTCAGATTCAAGGAACACCTCCCTGACATTAAATACAACAGGGACAAACCAGTAGCCAAGCACTTCAACCTCCCAGCCATTCCGCGCACAATGCAAGAGTGAAGGGCTTGTGGCTCATGAAAACTAGTGACTCTAGAGACAGGAAGGATATGGAGTCTCACCTGATCAAAAACTGGGCACCAGAAATCCAGCTGGTATCAATGAAAAAGCTTAGCAATTCTGTGTACTTCCCCCCCGAGACAATTACAGGTGGACAATGACTTATGATTCCCTTTACCCTTTAGTACTTACCTGTGCAATGGTTGGTCTGCATCAGTGGCCTCTTCGTGACCGTAAGCCTGGCGCCTACTGGAATGATCGTTTGAGAGCCTATATTTTTGCCAGGAGTTTCTGAGTAGGGTTAGCTCCCCAGTCTCCTGTCTTTTTTTTTTTTTCTATTTTCTTTTATTTATTCATTTATTTTTCTTCTCACTTACTTTTGTATCTATCCCTCTCCTTCCTACCCTCCTTTGCCCCCTCCTCTCCCCCCCCCCCCCCTTTTTTTTTTCCCTTTCTTCACCCCCCCCCCCCTTTTTTTCTACCCCCCTACCCCCCTCTCCCCCTTTCCTTTCTTCTCCCTCACCTCCTCCGTCCTTGTTCCTTTTCTATCGTCCTCTAAAGGGCTCCTTCCCCCTTTCGTTCCTTCTCTTTACTTTCCTTCTTACTTCCTTTCTCTCTACTTTCGACCTCTACTTTTCTCCTCTCTCACCCCCCCCCCCACCCTCCTCTCCCTCGCCCTCCCTCATACTTCCACCCTTCCTTTAGGCCCCTCTTTTTGTCCTCTCTTTATGTCTCTCCTTCTTTCCCCCGGCCCTCCCCTTTCCCTCGGCCCCCCCTTTCCCCTCCCTCCCTTTCCCCTCCTCCCCTCCTTTTTCTTCCCCCTTTTTTTTAAATTTTTTTGTCTATCTGTGTATGTATATATATATGTATATATTTAAATATATGTGTGTGTATATATATGTATAGATAATTTTTTTGGTTTTTTTTTTGTCATTGGGGAGTGTTGTTAGCACCTCTCATCATGACCGCATATATATCTTTTGCGTTAATGCTCTTTTTTTGCCCTTTTTTTTCTGTTGCGCCACCATAGCACCACTACTTCCCTATGCTACACCCAGAGTCTTAATGTATGCCTTGTTTGTACATTTACCCATTTATTCCCCATTGGTACCCACCCCCCCCCCCCCCCCCCCCCCCCCCCCCCACCCCCCCAAAGTGTGCGCTTATTGGCGTGTGTATGTATGCGTGCGTGTTTGTTCGTGCGCGCGCGCGCACTTGTGTGTGTGTGGGTGTGTGTGTGTGTGTGTGTGGGTTTTGCCCGGGCAGGTGCTTTTTTTTTCTTTTTTTTTTTTTTTTTTTGTTATCATGTGTGGGGGGGGTGGGGGGGGGGGGGGGGGGGGGGGGGGGGGGGGGGGGGTGAGCCTTGCAGCTCTTAGCTGCGTCTGGCTAGTGGGTTTTTTCTCGGGGTTCTCCCGTTTTCCCTCTCACCCCTGGTGCTTGGGTAGGGCAACCTACCCTTGGGTCAGACTTGGGTCGGATGCTTTAGGCGGCTGACCCCTTCTCTCCCCCCCCCCCCCCTTGTCATTTAAAATGCTTTTTCGAGTATATTGTATCTTATTTATTGTGCTTTCTCTTGTTCATTCATTCATATGCAACACACCCACTACATACCATCACACCTCCCCTCCACTCACTCTCCTTCCCTCCTCTTCTCTCTCCATTCTCCACTCTTCCTCTACTTCCATTCTCTCTCTGTCTCTCCCCTCTCTTTCTCCCCTCCCCCCCCCCCCTCTCTCTCTCTCTCTCCTTTTCCTCCTCCTCACTTTACTCTACCCTCTTTCTCGTGCCTATTCCTCGAACTCTACTCACCTCTCTTCCACTGTCCCTCTGTCTACTTCATTCACCACTTGGCTTCACAAGGGGAATATTGTGCATGTTTATGTCTGTATTTTTTGTCGCTGAGGAAGGCATTTTGCCGAAAATTTCTTGTCCTGTTTTGTGTCGTGCATTAAACGTCGTTACTTCACACTTTGTTTGTGTGCTCTTCTGCTTTTTTGTCGTGTTTCAGTAACGCTGCAGTTTGTTTCATTTGCCGTCTGTAAACATCGTTAAACATCACACTTCTCCACATTCTTCTGGTCTGTAAACTGACTCTGTAACATGGTTAAACATCGACAACCAGATTTTCAAGCAAAATTTGGTTCAATTTGACTTGCAGACAGTTGTTCTTTAATTTCTTTTACAAGTATTCTCAAGTTTAATAAGTCGTTTGCCGCACAGAAAAAAAAATTCAATTATGCACATGTTGGTCTAAAAAAAACATGGCTGAGTTACGATCAACCTACATGTCAACCAATGTGTGGAGGCTCACTAAATCGTTCGATATTCCAAACCAATTCACAGATATGGACATACTGTTGGGCACTTACATTCTACAGTTCTCTCAAAGCTTGTCCTGCTTACCAGTATACACAGCAACTGTCTCAGTTAACATACTAATACATCATATCATCAATCAGCTGCCTATGGTTTCATACTGACACTTTATTATACTAATCAGAATTTACAATTTGCAGCACAGGCAAAACATTCATTAAAACTAAGCTGCAAGACCCTACATATGGTCATTGATCTGTAAAGGAAGTACTGATTTTGTTTCTGCTTTTTTTCTGAAAATAAAAAAAATTTTGCTTTTCTTTCTTTTTTCTGTGTTAAAAGGGTTCAGAGACTCAATTTTCCCTCCCCCCAAAAAGAACTTTTAACCGGGGACTGTGGCTTTTAAGTATGTAAAACATCAATTTTTTTTTAAAAAATTTATGCAGATTTTAAACTTTCATGTTCTTTGGCAAGTTTTGCCCCCCCAAACCCCCTAGCCCAAAAATTTTTGAACAACAAAAAATGGTTTTGTTCACACGAATGCAGGAAAGGACAAGAAGGTAAGGACTGACCAGATCTTTCTGTCCTTGTGGAGACGAGTGGCAGCCTTCTTCTGAGCCACGCACGCACAAACTTGTCCATCTTTTCTTTCCATTGTAATGTGTACCATTTTGCCCGCACCCCACACACATTGTAATGTGTACCATCTGCAGCACCCCACACCACATTGTAATTTTGTACCATCTGCAGCACCCCACACACATTGTTATGTGTACCATCTGCGCACACACACACATTGTAATGTGTACCTTTTGCAGCACCACACACATTTTTAATGTGTACCATCTGCAGCACCAACACACATTGTAATGTGTACCACTGTAGCACCAAACCCACATTGTAATGTGTACCATCTGTAGCACCACACACACATTGTAAAGTGGGACCATCTGCAGCACACACACATTGTAATGTGTACCATCTGTAGCCCACACACACATTGTAATGTGTACCATCTGCAGCACCACACACACATTGTAATGTGTACCATCTGTTAGCACCACACACACATTGTAATGTGTACCATCTGTAGAACCACACACACCTGTAATGTGCACCTTATCAGCCCCCCTCAACACACTGAATGTGTACCACTGTAGCACCACACACACACTTTGTAATGTGTACCATCTGTAGAAACCCCCACACTTTGTATTGTGTACCATCTGCAGCACCACACACATTGTAATGTGTACCATCTGTAGAACCACACACACATTTTTAATGTGCACCATCTGCAGCACCACAAACATTGTATGTGTACCATCTGTAGCACCACCCCACATTGTAATGTGTACCATCTGTAGACTACACACACTGTAATGTGTTCCATCTGGGAGACCACACAAAATTGTAATGTGTACCATCTGTAGCACCCCACACACAATTGTAATGTGCACCATCTGCAGCACCCACCACTTTGTAATGTGCACCCTCTGTAGCACCACACTTTGTAATGTGTGCCATCTGTAGCACCACACACATTGTAATGTGTACCATCTGTAGCACCCCACACACTTTGTAATGTGTACCATCTGCAGCACCACACACATTGTAATGTGCACCATCTGTAGCACCACCACACTGTAATGTGTACCATCTGCAGCACCACACACACATTGTAATGGGTACCATCTGCAGCACCACACCATTGTAATGGGTATCATCTGCAGCACCACACACACATTGTATGTGTACCCTCTGTGACCACCAACATTGTAATGTGTACCTGCGCACAACACACATGTAAAGTTTTACCCTCTGCAGCACCACCACATTTTAATGTGTACCATCTGTAGCCCACACACATTGTAATGTGTACCATCTACAGCACCACACAACATTGTAATGTGCACAATCTGCAGGCACCACACACACTGAATGTTTACCCTCTGTGCACCACACACATTGTAATGTGTACCATCTGCAGCACCACACACACTGTAATGTGTACCATCTGCGCACCCACACACACAAATTTTAATGGGTAAACCCTTTTGTAGCACCACACACACATTGTTAAAGTGTACCATCTGTAGCCACCACACACATTGTAATGTGTACCATCTGTAGCACCACACACACTTGTAATGTGTGCCATCTGTGCACCACACACACACTGTAATGTGTACCTCTGCAGCACCACCACACACTGTAAAGTGTTCCATCTGTAGCACCACACACACATTGTAATGTGTACCATCTGTAGCACCCCACACACATTGTAATGTGTACCATCTGTAGCACCAAAACACACATTGTTAAAGTGTACCTTTGTAGCACCATACAACATTGTAATGTGTACCATCTGCAGCACCACCACACACTTTGTAATGTGTACCATCTGTAGCAGCACACACAACATGTGTATATGTGTACCATCTGTAGCACCACACACACACTGTAATGTGTACCATCTGTAGCACCACACACACTGCAATGTGTACCATCTGCAGCACCACACACACACTTTGTAGTTGTCGTATATATTTTCTCATTGTAGCACCACCACACATTGTAATGTGTCATCTGTAGCACCACACACAAATGTAATGTGTACCATCTGTAGCACCACACACACATTGTAATGTGTTTTCATCTGCAGCACCACACCACCTGTAATGTGTACCATCTGTAGCACACACACACATTGTAATGTGTACCATCTGTTGCACCCCCACACACACACTGTAATGTGTACCCTCTGCAGCACCACACACCACTGTAATGTGTACCTCTGTAGCACCAACACCACTTTTTATTTTACCATCTGTGCACCACACAACACTTTGTAAGTGTAACCTCTGCGACCACCAACATTGAATGTGTCCATCTGCAGCACCACACACACTTTGTAATGTGTACCCTTTTGTAGAACCACACACACTTTGTAATGTGTACCATCTGTGCACCACACACACTTTGTATGTGTACCATCTGTAGCACCCACACACACATTGTAATGGTACCATCTGCAGCACCACCCAACATGTTTAAAGTGTACCATCTGTAGCACCACTACACATGTAATGTGTACCATCTGTAGCAAATATACACACATTGTAATGTGTACCATTGCGCACCACACACACACTGTAATGTGTACCATCTGTAGCACCACCACATTGTAATGTGTACCATCTGTGCACCACACACACTTTGTAATGTGTACCATCGTAGCACAACACACACATTGTAATGTGTACCCTCTGCAGCACCACACACACACTGTAATTTTGGACCATCTGTAGCACCACACACCATTGTAATGTGTACCCTCTGCAGCCCCCACCACACACATTGTAATGTGTACCATCTGCAGCCCACACACATTTGTATTTTGTACCATCTGCAGCACCCACACACATTGTAATGTGTACCATCTGCAGCACCACCACACACTTTTAATGTGTACCATTTTGCAGCACCACCACACACTTGTAATGTGTACCTCTGCAGCACCACACACACACTGTGTAAAGTGTACCATCTGTAGCACCACACACACATTGTAATGTTACCATCTGCAGCACCCAACACACACTTTGGTAATGTTACCATCTGCGCACCACACACACATTGTAAAGTGTCCATCTGTAGCACCACACACTTTGGGAATGTGTACCCCTCGCAGCACCACACACATTGTATTTTGTACCATCTGCAGCACCACACACACATTGTAATGTGTAATCTGAGCACCACACACATTGTAATGTGTACCATCTGTGCCCACCCCACATTTGTAATGTGTACCCTCTGAGCACCACAACACACTTTGTAAACGTTGTACCCTCTGCTGCACCACACTCACATGTAATGTGTACCATTGTAGCACCCCACACACATTGTATTTTGTACCTTTTGCAGCCCACACACACATTGTAATGTGTACCATCTGCGCACCACACACACACTTTGTATGTGTACCCTCTGTAGCACCACAACCACATTGTAAAGTGTACCATCTGCAGCACCACACACACCCTTGTAATGTGTTTCCCTCTGCGCACCACCACCCCTGTAATGTGTACCATCTGCAACACCCACAACTGTTAATGTGTACCATCTGCAGCAGCACCACACACACCTGTAATGTTTACCATCTGCAGCACCACACACACACTTGTAATGTGTACCATCTGCAGCAGCCACACACAACTTGTAATGTGTAGATCTGCAGCACCACACACACACTGTAATGTGTACCCTCTGCAGCACCACACACACTTTTTTTTGTGTACCATCTGTAGCCCCACGCCCCACTTGTAATGTTTTTACCATCTGCAGCACCACACACACTTTGTTTAAAGTGTACCATCTGCGCACCACACACTTTTTAATGTGTACCATCTGCAGCCACCCCCACCACATTGTAATGTGTACATCTGCAGCACCACACACAACATTGTAATGTGACCTCTGCAGCAACCACACATGGGATGTGTACCATCTGGCAGCACACCACACACATTGTTATGTGCACCATCTGCAGCACCACACACACTTTTTAATGTGTACCATTGTAGCACCACACACACATTGTAATGTGTACCATCTGGAGCACCACACACAGGGAATGTGTACCTTTTATAGCACCACCACACATTTTTAATGTGTACCATCTGCAGCACCATACACACACTTTGTAATGTGTACCTCTGTAGCACCACACACACATTGTAAAGTGTACCATCTGTAGCACCCCACTCACATTGTAATGTGTACCATCTGCAGCACACACACATTGTGTATATGTGTACCATTGCAGCACTACACACATTGTGTAAAAGGGTACCATCTGTAGCACCACACACACATTGTGTATAATGTGTACCATCTGTAGCACCACACACACATTGTGTATAATTTTGTACCATCTGTAGCCCACCACACACACATTGTAATGTGTACCATCTGTGCACCACCCCACACACACTTTGTAGTTATAATATATATTATTTTTTCATCTGTAGCACCACAACAACTTTGGGAGTTATTAATATTATTCTATCTGTAGCACCACACACACACTTTGTATTTATAATATATTTAAATTTTCATCTGTAGCACCAACACCTATCCCATCCCAACCCCTTACATTGTGAAATTGTCCATCTCTTCCACTGTGACCTGTACTCCCCATATCATCACGAACTACCTTTTTCGATACTCATCTGTACTGGATACTTCCTACAAACATTCCCCCATGAAAATGGTGCCAGCACACAGCTTTTGCCCAACAATTTTAGAGACGTTCAAATCAAAGCAGGGAAATGTGCAGTAAGCTGTTAATCTACACTATGGTCTTGAGGTCTGGCTGACCAGCTGTAGTCATGGACCTATGTCCCTTTCAGGTTGGCTGACCAGCTGTATCATGGACGTAGTGGTCTTTGCAGGTCTGGCTGACCAGTGTGTCATGGACCTAGTGGTCTTGCAAGGTCTGGCTGACCAGCTGTAGTTCATGGACGTAGTGCAGTCTGGTGATCAGCGTAGTCATGGACGTAGTGGCTTCTGGCTGACCAGCTGTAGTCATTTTGGGGTAGTGGCAGTCTGGCTGACCAGCTGTAGTCATGGACGTAGTGGCAGTCTGGCTGACCAGCTGTAGTCATGGACGTAGTGGCAGTCTGGCTGACCAGCTGTAGTCATGGACGTAGTGGCAGTCTGGCTGACCAGCTGTAGTCATGGACGTAGTGGCAGTTTGGCTGACCAGCTGTAGTCATGGACGTAGTGGCAGTCTGGCTGACCAGCTGTAGTCATGGACGTAGTGGCAGTCTGGCTGACCAGCTGTAGTCATGGACGTAGTGGCAGTCTGGCTGACCAGCTGTAGTCATGGACGTAGTGGCAGTCTGGCTGACCAGCTGTAGTCATGGACGTAGTGGCAGTCTGGCTGACCAGCTGTAGTCATGGACGTAGTGGCAGTTTGGCTGACCAGCTGTAGTCATGGACGTAGTGGCAGTCTGGCAGAACATGCTGTACCGTCACCGGGACACCACATGAACCCGGTGAGGTAACACACTTGCAAACGGTGAACATTTGGTGCACAGTCTGTCATAGGCTGTCCCTGATTGCAGTACAAACTCGAAAACTTGCAGAATTCATCAACTGCTTCAGTGCAATTGATTTTCAAAGATACCAACTGAATCAAATGGTATTTGATACATATAGCTTTCAATATAACAGATCTAGATACGACTTTGCATGTATAAGGTTAATGCAAACAGGCATTCCTGTTTGTCAAAGTGAGATAGTAAACTTTAGTCTGCCGACCACAGTATAAAAATCACTAGCACAGGGCTAACCCGACAGACGTTATCAAATCCTGTTCAACATATGACGACTCACTAGTTGTGCACCTATGCAATACAAGCCCACTCACAATCTGGTCAGAGGCAGGCTTGAAGAGGCGCAGCAGCATGTTGACCAGGTCCTGGCGTTTGAGCAGTTTGAGTTCCACCAGCATGCCCTCCACACAGGTGCGACCGCTGCACCACAGGGCGTAGACGTTCTCCGACTCCTTCATCAGCACACCTTGAGTCGGCTCTTTGCCCGTCCCATCGTCCCCTGTCGAATTTACAGACAACTGATGGGTGAACATTTTTTTTTTCCTTGTCATTCATATGCATGAAGACACTTAAGCTCCCCCCCCCCCCCCCCCCCCCCCCCCCCCCCTGAAAAAAAAAAAAAAAATGGACAGACTTATACTAAACCATTGCCTTGATTTTTATGAAGTTTTCATTTTTTATCTGCAGATTTTTTTTTGAAGGGGGAAAAAGGGTAGGGGCGAAGTGGGTTAGGGATCTCAAGATGTATTGTGGATGTTGGTTTTAATGGTAGCTGTTAGTAAAATTTCATAACTTTCTTACCTCCTCCACACCATCACCAGTGAGCACCAGACATATACACAGGTATACCTATACAACTACACAGTCTACAACCCAAATACAGAAACGTGTGAAGCAAGCATCACCCTGAAATTCAAGCATAACGTTATACGTTGCATGTGAAACTGGCCTGTATTTTTCAACTGAAAACATTTGGTGTTGCACTGAGAACTCATTCTTTGACAAATGTGCATCTGGCATAAGAAAAAATACTCAATAACTGAGAGAAGATCTGATCTGTTGAGTTTCCAGAGCCTGGTTCACACAGCCTGTCCCTTACCAACGATGGCAAAATGGGTTTCCAGCAGGTCTTTGTGGGCTGCCAGCCAGGCTGTGGCCAAGCGACTGTTCTTTGTCTTCCCGGCCAGGAAGTTGAGGAAGTAGATCCCCAGGCCAGCTATCATCAACATCTCCAGGTAGAAGCTGTCCCAGTTGGTGCGTAAGTGCAGAGGCACCTGGTGCAGTAGTCATGCCAACAACACAATGTTAGTCCCAGGAAAGTGCAGCCATGTCTAGTGAACACTCCCATGACTATAGGGTTTTCAGTGCAGAGGTTAGGATTACATGGGATTACCTATCGGACCTGCAGCACAAATAAAACGGTTTCTGCCTCATACGGTAAGAATACATAATAATATTTTGGCTATGTCACACATACAACATCTTTTCAGCCCTATACATCATGACAACTTCATATCAGTACATACTTGACATGTCACATAAACTAACCATTTCAGCCTCATACATTAGGAACAATACATTATCTAATCTTGGACATGTCATACAAACTATGTCAGCCTAATATATGAGGAAAATGTGGGCACAAACCATTTCAAACAAAACATTTCTATGTCATGCAACCTACACCATTTCAAACATAAAACAAATCAATGCACACTGGACAAGTTGCACACACAGAAATTCAGTCTCATAGAACATGAGTATGTATCAAGTCATATGACACACGTTGCACACACAAAATTGTTTCAGTCTCATACATTTGATAATTAATCTCATAAATCCCAGACAAAAAACTATCTAAGTCCCAGACATTAACAAAATATATTGCTATGTTTAGGAAAACTGTTCCTATATTTAAAGAAAATCTATCAATACATGAACATGTCTCATAATGAAAACAAATTCAGTGCCGTTCAATAAGAAAGTTTACCATCACATATTGGCTGTCATATGAACAAAACCATTACAGTTCCATACATCTATGAAATATATTGTTACTTTTTGCATTTGCATATGTCAGCATAAACAGAAAATAGATCAATTCCTACCTGATTAATAATGTTTCATCAAACATTCAGCAGGCTGCTTTGATAAAATTAATTCAATACCTCCTTAATGTCAGAAAAGTCGGTTCATTAGACAAATATATACACTATGCAATGGACATGTCACACAATCTGTTTCACCTCCACACACCAGGAAGACATATAAAACTACTGGGTCAATAGTTTGCACACACAGAACAGCTGCAAAACTATGCAACAGAGATTTAACTATACATGTGACTATGTATGAACTTATGCAACAGAGATTTAACTATACATGTGAATATGTATGAACTTATGCAACAGAGATTTAACTATACATGTGACTATGTATGAACTTGATATATTACTACAGCCCATGTCACAAACTAAACACGTTCAGATCCATTTGGAACAGATATTTAAAAAAAATCACATTACACACACAAACATAGGTTCCATCCCTAACATCAGACAATTTTAATAATACCTGTGTTACTGTTACATAAAAAGCCTTTTTTTTTAAAAGACCGATCTTCAAAAAAAAAAAAAGATGTAAATCCTCAAAAAGTTTTTAAAAAACTGGCATAATCCATACTATGCAGGGCTGCTCCAATGGACCCTGCATAATCCACACTATGTAGGGCTGCTCCAATGTACCCTGCATAATCCACACTATGTAGGGCTGCTCCAATGTACCCTGCATAATTCACACTATGTAGGGCTGCTCCAGTGGACCCTGCATAATCCATACTATGTAGGGCTGCTCCAATGTACCCTGCATAATCCACACTATGTAGGGCTGCTCCAATGTACCTTGCATAATCCACACTATGTAGGGCTGCTCCAGTGGACCCTGCATAATCCACACTATGTAGGGCTGCTCCAATGTACCCTGCATAATCCACACTATGTAGGGCTGCTCCAGTGGACCCTGCATAATCCATACTATGTAGGGCTGCTCCAATGTACCCTGCATAATCCATACTACATAGGGCTGCTCCAGTGGACCCTGCATAATGCATACTATGTAGGGCTGCTCCAGTGGACCCTGCATAATGCATACTATGTAGGGCTGCTCCAGTGGACCCTGCATAATGCATACTATGTAGGGCTGCTCCAATAGACTCTGCATAATCCATACTATGTAGGGCTGCTCCAATGGACCCTGCATAATGCATACTATGTAGGGCTGCTCCAGTGGACCCTGCATAATGCATACTATGTAGGGCTGCTCCAATAGACTCTGCATAATCCATACTATGTAGGGCTGCTCCAGTGGACCCTGCATAATGCATACTATGTAGAGCTGCTCCAATAGACTCTGCATAATCACAACTATGTAGGGCTGCTCCAGTGGACCCTGCATAATGCATACTATGTAGGGCTGCTCCAATAGACTCTGCATAATCCATACTATGTAGGGCTGCTCCAATGGACTCTACATAATCCATAATATGAAGGGATGCTCCAATGGACTCTGCATAATCCATACTATGTAGGGCTGCTCCAGTGGACCCTGCATAATCCATACTACATAGGGCTGCTCCAATGGACCCTGCATAATCCATAATATGTAGGGCTGCTCCAGTGGACCCTGCATAATCCATACTATGTAGGGCTGCTCCAATGGACCCTGCATAATCCATAATATGTAGGGCTGCTCCAGTGGACCCTGCATAATCCATACTACGTAGGGCTGCTCCAATGGACCCTGCATAATCCATACTATGTAGGGCTGCTCCAATGGACTCTGCATAATCCATACTATGTAGGGCTGCTCCAGTGGACAATGCATAATCCATACTACGTAGGGCTGCTCCAATGGACCCTGCATAATCCATACTACCCAGGGCTGCTCCAGTGGACCCTGCATAATCCATACTACGTAGGGCTGCTCCAATGGACCCTGCATAATCCATACTATGTAGGGCTGCACCCATGGACCCTGCACAATCCATACTACGTAGGGCTGCTCCAGTGGACCCTGCATAATCCATACTATGTAGGGCTGCTCCAGTGGACCCTGCATAATGCATACTATGTAGGGCTGCTCCAGTGGACCCTGCATAATGCATACTATGTAGGGCTGCTCCAATGGACCCTGCATAATCCATACTACAGAGGGCTGCTCCAGTGGACCCTGCATAATCCATACTATGTAGGGCTGCTCCAATGGACCCTGCATAATCCATACTACGTAGGGCTGCTCCAGTGGACCCTGCATAATCCATACTATGTAGGGCTGCTCCAGTGGACTCTGCATAATCCATACTATGTAGGGCTGCTCCAGTGGACCCTGCATAATGCATACTACGTAGGGCTGCTCCAATGTACCCTGCATAATGCATACTATGTAGGGCTGCTCCAATGTACCCTGCATAATGCATACTATGTAGGGCTGCTCCAATGTACCCTGCATAATCCATACTATGTAGGGCTGCTGCAATGGACTCTGCATAATCCATACTACGTAGGGCTGCTCCAGTGGACCCTGCATAATCCATACTATGTAGGGCTGTTGCAATGGACTCTGCATAATCCATACTACGTAGGGCTGCTGCAATGGACTCTGCAGGGGATGGTTTTATCATATCCCACAATTACTATATAGGTCAGAAAACAATCTGCACACTTCAAAGGATCAATCCTACTGCACGTTTCTTTTCACCTTGTGATGGTGACAAGTTTCCTACCTTTGCCATCTGCAGGTCGGGCAGTCTCTCTCCCCCCTTGCCCTTGCCACTGGATCCCTTCTCCCTATCAAAGTTCTCAAACTCTTCTTCGTCCTGAAGATGCTCAAACTCATCATCTTCTGACTGAAAACAACACAAAACAAAACAACAATAACAACAGAAATGAAACACACAGAAATGGAAGCACTGACTGGATTAAAAATCATTTTTGTTTGGTGCAGAAAAGATACCGCATAATACTACACTGTGACCAGCTTTGCAAATCAAAAGCTACACTAAGTTACACTGCTTACAACACCATACTATGACATGCATAGCCATGCATTCAGAACCCCCTCTCCCATTATTAACCAACTTGCGCATTTACCCAACTTTCAAGTCGCCACAGCATTAAGTTTCACCTTCTTTTTTCTTTTACAGAAAAGGAAACAATGATAGTAGTATTCTTCTGCTGTGCTTTTTTAGAAACTAAATTAAAACAGATGACAACAGACGAGCACAGTTGAGAATGACCACCACAAAACACCTTGGTTTGTTCCCAGAATGGACCTGCTCTGGCCACCTTCTTATGAGTCAAGAGTCTTGTTCCACTCACTGTTCCTGATAACCTGGCTGTTACTCGTTGATGTCACCTTATCACAGCAAAACCACAGCGTGCTCTGCGCTGTCGAATGAAAGGCCTTCAACTACTTACAACCCAAATCTCCCAAAGACCAGATTATACTTAATACTTTGCTCGCTTGATAGAATGGCCTCAGATTTTTTTCAGTGTTATGTTTCAGCAATCTCGAAAAACATTTTCTGTACTTTCAGATTCTGCAGAATTCTTCACAAATTCAAAATCAAGAGACATAAACCTAAACACTGATATCTAATATGACATATTTTCTTGCATAAGTTTCATTTCATGATGAGTAAACTAGCATAACCTAACTGTCAAAAATCAGCACCAAAATGTCAGAACTGGTATGAGATAAATTTGATTTTAAAAAATCAAAAAGGTTATTTACCTCAATAATGGCATCATCTTCCTCCTCCTCCTCCTCTTCCTCCTCTCCGAAGTCTCCTTCATCTGTCTCACTGTCTATGTCTCTCTGCAGAGTTTCTGTCTGTGGTTCTTTGTGGGTCTCTTCCACATCTGAACACAGCAATGGAACACATTGTGGTGTGCACTGCCACAGGGTGAATAGCAATGTACATAAAAATGGGGTGACGTACACTGTGCACAGAGGGTGAATATCAATGTGCATAAAAATGGGGGCGACTTACACTGTGCAATGCCACAGGGTGAATAACAATGTACATAAAAATGGGGTGACTTACACTACGCACTGCCACAGGGTGAAAAACAATGTGCAAAAAATGGGGTGACTTACACTGTGCACAGACACAGGGTGCTTAACACTGTACAGAGATGCAGGGTGCATTATACTGTACATAAACACAGGGTAAATAACAATGTGCATAAAACTGGGGGTGACTTACACTGCGCACGGCCACAGGGTGAATAACAATGTACACAAAAATGGGGCGACTTACACTGCGCACAGCCACAGAGTGAATAACAATGTACACAAAAATGGGGTGACTTACACTGTGCACTGACACAGGGTGAATAACTGTGCATAAAATGGGGTGACTTACACTGTGCACTGCCACAGGGTGAATAACAATGCGCACAAAAATGGGGTGACTTACACCGTGCACTGCCACAGGGTGAATAACAATGTGCATAAAAATGGGGTACTTACACTGCGCACTGCCACAGGGTGAATAACCGGGCATAAAATGGGGTGACTTACACTGTGCACTGCCACAGGATGAATAACAATGCGCACAAAAATGGGGTGACTTACACTGTGCACTGCCACAGGGTGAACAACAATGTGCATAAAAATGAGGTACTTACGCTGTGCACTGCCACGGGGTGAATAACAATGTACATAAAATGGGGTGACTTACACTGCGCACTGCAACAGGGTGAATAACAATGCACATAAAAATGGGGCTACTTACACTGCACACTGCCACAGGGTGAATAACAATGTGCAATAAAAAAATGGGGGTGACTTACACTGTGCCCTGCCACAGGGTGAATAACAATGTACATAAAATGGGGCGACTTACACTGTGCACTGCCACAGGGTGAATAACAATGTACATAAAAGGGGTGACTTACACTGTGCACGACCACAGGGTGAATAACAATGTGCATAAAATGGGGTGACTTACACTGTGCACGGCCACAGGGTGAATAACAATGTACATAAAATGGGGTTACCTACACTGCGCACCGCCACAGGGTGAATAACAATGTGCATAAAAAGGGGTGACTTACACTGTGCACTGCCACAGGGTGAATAACAATGTGCATAAAAATGGGGTGACGTACACTGTGCACTGCCACAGGGTGAATAACAATGTACATAAAAATGGGGTGACTTACACTGTGCACGGCCACAGGGTGAATAACAATGAGCACAAAAATGGGGCGACTTACACCGTGCACAGACACAGGATGCATTACACTGTGCACAGACACAGGGTGCTTAACACTACATAAACACAGGGTGAATTACACTGTACACATGTATAAGATGAACTATACTGTGCACAGACACATGGGTAAATTACACTGTGCATAGACACAGGATGAATTACTCTGTACACATATACAGAATGAATCATACTGAGCACACACACACTGGGTAAATTACACTGTGCATAGACATGCACTGAACCACACTGCACAGATATGGGGGTGAATGACACTGTGTACATATATGGCAGAATAACTCTGTGTACAGATATGGGGGTGAATAACACTGTGTACAGACATGGGGGTGAATGACACTGTGTACAGACATGGGGGTGAATGACACTGTATACATATTTATATGGCAGAATAACTCTGTGTGCAGATATGGGGGTGAATGACACTGTGTACAGATATGGCAGAACAACTATGTGTACAGATATGGGGGTGAATAACACTGTGTACAGACATGGGGGTGAATGACACTGTATACATATATGGCAGAATAACTCTGTGTGCAGATATGGGGGTGAATGACACTGTGTACAGATATGGCAGAACAACTATGTGTACAGATATGGGGGTGAATGACACTGTGTACAGATATGGCAGAACAACTATGTGTACAGATATAGGGGTGAATGACACTGTGTACAGATATGGCAGAATAACTCTGTGTACAGATATGGGGGTGAATGACACTGTGTACATATATGGCAGAATAACACTGTACACAGATATGGGGGTGAATGACACTGTGCAGATATGGGGGGTGTAAAGACACTGTGTACATATATGGCAGAATAACTCTGTGCACAGATATGGGGTGAATGACAATGTGTACATATATGGCAGTATAACTCTGTGTACAGATATGGGGGTGAATGACACTGTATACATATATGGCAGTATAACTCTGTGTACAGATATGGGGGTGAATGACAATGTGTACATATATGGTATAACTCTGTGCACAGATATGGGGTGAATGACAATGTGTACATATATGGCAGTATAACTCTGTGTACAGATATGGGGGTTGAATGACACTGTGTACAGACATGGGGGTGAATGACACTGTGTACATATATGGCAGAATAACTCTGTGTACAGATATGGGGGTGAATGACACTGTGTACAGACATGGGGGTGAATAACACTGTGTACATATATGGCAGAATAACTCTGTGTACAGACATGGGGGTGAATGACACTGTGTACATATATGGCAAAATAACTCTGTGTACAGATATGGGGGTGAATGACACTGTGTACATATATGGCAGAATAACTCTGTGTACAGATATGGGGGTGAATGACACTGTGTACATATATGGCAGAATAACTCTGTGTACAGATATGGGGGTGAATGACACTGTGTACATATATGGCAGTATAACTCTGTGCACAGATATGGGGGTGAATGACACTGTGTACAGACATGGCAGTATAACTCTGTGCACAGATATGGGGGTGAATGACAGTGTGTGTACAGATATGGCAGGGAGAATAACTCTGTGCACAGATATGGGGGTGAATGACACTGTGTACAGACATGGCAGAATAACTCTGTGCACAGATATGGGGGTGAATGACACTGTGTACAGACATGGGGGTGAATGACACTGTGTACAGACATGGGGGTGAATGACACTGTGTACAGACATGGCAGAATAACTCTGTGCACAGATATGGGGGTGAATGATACTGTGTACAGACATGGGATGAACAACATTTCGCACAGATAGAGGGAGAATCATCTCTGCACAGATCTTATCATTTTTAACAACTTGTTCTCTGCACAGACATCATCACTGACTGTCATAGGCTACTGCATGTTTTACACAGTTCTCCTTGGACAGCAATACACTTACACATATCCCATTACTCACAGGCTGAGTTTGCTTTGCACAAATCACATCACCCAGGCTGGCATTTGCACATCATCACCAGGCGTCATGCTTTGCACAAATCACATCACCCAGGCTGTCATGCTTTGCACAAATCACATCACCCAGGCTGTCATGCTTTGCACAAATCACATCACCCAGGCTTTCATGCTTTGCACAGCTTCCATCACTTGTAGGCTGAGAAACATTCAAACAGATCTCATTTCTCATAAGTCTGGTACACTCACACAGCTCTTATCACTCAGGCTGAGGTATGCTCTGCATAGACCTCATCATTCACAGGCTGAGGTATGCTCTGCATAGACATCATCATTCACAGGCTGAGGTATGCTCTGCATAGACTCATCATTCATAGGCTGAGGTATGCTCTGCATAGACATCATCATTCATAGGCTAGGTATGCTCTGCATAGACCTCATCATTCATAGGCTGAGGTATGCTCTGCATAGACATCATTCATGGCTGAGGTATGCTCTGCATAGACATCATCATTCATAGGCTGAGGTATGCTCTGCATAGACTCATCATTCATAGGCTGAGGTATGCTCTGCATAGACATCATCATTCATAGGCTGAGGTATGCTCTGCATAGACTCATCATTCATAGGCTGAGGTATGCTCTGCATAGCACATCATTCATAGGCTGAGGTATGCTCTGCATAGACCTCATCATTCATGGCTGAGGTATGCTCTGCATAGACATCTCATTCATAGGCTGAGGTATGCTGCATGACCATCATCACAGCTGAGGTATGCTCTGCATAGCTCCATTCATAGGCTGAGGTATGCTCTGCATAGACCATCATTCATAGGCTGAGGTATGCTCTGCATAGACCTCATTCATAGGCTGAGGTATGCTCTGCATAGACCTCATTCATAGGCTGAGGTATGCTCTGCATAGACTCATTCATAGGCTGAGGTATGCTCTGCATAGACCATCATTCATGGCTGAGGTATGCTCTGCATAGACCTCATTCATAGGCTTGAGGTATGCTCTGCATAGACCTCATTCATAGGCTGAGGTATGCTCTGCATAGACTCATTCATAGGCTGAGGTATGCTCTGATAGACTCATTCATAGGCTGAGGTATGCTCTGCATAGACCTCATTCATAGGCTGAGGTATGCTCTGCATAGACCTCATCATTCATTGGCTGAGGTATGCTCTGCATAGACCTCATTCATAGGCTGAGGTATGCTCTGCATAGACCTCATTCATAGGCTGAGGTATGCTCTGTATAGACCTTATTCATAGGCTGAGGTATGCTCTGTTAGACTCATCATAGGCTGAGGTATGCTCTGTATAGACTCATCATTCATAGGCTGAGGTATGCTCTGTATAGACCTCATTCATAGGCTGAGGTATGCTCTGCATAGACTCATTCATAGGCTGAGGTATGCTCTGATAGACCTCATTCATAGGCTGAGGTATGCTCTGTATAGACCTCATTCGCGAGTTGCTCTGCTAGACTCATTCATAGGCTGAGGTATCCGTATAGACCTCACATTCATAGCTGAGTTTTTAGTAGACCTCATTTAGGTGAGGTGCTCTGCTTAGACCATTCATATAGGCTAGTATGCTCTGCAAGACCTCATCATAGCTGAGGTATCATCATAGACTATTCAAGCGAGTATCTCTGTAATAGACCATTCATGCTTAGGTATGCTTGCATAGACACCATTCTAGCTGAGGTATGCTCTTGCATAACAATCATTCATTGCTGAGGAATGCTTGTATAGACATCATTTATAGGTGGATGCTCGCATAGCCTACTGCATGGCTAGGTGCACTGCATAGACATCATTCATTGCTGAGGTATTGCTCTGCATAGACTCATTCATAAAGCTGAGGTATGCTCTCATAACCCATTCAAAAGGCTGAGTATGCTCTGTATAGTACAATTCATGCTGAGGTATGCTCTGATAAGCTGAGGTATGTCTCTGCATAGACATTCTTTCATAGGGTGATATGCTTGCATGAACTCATTCATAGGGAGGAATGCTCTGTATAGACATTTTATAGGCTGAGTATGCTTGCATAGACATCTTTCATAGGTGAGGTATGCTCTGCATAGACCTATTCAAGTTTGAGGAATGCTCTTAAAGACATCTTTCATAGGCTGAGGTATGACCTGCAATAGACCTCACTATCACAGGTAGGATGCTTGCATAGACTATCATTCATTGTTCAGAATTCATCATCTCCAATCCAAAATGATTTTTAGTATGCTTTTGAAAATGGTTCACTAACAGTTAATATACATGCAATCGACCTACTGAAACATCTAAACAAGAATACCTAAAGACAGTGGGTTCCCCGAAGATGAGTATGCTGCCTTAATGCGGATAAAAAGTCATACAACAAACTCCACTGCCTGCATACAGGGATGTCGCAGGAGTATCAGCCTGCGAACGCAGAAAGAAAGAAAGAACTAAAGACAGTCTTCTTAATCATGTTGCATTTTGAGGTTGCTCACCTTCATCATCAAATTCCTCAAATTCTGCAAAGTCGTTGTCATCAACAACAGCATCATGAGGACTGCCACATCGGGCGTACTGCACTGTCGTCAGTGCCAGCATGACAAACAGCCACACACGCTTCATCTTGGCAACTGCAAACATACATCATAACACACTATGTCTTCATCCATGCAAAACTTGCTTTTCTAGTTCACAATTACAGCAGAGAGAAGTGTTATGACACAGCATGATAAGTAAGAATCAATTCTGCTATATAGGTATGCTTTTTTTGTATTGAACTTATGACAGGAAAAAAACACACACAGAAAAAGTTTTTTTCATTCAAAATATACATCATTTCAAATTGACTACAATAAATTACCTACCAGATTTTCAGGTTTCAAAATACACTTCAATTTGAAAAGAGAACAATTCACCACTGATCAAGTAAAGGATGTACCACAGGTTTCTTGTGAAGAGATATATCTCTCAATCAGAGATTTGCTTTCAAGAAAAACAGAAAAGACTGCTGAATCTCTCAAACAAATTTATCACTGAATGAATCCCTGGAAATATATCCTTCCACCAGCACTAATCAGCTCACAGCAATGGGATCCAGAAACTTAGAAAACCTGGTTCCAGTGCAGGGATGTTTGGAGACTGCTTCAAAGTGAACATGTTGACTTTTATACCGAGGAAGAAAAAAAAAGCTTACTTCCAGCTGTTCTGTGGAACTAAAATTAAAACCCTATGGTTTTGCAACACACACACACACACACACACACACACACACACACACACACACACACACACATGTTCACACACGCATGTGCATGCGAACGCATGCACACATGCTCGCTCTCATTATGTACATGTGTACACACACACACACACACACATACACACACTCACACACACACACACACAACACACACACACACACACACACACACGAAAAAAACAATGACTGAGACCTTTATTTTAAAAAATTGTTTCTAAAAGAAAAAAAATGCTGTTTCTGATTTAAATAAAAAATAAACAGAGAAAACCACACCATAAAATTTAAAGTTCATATTTGTTTGTTTCCTCAAACTTGTTTGGAGTGTCACAGACTGAAAAGAAACGTTCTGTCATACAGCAGCCAAGTCTTCATTCAATGCTGTTATCACGCACAAACAGCACTCTGCTCTGGGAATCAGCACAACACAGACCACCAATACTGACTGACACATGTGGCATAATAGGATTCACAGCCAATCCTTGGATCAATAGACAAACTATGCATGTGTGTGTGAGGGGATGGTAGTCATGGCTGTCATGCAAAACAAAAAAAGACAAAGAAAAGGAAAAAAGAAAAAATGTAAAAAGCCATTCCTAGTGATCAAACATCAGCAATCTAAAGACTAGGATTCAAATCAAAGGCTATAGAATATGGTTAAATTTGATTAAACTGGTGGCATGGTTCCTGCAATTTTGCACTGCAACTGTTTTGCCCTGGATGTAAAGGGATTACCTGATAAATGTGAAGAAACTGACTGGATCATATCCCTTTTGGCATACTGTATAAAACCTTTTGGAAATCCTGCACATAATGGGCTTACTTCAAATTACAAACCCATCATATAACTTTCCTTTTGTTACCAACATTTTTGACCAAATAATTCAAACTTTATCAACCCACAAGTTCATTTGGTATTTGAAGAACATTTTGATGTTTTCTAGTTAAACTCACTTTGATCTTGATGGACTGAAAACACAATGGAGGAAAACATATTTGAAGATAAGTTAGTGTTGAGACTAACGAATGGCTACATAGTACATTCATATTCACTCCCATAATTCCATAAAAGAAGATAACCTACTGATGGATAACAGCTCAAGAGATAATTCAGAACGCTTCCTACCACCAGCATATTACCTTCTCCTACAGAACCAAATACTTTTATGTGTTTTGTTTATATACATCTACAAATAACAAGGGAGGAAGCAAGTTTCGTATGGACCATCAATATCTAAAGATCAATCTATAGAAAAAGGTCTACATGTAATTCATACATCAATAAAATGTGTTAATTCTGAATTCAATTTAGCATTGTGTTTTTCAGTTTTACATCAATCACTCATTACCTGAACAGTTAATACATTTTTTGCAAACATCATAATGAAATCAATGGTATCATCTGTTTTAATATGTTCATCCATACCAAAATGTCAGAAGCATGTGAAAAGCTAACGCTAAAACATTTTTGTACTTCTCATTAAACATGCATTCAAGAGAATTCCAGTACAATTTAACAGGTCAACAGTTAAAAGAACAGCAACCAACAACAACAAGTATAGAAGGGAACAAAAAACGCTGGTACAATGGAGAAATCAGAAGAGAGAGACACAGGTCAGGAAAAGGTCAGGATAACCAGGAGAAGAAAGGTCATCACTGTGACAGGAAAGCAGGAGCCAGACAGGGTGGAGTCAGAGGGGCCAAAAATATCAATGGCTCAGGCTCCTCTACTAAAAAAACAACAAAGAATCCCCACTTTTTATAGGGTGTTTTAACACAAATGTAAAAACAAGAAAAAAAACCCCACTTTTTATAGGGTGTTTTAACACAAATGTCGACATTACTATTAATACAAATCTCTAGTGAGTGTCAACCTTAAGCGATATGTGTGAAGGATTTTACTCCAGTATCATAAAGCTTGTTGTCCAGGTGATCACGTGAAGGTGACTGGTTATCACTGATTTACTAACAATTATTCTGTATGGTTTGCAATGCGTCAGAGCAGAGCTATGTAAACAGGCTGAAGGCATGACAGCTTGGTCTGGATGGCAGACACACAAGAGGTTTGGGGGTCTGAGTTACCACTGTTTGATAATGACTGGCTTTTACTAGGCACTACTGACAGGTGGCACTGAACTTTCTCTTCTGCAACTTAATTCAAAATGGTAGTTTATGCGTTTTACCCCTAATGACATTTGGAGTAACAATTCACATACTTTCTCATTCAATAGTTTATGGGATACAACTGCATTTTTAAGTCTAAAATAATGCATGTTTCTATCCACTTTACTTTCATACTGTGGTTGTTCACATACAGTGTATTTAATTTCCTGCAATAAAATAGACTGAAAGTGAAGTTCAGTGAATTTCTCACTTTTACTGGCAGTGGGGAAAAGACCAGCAGACCTTGACCTACCAATCTCATTTATTGGTAATGAGGTAAAATTCGGTTTTTGGTTGATGTTGCCTTTAATTGTTTCAATCCCCAGTAATGAGTGAGCAGATTTTACTTTAGGGTGGATCAGTTTTTTGTTTGCAAATGTTTTTATCTTCAACTTCTTAATGTTACGCATCATAAAACATTTTCTGTGTGGCCAAGCTGACATTTCTTTATCTAAAATGTAGTACAGACCTGGAACAACAATTCTGAATGGTTTCATCAAAATATTCTCTGTAGTAGTATGATCACAAAGAACCAAGTAAAAAGGTTGAGTCATTATTCCTCAGCATAAAGCATGCACATAGTCTCAACAATGAAGGGGTTAATTACAGTCAGATCTCATGTTTTAGTTGCACAAGATTTGATTATCCTAGACAGACTTGGCTGAGGACACATCACAAGCTAGTCTTGAATGCAGAGTTGCAGTATTCTCATTGCTAAACAAACTTATTACATCACCATCTTTTCAAACCAAACCACTACTGACGAGATCAACAACAAATGTTGACAGACTTAGTTTTCACTTATGAAGATGGGATGTCCAAGAACTAGTCTTGTATTAGTAAGTAAGACAGAACAGAGGAAATTTTTTTTTTTTTTTTTTTTTTTGCTGTCCCAACCTCTGCGCCACCTCAGAGGCAGTGCACCCATCGCCGCTCATCCCGACACCCTGTCCACAGCCACAGCCCGGTCGGCCCGCCGCAGCCCCGGCACCGGCAATCCACAGGGAGCAGTCAATGTCAAGTCGTCAAGAGGCAACACACCGGAGGAGACACTGCACTGCTGCAGAGTCACTTCGGTGGTGTTCAGTGGCGCCTGTTCTGATCTAACATACGCAGGACACCAGCTACTAAGCCACCTACTGACGACAATAATTGCTTAGTCGCTGAGCCGGCGTGAGTGAGCTCTCCCTACGGAGGGCGCCACCACGTCCGTCCAACGACAGCCCCCATGGACTTGCCGACACCAGTGACCCCGACGGAACCAAACCAAGGCCACAGACGTGGAGAGGACATCGGAACTGAGGTCACCATGAGAGCAGGGCATGAACCGCCACAGAATTCGAGACTTTTTTTTTTTAATGCTGATTGATGAGGATGAGGATGATTAAGATGATGCTACGGATTTCCATTTCGGTCTGAGACTACATGACAGGGCTGTACTCTACGCTTCCTTTCATAATATATCCCAGCATCAACCAGGCCCGAGAGACACAGGCACCTGCAGTGTTGGTCAGGAAATTTGAGCAACACTCTCAGAAACGCAGCCATTAACTGATTAAGTGGATGAAACTCGACTGTGTGGTCCCAGTCTTCCCATCCCAACTGAGTCCGCAGCAAACTCAACTCTGGGTAGGAGCCGGTCGGGGCAGAAAAACCCACATGACTCTGATGGGATTCGAACCCACGACCTCCATGCCGGGAGTCCGCGACGCTAACCACTTCGCCACGGCGGCTGGTGAGGAAAATATTTTGCTAGTTAGCCAACACCGTCCAAATCATGCAGATCTTTTATGCAAAGTGACACCTGTTGTGTGAGGTCTTCCAAAAACTATGGGCGGTTTTCTCTGCCTGCTGTGCCCAGCAAGAAGTATTGAACTGTAGGAAGCATGTCATGTGACACACTGTGTCCGTGTGTGTGCTGGTGTATGAATGCCTGCAAGCATGCGTGTGTGTATGTGTGTACATGTGTGTGTGTGTGTGTGTGTGTGTGTGTGTGTGTGTGGTGTGTGTGTGTGGTGTGTGTGTGTGTGTGTGTGTAGTAGTAGTAGTAGTAGTAGTAGTAGTAGTAGTAGTAGTACTTTAATTTAACGTCTTTTCACAAACTATGTGATATTAGACATTACAAGAAAGAAGAGATAGACAGGCAAATAGAGGGAGACAGAGTTTGTTCATGTTGCTTACAAGTGTGTGTTGTGTGTGTGTGTGTGTGTGTGTGTGTGTGTGTGTGTGTGTGTGTGTGTGTGTGTGGGTGCGCGCGCGCGGGGGGGGGGGGGGGGGGAGTGAGCGGAGGGTGGTGTACATAACATCAGAAAACAATTAGACAGACAAACGAATAAACAAACAAACCTACACACACTGTCAATATCAGATTAAAGGGAATACCTAACTGGACTACAAATCAAGCAGAAAGTAACTTTCAAAGCAAAATCAACATCAGAAAAAATATTTGTCACAGACATGCCTGATAAATATGGCAGAAATGCCTTGAGAGGCACACATTCAAACAAAACATGACCTCTTGTCAATTTTGTTTCCCCGGATATGCATTTAGTTGCAGAGCTATATTTAGTTCTAAAAGCATCCAGTTTCAATCGATGAAATATTGAAACGAAGTTTCTGTATTATATGTGCAGATTTTGGATGCTTTTGAAATGATCAATACTAAAAAGAGGATTATTTTGTGTCTGAACATCAGTAACAGCTTTGTTTTGCTCATTTCTAAAATATTCCCACGCTGTTTGTTTTAAAATTTGCCGACTCTCTTTCAAAGTGAATGGTTCTCATTCAACGCCTTCTTCCTTGCGCTGAACCCTAAGCGATCTGAAGCGATCAAAGCTAAGTGAATTTTCGTTGTTTCATTCGTTTATGTCTTACCTGAGGAAGACCTAAGAGGTCGAAACGCGTTGTGCTTTGTCTTGTGACTCGTTTGTCCACGTTCTCTGGGCGGTTCGCTAACATTTATTTAAGATTGGTATGGAAATAGTTTGTACCCTCGTTCCATTTTCAGCGCCTTTTTTCGCACATCTGTCAGCAAGTTCATTGCCCGAAATTCCACAGTGTGAAGGAACCAGAAGGAACACTGCATATAATTATGTGTGTGTGTGTGTGTGTGTGTGTGTGTGTGTGTGTGTGTGTGTGTGTATGCATATGTGTGAGTGTGAGTGTGCATACATGTATGTTACTTGTCCTTCACCTCTTCTCTCTCTTCCCCCATCCTGCCTCCCCCAGTCTACTAATGGCCTGCTTACCACTACCAGATTCAACACAGATATTTCCTGTTCCATGGTTCCTGACACACTGGATTTATCTATTTGACTTTTCTAATTACCTGCTAATTAATTACTTAATTTGATTGCAGATTTTATATATTTTTTGTTATTTTAATTTTCATTGTAATTTGAAATGTTAACCTTGTGTACTTTTATTATGTTATATGCCTATCCACTCATGCGCACACACATACACATATGTACACACATGCAAACACTACATCTATGTGGCACAGACATGCTAGTTAGGTATCTAACGTATTGGGTTGATGGGCAGATCAGACATCTGCAAAGTCCTCCTCATAAAGCCTTCGTTTAAAATTCTTTCATCAGAGTTACCAATCTATTTATCCATCAGCAGAAATCAGCATCTTTTCAAGACCAATTCTTGAATATGCCAGCTCTGTCTGGGACCCTCACACCCAGGGGAATATCAGCAAGCTCGAAGCAGTACAGCGGCGTGCGGTGCGCTTCGTTCTGAACCGCTACCATAACACCTCAAGTGTGAGTAACATGCTGGACTACCTGGGCTGGCCATCACTTCAGGACCAGAGGAAGAAGGCAAGGATCAGCAGGCTGCGAAAGATTCGCCAGTGCAAGGTCCAAGTAAACCACAGCAAGCTGCAGTCAGCGCCATGCCGCAAGAGGAGAGGCCATGACCAGCAGTATAAACAAATACAGTGCAGGTCAGACTACAGATGCTTCTCCTTCTTCCCATGGACCATCAGGGACTGGAACGCCCTTACTGCCGAAGAAGCTGAGGAAGCTACAGCTACTGACACTCCTGGCAGCTCACAGTTGTCAAGAGGACAGTAGCACCAACCAACCAGCAGTCCCATCCCCCCCCCCCTCCCGCATTGTTAGTGTTATAAAACATGGCACCCTTCCCTACTCTCCCGTTGGTTTCTTTTGTTTCTGCTGGCATGGCGACTTGTGGGCCCGGCCAACATCATTTTTGGTTTCCCTTTCTTTTTAAACCCACCAGGAAGTCACGGCACCCCCACCTCCCTCCACAAAGTAACAGCAGCAAAAAAAAAATCAGCAAGTTGATTGGGCTGCTAAAACCCAAGAAAAAGAAATCTTTGCACTGTTGGTTATAACTTCAGATGGGGTTGCAAAAGGCCCCCTTTGATCAAATGAAAACAACTTTTAAAAAACCGTTGCCCCCTGGAATTAGAGGCAAACAGTTAGAATGCCTTAAGTTTTTTAAAAAACAGCGGGACACGTTTTTTTACCTGAAGTGCAAAATTTTACTGTACAGATCATACTCCCCAAGTGCTTTTCTCACCTGTCCCCCCACGGGGGGGCCCAAAATTACCGAATTTTGGAAAGATTGATGACATGTTTTTAAAGGCAGCCTAGTTTGACGATCTGTTAAAGTAAGGGCCTATTTGACTGTTGAGTAAGGCACTAGGCGCCTTTTTTGACTGACATCAATGAAAGGGCAGCCTAGTTTGACTGATCTAAAGATCAGATACAAGGGATGACCTTTTTAAAAAGGCATTTTATTGTTAACTTGGAGCAAATCAAAACCTTAGTTTAGAGATTACCACAAATTTGCTTTTTTCGGGTAATGCTACCCCAAAAATTTTGATGAGAAAATTTAATTGCATATGAAAAAATTTTAACTTACCATGTCTTGAACGGGTGAACGAGGGCGTTTTTTTCATTTTGAAGACCAGTGCACATTTTTCTGGTGTTTAAACAGAGCGAAGCTCCAACGATGCCGAGAGCACGCGATCCACCCCAGGTCACAGCTCCACGCACCCCCATAACCCCCAAAATGAAAACCCTCCGAGAGAAGGGGGAAACCCTTTTTTAAGGGAAAAGGGCTTGCCAAAAACCCTCTGATGACATACCAGTTCCCAATTTTTAAAAATAAAAAGACAAAGAAGACTCCAGGCATTCGGGGCGTTCAACCAAAACGGCGCGGGTGAACCAGGTACCGTTTTCGAGTGCCCAATTTTAGGGAGAACCCCCTCCCACACTTCAAAGCTCAATCCACTGACCAAAAATTTCAAAAAAAGCAATCACATAAAACAAAAAGCTGATATCTTTTTTATAGGGGTAAAGATTGAACACTCACCAAAGAAATAATTCCAATTGTCCATTAAATGTAATGACCCTTTTTTAAAAACTCAGGATGCCGTCATAGTAAAAACGCAGATTAATCTTCCCTTATTGAAAACCGTGCGCACGGTTTTTTTGTAAAACCCCCTTTCCCCCTGCACACTTTTTTTTTCTCTCCCAAAGTCGAGAGGGGCACAACATAAAAATTTTTGAAATCACGTGAGGTGCACGATTTTAAAGGGTTCGAAGACCAATCCATGAAATGGGGTTATCTCTCCCCCACCCCGTAAATCAGGATCCCCCCAAAGGCCTGTTTTTGGGCCCGACTTTTCCTATTGTACTCAACGACCCCCCTATTTTGGGAACAGCAAAAAAAAAACTTTTCGAAGCACAGCCTTTCTTTATAAGAAAATTAAAGGAACCCAAAACCCAAAACTACTCCAAAAAAGACCTGGACGCATTTAAAGGGCGGGGAAAAAAATGGGAAAATGAACTTAACCCCAGAAAGCAACATCATCCGCTCCTAGCAGACAAGAATAAACCACCGCTAGTGTCCCCCTCTACCCCATGGACGGGCCCAGAGACGACCCCAAAGAAAGCAAAACCTGGGGGGTTTCCATATCAAATACCCCAAATTGACCCCGCCACATCAAAAAACACCGCAAAAGGAAACAAAAAAAGTGGGGTTTCCCAGCGCAACTTTAAAAATGTACAACAAAAGTTAAAGCGGGAACCTAACCACCAAGGCGCCCCCCATTAGAATACGCGTCAACTGGTGGGGTCCACTGAAGGGAAAAAAAGAAATCACCCCGAAGCGTAAAAAAGAGCACCCGATACACCCACACAACTACTTTGAAAAAACAAACCCGGGTTGTACCCTATACTCAACCCCCTTTGGATGGGAGTCAATGGAAGAAAGAAAACAAAAAACAAAAATGCTTACAAGATCAACCAATTGTTGGGAAACTCCCTGAAACCTCAAGACTTGGACCCAAGAACAAAGGGGCAAGGGTATAAACCAACAAAGGATTTCCACAAGGGAATAAACAATACCTTTTCCCAAGGACAATCTCAGACTGGAACCCCCCCACCCTAGCATCACAACGTCACTAGAGATTTCCCATCCGACTCTTGGGAGCGGGGTCTGCAGCCACTTGTTTTGGCCCCCCTGACCCTCCCCACTGCCTGTACATAGTCTTAATTGCCCCCCCCCCCCCCCCCCCCCAACCTAGCTAGTGCCCACCTCTTCAAATCGCACTAGTTTTTAACTCAGCCGAATTCCTGGATCACCTTCCGCGGCGCCGATCACGACACGCCACGCAGGACCACATACGTTCAGCAAATGAACCCGGCCTTACGGAGAGAAGAAGAAATGAAAATGGCGTGTGGCTGACAGTGAGGACAGGGGTTTTCGTTTGCTGGGGGAGGTTTTCAATGGTACCGTTTAAGGCCAATCTGGAAAAAAAAAAAAAAAAAAAAGGGAAAATACGTGTGAAACCGTGAGGACCTGGTTAAATTTTTGCATTGAAATGTGTGTGCATGATGATGAGACTGAAATAATATGTTGAAACTACACTAAAAAGTCTGAGTTATGTGTATGGTGAAGTTATTAGTTCTTAATTAAAGAGGCGGGGGAAAGGGGAAAGACACTCTTTTCGTTGTTAAACTTAAAAGAAAAATTACCCTTCCGAGGCCTATGTTGGTGCCATGTTGACCGCAGGCCTGTGTGTTGTGTGCCACGTTGTCAGTAGGCCTATGGTTTTGTGCCCCGATTCAGAAGGCCTATTGTTTTGTGCCACGATGCCCTAGGCCTATGTTGTGTGCCAATGTTGTCGTAAGGCCAATGGTTGTGTGTCACGTTATCCGAGGCCTATGTTGAGTGCCACTTTTCAGTAGGCCTAGGTTTTGTGGTGCCACTTGTCCGTAGGTCCATATGGTTTGTGTGCCACGTTGCCCGTAGGCCTAGGTTTGTGCCACGTTTACCGTAGGCCTATGGTTTGTGTGCCACGTTGTCCCGTAGGCCTATGGTTGTGTGCCACGTTGTCCGTAGGCCAAATGGTTGAGAGCCACTTTGTCCGTAGGCCTAATGGTTGTGAGCCACGTTGTCCGTAGGCCTATTGTTGTGTGCCCGTTGTCCGATGGCCTATGGTTGTGAGCCATTTCCCCTCGGCCTATGGTTGTGTGCCACTTAGTCCGTAGTAGCCTATGTGCTCTGTCCACGATTGTCCGTAGGTAGGCCTATGGTTGATGCTAACGTTGTCCGTAGCCAATGGTATTGTGCCACTTTGTCCGTAGGTAGGCCTAAGCTGTGTGGCCACGTTGCCATAGTAGGCCTATGGTTTGTGTGTTACGTTGTCCCGTAAGCCTATGGGTTTGTGTGCCCTTGTCCGTAGGTAGGCTTATGTTTGTGTGCCGCGTTGTCCGTAAGCCTAATGGTTGTGCGCCAGGTTGTCACGTAGACCAATGGCTGTGTGCCACGTTGTCCATAGGTAGGCCCTATGGCTGTGTGCCACGTTGTCCGTAGGCCTATGTTTTGTGCCACGTTGGTCCGTAGGTAGGCTATGGAGTGCGCCCAGTTGTCCCCGTAGGCCTATGGTTTGTTTGCCACATTTCCGTAGGTAGGCCTATGCTGTGTGCTACATGTCCGTAGTATGGCCAGATTGTTTGTGCCACGTTGTCTGTAGGCCTATGGTTGTTGTGCCACGTCAGTCCGTAGTCGGCCTATGGTTGTGTGCGCGTTGTCCGTAGGCCTATGTTGTGAGCCGCGTTTGTCCATAGGCCAATGGTTGTGTGCCATGTTTGTCCGTAGGCCTATGGTTGTGATGCCGCATTGTCCATAGGCCTATGTTTGGGTGTGCATTGTTGTCCTCAGCCTATGGGCTGTGCGCCAGTTTGTCTGTAGGCCTATGTTGTGTGCCATGTTTTGTACGTAGCCTATGGTTGTGTGCCGCATTGTCCATAGGCCTAAGGTTTGTGTGCCATGAATGTCCCGTAGCCTATGGTTTGTGCCAGCCGTTGTCCCCCATAACCTATGGTGTGTGCCTTGTTGTCCCGTAGGCCTATGGTTGTGTGCTGCGTTGTCCATAGGCCTATGGTTGGTGCCATGTTCGTCCGTAGGCCTATGGTTTTGTGCGCCAGTGTACCGTAGGCCTATGGGTTGTGTGCCATGTTTGTCTGTAGGCCAAGGTTGTGTGGCCACTTGTCCGTAGGCCTATGGTTGGTGTGCCATGTTGTCCGTAGGCCTATGGTTATGTGTGCTACAATTGTCCGTAGGCTATGGTTTTGTGTGCCATGTTGTCTGTAGGCCTATGGTTGTGGGCCCATGTTGTCCGCAGACCTTACAGGTAGGCTTTATGGTTTGTGAGTGCCGCATTGTCCCGTAAGGCCTATGTTGTGTGCAATGTTGTCCGTAGGCTATGGTTGTGTGCCATGTTGTCCGTAGGCCTATGGTTGTGTGACATGTTTTCCGTATGGCCTATGTATTGTGCGCCAGGTTGTCCGTAGCCTATGGTTGGTTTGCCAACATTGTTCGTAGTAGGCCTATGGCTCTGGGCACGATGACGCGTAGGTAGGCCAAAGGATGTGTGCCACGTGTCCGTAGGCCTATTGGTTGTGTGCCACGTGTCCGTAGGTAGGGCCATGGTTGTATGCCGCGTTTCCGTAAGGCCTATGGGTTTGGTGTGCCATGTTGTCCGTAGTCCTATGGCTGTGTGCCACGTTGTCCGTAGGCCTATCGTTGAGTGCCATATGTCATGAGGCCTATGGATGTGTGCCGCGTTGTCCGTAGCCTATGGTTGTGTGGCCATGTGTCCGTAGGCCTTGTTGTGTGCCATGTATGTCCATAGGTGTAAATGGTTTGTGCCATGTTGTCCGAAGGTAGCCTAATGGCTGTGTGCCACGTTGTTCGAAGGCCTATGGTTGTGTGCCATGTTGTCCTGTAGGCTATGGTTGTGTGCCATGTTGTCCGTAAGCCAATGGATGTGTGCCATTTGCCCGTAGGCCTATGGTTAGTGTGCCGTGTTGTCCCGAGCCAATGGTTTGTGCCACGGTGTCCGTAGGAAGGCTATGGCTCTGTGCCACGTTGTCCGTAAGGTAGGGCCTATGGTTGTGTTCCACGTTGTCCGTATGCCTAAGGTTTGTGTGCCACGTTGTTCCGTAGGTAGGCCTATGGTTGTGTGCCGCGTTGTCCCGTAGGCCTAAGGAGTGTGCCATGTTGTTCCGTAGGCCCATGGTTGTGTGCACGTTGTCCAAAGGCCTATGGATGTGTGCCATGTTGTCCGTAGGCCATGTTGTGTGCCGCGTTGTCCGTAGGCCTATGGATTTGTGCCATGTGGACCTAGCCTAAGTTGTGCGCCAGGTTGTCCGTAGGCCCTAGATTGGTGCCATGTTGTCCGTAGTAGGCCTAATGGCTGTGGCCACGTTGTCTGTAGGCCTAAGGTTGTGTGCCATGTTTGTCCGAATGCCTATGGTTGTGTGCCATGTTGTCCGTAGGCCTAGGATTGAGTTCCATGTTGTCCGTAGGCCCAATGGTTGTGGTGTCGCATTTGTCCGTTGTAGGCCTACATGGTTTGTGTGCCATGTAGTCCGATAGGCTTTGTTGAGTGCCAGGTTGTCCTTACCAATGTTTGTGCCATTTTGATCCGTAGGCCATATGGTTGTGCGCCAGGTTGTCCGTATGCCCTATGTTGTGTGCCCATGTTGTCCGTAGGTAGGCCTATGGCTCTGTGCCACGTTGTCCGTTAGGCCAATGGTATTGTTGCCATGTGTCCGTATAGGCCTAGGTTGTGTGCCTATGTAGTGTCCGTTAGGCCTATGGTTGTGTGCATTTTGGTCCGTAAGGCCTATGGTTGTGTGTCTTGTTGTTCGTAGCCATGGTTGTGTGGCCGCGTTGTCCCCGTAGCCTATGGGTTGAGTCCATGTTGTCCGTATAGGCCTACGGATTGTGCGCAGGTTGTCCGTAGGCCTATGGTTTGTGTGCCATGAAGTCCGAGGTAGGCCTAAGGTTGTGTGCCACGTGTCTGTAGCCTATGGTAGTGTTGCCATGTTGTCGCTAGGCCCATGGTTGTGTGCCATGTTGTCCTAGCCTAATGGATTGGTGTGCCATGTTGCCCGGAGGCCCTATGGTTTGTGCCACTTGTCCGTATGTAGGGCCTATGTTTGTGTGCCAATGTTGTCCGTAGGCCTACGGTTGTGTGGCTATGTTGTCCGAGGTAGGCCTATGGTTTGTGTGCCATGATGCCTTAGGCCTATGGTTTGTGTGCCATGTTGTCCGCAGACCTGTGGTTTGTGCCACGATGCCAGTAATGCCTAAGGGAGTGTGCCACGTTGATCGTAGGCCTATGGATGTGTGCCACGTTGCTGAGCAAGGGTCTTGACAACTACCAGCTTTTACAACGTACAAAATCCGCACTGTGACAAGAGAAAGGCTTGATGAGCAGGCTGAACCGTTTGTGTATAAAATTCAAATGGGAGGATACCTGCATTGGTAGAGATATCGCTGAAATCGCGTTCCATCGTGACACGCAGAATTGCTTTGACAGGATTTTTTTGTTTAGAACATCTGTCCAAGATTTCCAAAAAGGATGAACATTATACACTTTTATAGAAGAAAATCAATGAAATCAATTACCTAAATGCGTTGAAAGAACTTCAGTACAGAGCTGACTAATTGACTGCTGATGGGGATAATACATTTGGAACATGCTTGCAACTGTGATTATTCAGTAAATATTTTTTCTTTTATTGGATATGAAGCTTGAGTGATTGAGATAAAAAATTTGTATATCGATATCAGTTGTTTTCTTGAAAATGTCCTCTGACCTAAAATCAACAAAACAACAACAACCCACCTTCTCTTCCATGAAAAGTGTAAGAAACAGGGTGTGACACCATGCAAGTCGATGTCAAGATAAAGACATATTGCCCGATTGGGTTCACTTGATAGTGTAATGCCGTACACGCTAGTCATGGCACAAATCCGTTCGTTACTGGTATTTTGTTGACCATTAATAGGAAAGCACGAGAAGTTTCAGGCTTCTTGGTTACTTCTTGTGGCGTTTTACGTTTTTGGTACCTTGGAAAGTTGATTTAACATCAAACTGACTGGTTTACCTTTTGGGGGGGCCGTTTATCTTCGTCCAAGTAATTTCCTCCCCTCACTCTTTGGACCTTCAAAACAAAGACTTAATTCATGTTCTTAAGCGTTTTTGTCACGCGCGCACACACACACACACACACACACACACACACACACACAACACACACATATAATATATATATAAATATATATATAATATTAAAAATATTATAAATATATAAAAATATATATATATTATATATATATAAAAAAATAAAAAAGCTTTCTCTTATGTTTTAGATTGGAAGAAAACAGGGGGAGATATGCATACAATTCTGCAGTGGTAGTTAATTTCATGCCTAACTAACCAATATGTGCTAGAGAGGGTGAATGGGGGAATAATAAATACTTCTCAAAAATGACCTTCAGCAAGCTTATATGGTCTCCAAGGGGAGACATTCCTCCAATGGGGAGAAAACTCACAAACATATAACTCCTGGACAGAAACCGTTATTTCGAAACCTGATTGTTTCTCCTCAGTGACCGCTATGGAAGTGTAAACTTGAAACTCCTCTGGCCTATTCGGTATTAAGAAGAATGCTTTTCCCCAAAAAAGGCTGGTAGTGCAATACCGTCGTATGTTTTGTTGTATACTGCAGATAATGTATCTTATCTCCCCCTATTTCTTCACTCTAAGACATAAGAGCAAGCTTTGTTTTATAATTGAATATTCTTGCAGATCATGCCAAAACCAAGCTGCTTCTGTAAGAGTTGCTGGAATGGTGCTCCGGTTATTTATCCTTAGGAATGTAATAGTCTATTATACACATATATCTAATGGGGGAAAAAAAAAGGGGCAGCAGAGGGACATCCCGGAGCATGAACCGGGTGGGGCCCAAACCCCCCCCTGAGTGCAAGAAAAGGGGCCGAAACCTTCCTAAGGGGGCTTCTTTTCTAAACTCTCTGCTCCCACCTCCCACGATTTTCCTTTCTACTCTACATATATAATAAAATCGGGTTTCCAATATGGGTATCTGCCAGGGAGAAAAGTTGGAAAGTTTTCGCTCCTTTGGAGATTGTCTTTCCCCTTAAGACTATAACTTCTAAAGGGCCTTTTTGAGAACAGTTATTTATTTTTCCACCCATTCCCCCCACTAAAGCACCTGTTAGTTAGGCGAATTACTTCCACGCAGATAGAATGCTTATCCCCCCCTTTTTTCTTCAATCAAACAAAAGAGAAAGTTTTTTTTAAAATTTCAATATTTTTTGCAGTCTTTGAAAACCCCAAACTGCTCTGTAATGCTGGAAGGTCTCGGTACTTACCTTTGGAATTTATTAGTTTGTTTAATTTACCCCTTAGGGTTTCATTCCAAAAACTACCCTCACCTTGGTCTTAAAGTTATCGTCTTATTTTTTATTTTTTTCACAAAAAATTAGTTTTTTTGCCTTTCATTTTTCTTTGTTTCTTAGTGGCACCTTTGGTTGGTTTTTTTTGAAACTCAACAAACATACTAGGGTTTTGCACACCAGCCTTTTCGGGGATGCTCTTCTTAAAACCAAAAAGGGAAAGGGGATCAAATTACCTTTTTCCCGCGGTCACTGAAAAAACAATCGGGTTTTCGAAATATCTACTGACCAATTTTTATGTGTGAGTTTCGCTCCCAAGGGAAATTGTTTTCCCCCCTTGGAACTATAAGCTTTCTAAGGCTCATTTTGAGAAAAAAATTTTTTTTTTCCCCCCCCATTCCCCCACTCACAAGCACATGCTTTTATTAAGAATACTTCCACGCATATGAATGCTTATCCCCCCCTTTTCTTCAATCAAAGCATAAGACAAGTTTTTTTTTTTAATTTTATATTATATATATATATGTTTTTATTTTTTATAAAAAATATATATCAAATGCTAAAAAAAATTTATGGGGGGAAAGAAAGGCATAACAATTTTTCCCCCTTATTAATACTTGGCAAAGATTGATTAAACAAAAAAGGGGTTGGGTGGGTGGGGTGTTTTGGGGGAAAAAACGGAACAAAAAAAAAAAATAAAGAAAAAACAAAACCTTCACGGGCACATATGGGCCATTGCAATCCCCCCATAAGAAATTTTTTATTTCCGGGCCACAAAAAACCCCCCCCCCCCCCCCAAAATATATTTTTAAAATATTTATATAATATTATAATCCTACTATCTTTTATCTATGTTTCTGTCTCTTCTTGGGGTGTGTGCAGCACACACACACACCCACACAAAACACACACACATTTTTTAATAATTATTATAAAAATATATATATATATAATAAATATATAAAAATTTTTAAAAAAAGGGTTTTAAAAGGAATCTAAAAATTTTTGTTTCGAACCCTTGCGCTGTCACGGGAGGGCTTTTGGTTTGCCCACCGCCGAGTAATATAGTGTGGGCCACTTTGCGGTTTTTTTGCACTGCGGTTTGGCGCACGGTTTTTTTTTTTGGCTTTCGGGTTTTTTTTTGAGCTGTTCACTAACAACGATTTCCTTTACCGCATTGTTACTATTTTTTTTAGGTTTAAATTGCTAATTGGTTTTTTCATATATAAAACCATTTTTCTTTTAAAAAAGGTTGACCTTTTTGAAAATTGCTGTATGAGATCCTCTTTTTATTTTCCAGGGAATATTGTAGCTTGTTTTGCGTCTTTAATTTTTCCAGAATATTTGCCATTCTGTTGGTTTTATATTTTTCTTTATTAAATGACTTTTTGTTTTTGAATACGTTTAAATTTTTTTCCATGTCCCTAGTATGTTTTTTTTTTTTCATTTTCTAAAGCACATACCGATAAAAATGTTCTGGAAGACATTTATTGTCTAGGGGGCCCTGCTCTTTTCGGTGCAATTGCAAGTTTCCTTTTTTCACCCTCTTTCGGGTTTTTATTTTCTTTTTTTGGGATGCTCAATTGGGGTTTTTGAGGTTTGGGGCAACAGATACGATAGTTGAAGTGTTTTTGTTGAATTTTTTGAAGTTGGTTCTTTTGGAAAGGAAGTTGTTAGATTTTGAAGAATTCTTCCCATTTTGTTTTGAGTTTCCCCGCGTAGGGGGGGTTGACCAAAAAGATTTTTTTTTTTCCTATTTTTCTTGCTTTTTTTTTGTGTTGTTGCTGGTTGTATTTGTAATTTGAAATTGATCCACTTTTTTTGTATGCCCCGGTTTTCAAAACTGCTGCATTGTGAAACCCTCCACTGCTGACATTTGCATCTCTTGTTTTTTGCCCGGGGGAAAGGTCTTTTAAAAACAGATGGTGTGGGGTTTCTTTTTTTGTTAAAAAGGGGGGTTTTCGTTGGGTTTCTTGTATGGGGTTTTTATTTGTGTTGTTGAGTCCAGTTTATTCTAATAAATTCACTACCTTTTTTTTGCTTCAAGGGAACTTTAAAATTGTGGTTTTGGAAATTTTGCATGTTCTTTTTTCTTTTTCGATGGTTCTTGGGTTTTTTAGTTAGTGCAGCAAGTCCATCGCTCTGTTATCCGACTTGTTTTTCCGATTTTTTCTTGAGTTGGCGCAGAAATAATCCGACCAGTTCAATGTTTCGCCTCCCAAATGATCCCATGGTTACGTCGAATGTTATTTTTTGTTGGGGTTTCCTACCAGTTTAATTTTTTCTGGTAGTAAGTTTTCTTGGTGGGAAAATGATTTCCATTTCTGACCCTGTTAGTCTTGGGTTACTGGGAAACTCAGGGCTTTGGTGATATTTCCCCTCTATGGATGGGTAAAATCACAGCAAATGAAAGAAAACTGTAAACTTTTTTTATTTAGTTTTTTTTAACCATTAAAACTTCGTAAATTTTTCTTTCCCGGGTTTTTATTTAAATTTGATTTTACTTTTTTTATTTTTTTTCCAGAATTTTCTTGCTTTTTTTGCCCCAATTCGATTTTGGGGTTATTTGTCACGTTTTGGTTGTTTTAAAAAAAGGGGGTTTTGGGCTTTGAGTGTTAGAAAATTTCTTTTTTTGGTCATCTATCCTGCACTTGGGCTAGCCTCTGCAAGTTTTTTTTCCCTTTTGTCGGGAAATGTCCCGTATATTTTTGTCGGGTTTTTTTTTTTTTTTCTGGATTTTTTGTCAAGGGTTGAGAATTCTTTTGGGGTTTCCCTTTTTTAAAAATTCAAATTTTTATCAGCCTTCACAAATATTTTTTTTGCATTTTTTTTTGTTTTTTGTTTATTAGGTTTTTGGAAACCGTTGGTTAATTTTTTTAATTCAATATTGTTTCATTCTTTTCATTTATCTCAAAGGGTTTTCATTTCATTATGCTGGTGGTGACGCCAGAATTTGAAATCGAGGTGTTTTTTCCCCTTTTTTGGGGTTTGGGTTCAGGAAAAAAATGCTTTCCACTCTTTTTGTATAAAATTTTTATTTTTTCTATATTTTTTAGGGAGGGTGCGGTTGGGAAAAAGGGATGTTTTTTTGACTTCAAAATTGATTTCTTCCCCTTTTGAAATCTTTTTGGTCACAGTGCTCAACGTTAGGGGCATCAAGATCAATGGGTTAAAATACCCAAAAGATTTCCGACGCTCAAAAACCCCTTGGGACAACATTTGTTAAAATAAGGTATTAAAAGGAATCTACAAATTTTTTCGAACGCCTTCCGTCAACAAGGCTTTTGGTTTTTCCCACCGCCATGTTTTTATATGTGTGGGGTTTACGTTGCGGGTTTTTTGCACGTGCGGGGTTCTCACGTGTTTTTTTGGCTTTCAGGGTTTTTGGGTTTTGAGCGGTTCACAACAACGATTTTCCCTTTTTTGCCTGCTTTTTTTTACTATTTCTGTTTTAGGGGTTTTAAAAATTTCTAAGTGTGGTTTCAAGTTCAACCATTTTTTATTTAAACAGGTTTGCACCTTTTTTAAACATTTTCTTAAGTATCCTCTTATGATTTTCCGGGTTATTGTAGTTTTTTTTTTGCGTCTTAAATTTTCCAAATATTTGCTCATTTTTGTTTGGTTTTTTTAAATTTTCTTTTTTAAAAGCTGTTTGTGGTTTGCATATCTGGTTTTAATGGTTTTTTTTGATCCCTAAGAATTTTTTTTTTTTATTTTTTATGTCACAGTAGCCGGTAACAATTTTGCTGTGAAACATTTATTGTCTAGTGGGCACGCTCTTTTCGGGCAATTTCAAGATTTTCCTTTTTTCACCCCTTTTTTCTGTGTTTTTTTCTTTTTTTTTGGGTGCGTCAATTTGTTTTTGAGGTTGGGCACATAGTACGAATTTGACGGTTTTTTTTTGAATATTTTTTACAGTTTGTGTTTTTTTGGAAAGAAGTTGTTAATTTTTTAAGAATTCTTTCCCTATTTTTGTTTTGATTTCCCGTCCTATGGGGGGTTGTAAAAAAGTTTTTTTTCCCCCATTTTTCTTGCTTTTATTTGTGTTGTTGTCTGGGTTTGTCAATGAAAATCAACACAGCAAAGAAGGGTGAAGAAAGGAAATCTTGCAATTGCACCAGAAAAGAGCAGTGCCCACGGGTCCGCGACGTTTCGTCGAACGACATTTCGTCGAATGAGCACGACTTGGCCTAACGGCCTTCGTTCATTCGTCCTTCGTCCTCTCTCGGCTTCGCCCTACTCTATCTAAAGACCATCGATTCTGCTTTGGAGTAGACTGGGTCCCTCCGTGACTTTTTTCCCGTTAACTTTCTTTCCCGTTGACTTTCAACCCTCGCAGGCGCAAGAAAATTCGACGAAATGTCGTTCGACGAAATGTCGTTCGACGAAACGTCGGACACTGGTGCCCACTAGACAATAAATGTCTTCACAGCAACATTGTATACCAGCTACTGTGACATCAGAAAAAATGAAAAAGAAAACATACATAGGGATCACTGAAAACCACTTCAAAACCAGATATGCAAACCACAAACAGTCATTTAATAAAGAAAAATATAAAAACCAAACAGAACTGAGCAAATATATCTGGAAACTTAAAGACGCAAAAACAAGCTACAATATAATCCTGGAAAATCATAAAGAGAGCATCATCATACAGCAATGTTTCAAAAAGGATGCAACCTATGTTTAACTGAAAAATGGTTGTACTATGCAAACCACACTTAGCAACTTTAAACACTAAAACAGAAAATAGTAAACAACTGCAGGCATAAATGGAAATCGTTTTAGTGAACACGCTCAAAACAAAACCTGAAAGCCCAAAAAAACACGTGCAGCCAACCCGCACGTGCAAACAACCGCAAACGTGAGCCCACACACTATATAACATCGGCGGTGGGCAAACCAAAAGCCATCCTGATGACAGCGCAAGCGCGTTCGAAACAAATTTGTAGATTCCTTTAATACCTTATTTTAACAAATGTTGCTCCCCAAGGGGTTGAGCGCTCTGGAAATCATTTTGGGTATTTTAACCACATTGATCTATACATCTATATCTATATTATATATAAATTTTATATATATTATAATATTTTTAAAAGAAGGGGGGGAGAGAAAGGGGGGGGG
>CM031597.1:2843499-2857173 GCA_018398815.1 Conus ventricosus
CAATCTGTCATCTGGGACATGCTTGCACAAGTTTTTTTAACGGATTGAAAATTTTCACCTTAAAACTATTGTAGATAATGCCATAATTCATGGGCAGTGGGTCACAAAGCTGGGCCAAATCCAAAAGAGTCTTGTTATTTTTGTTGTACTCTTTCAAAACACAAGAGGTAGATGACGGACGATTTTACCACAGTACCTTTCACATAATACAAATCTCCATACAGGCAGGTTAGTGAGGGGAGAATCAAACGTCACTTGACAGGGGTCTTTGGTGAGTTTAATTGTCTCGTTGGTTAATATTTGGCGCTCATAGAGCACGTGGTGAGAGGCATTATTGATTTGTATTATGAGCATTATTTGTGGTGTTTGCCCAAAGAAGAAAGAAAAACAAAAAGCAGAAACTTACATTTACAGATTCACATAGACTTCACACATAATGCTGGCCGCTGAGAAAGAGAGAGAGAGAGAGAGAGAGAGAGAGAGAGAGAGAGAGAGAGAGAGAGAGAGAGAGAGGAGAGAGAGGAAGTGTGTGTGGGGGGGTGGTTAGGAAGGGGAGTTGGGATGTGGAGTGCAGGAAGGGATCGGGGGGGTGGGGGGGGGGGGTGAGCGAGGGGTAGGTACGTCTTGTTGTGTGTTATTTGCGTGCGTGTGTGTTGTTCTTCCACGGCTTCAAAACGAGAAAAAAAGGGGGAAAAAGAGAGAGAAAGAGAAAAAACAAGACGTTCTGGCCTCCAAAGGTTGCTTAGGGATGTGAGAGAGAGTGAGAGAGGAGGGAGTTCACCTTTGGAGGCAGAACGTCTTTTTTTTTTTTTCTCTTTTTTAAGATGTTGCGTTTAGTTCAGCATGTTACTAGTCACATAATTTCAGTCCATGATCCATGAAGGTTATGAGATGTGTTTTAGAGGTGCTTGACTGGTACACCAGCATGTCTCTGTGTGAAAAGTGTGACTAGTTTCCTATTTTTCTACATGGAGATACACATTCTGGCGCCGGATGTTATGAGGGCATTGACGAGGAATTGTGAGCAGATGGTTACAGTGATGAAAATATATTGGGAGAAAATGTTGATGACAGGGAAGCAAGCCTGTTCGTGAGTTTGCTAGTTGAGTAGTGTAAAACTAGATACCCATTTAAACTGCAAATTCAATCATAAAATGAAATGAAATGTAACTGTAACACACACACACACACACACACACACACACACACACACACAACACACACACACACACACACACACACACACTCCACAAAATTAATTAGAGAGAGAAAGTCCACATATAGATACACATACACACAGTATGCACACACGAGCACTCACGCCCACTGTGTATTGTTGTGTGTGTGTGGTGTGTGTGCGCGCGCGCACGTGCCCGGGTGTATGTTTGTGTATGTGTGGTCTTAATGCCTTTGTTAACATATTTGTCTCAGTCACGCACACACACACACACACACACACACACACACACACACACACACACACACACACACACACACACACACACACACACACACACACACACACATTCCCATTATCACCACTTTTAAATCTATAAGGCCTGAACCAAAAGACACATCGCAAGAAAAAGTACCAAAATATAACTATAAATTAGCTAACTTGGACAGCTTCACAAACTTACTTAAATCGTTCAATGTCGACATGAATGAATTCAACTACGTAACTGTTGATGAATTGTATTGTAAATTTCAAAAGCCATGCTATCTGCTGCAAATCAGTCAATACCCAGAATAAAACTAATCAAGCCAAAGTTAGAAGCTAAAAAGGAGAAAAACGTAAAACTAAGAGCGTACTTACGAAGTAAGGAGAAGAACGTAATTCAAAACTGCTTGAGAAAAAAAAGCCAAAAATCATTTTAACAAAGTGACGGCGCAAGCTAAACGACAATACTGGTCAAACTTTTGTAAAAATGAAGTTAGTAGTTTCAAAGATTATCAAAGGTGTGGGCAGATCTAAGAATAATGAAAAACGGAGTATCTCCACCAACATGTCCGATCAGCTCCCTAACTCTGATTTTCCCCTCCAACTCAGAGAAAGCTGTAGCATTCGCCAACATATTTTCAAAAAATAGCAGCACAGACGTCTAACAAGCAGAAAAGAAACGATACAGAGAGCAAGAGGAAAGAAAAGCCATTTACAACGACCCTGACCCTGTAACAGACCATTACCTGAATGTCCCATAACATTACAAGAAGTGGAAGAATGTCTCGGTAATCTAGGAAATAAAAAGACATCAGTAGGCTTAGATGGCATTTCAAATGAAAATGCTACATCATATCCCTTCGAATGTAAAAACATTTCATATACCTTTTTTATTAAAAATGTTGGAACAAGGGAATCTGCCTTCTGTGTGGAAACATTCTATAATTATTCCCATTCACAAACAGGGAAAACCTCGACTGATATAAACAGCTACCGACCAATCGCCCTAACGTCTCATATGTGCAAACTGAGGAAAAAATTGTTCTAACAGGTTAACATACTTTTTGTAACAAACACCAAGTAATCCCAATCAACCAAACTGGTTTTCAAAAGGAAGATCATCAGTAGAACACTTAGTTAAACTAACGACTCAAGTTAAACAACAATTTTGCGAGACGGAAAAACATCCTCGCAACTTTCTTTGATATAAAAAAAGCATATGAACAAGTATGGCACAAACGACTCATGTATAAGCTCAAAACCATTGGTATAAGTGGAACAATGTATAACTATATCAAAGTTTTTTTTTGGAAAATAGAGTGATTCAAACAAGAATAGAGCATACATATTCTAGCACTAGACCATTAGAAATGGGGCTTCCACAGGATCAGTATTATCTCGATTTTATTCAATATTTTAACTGCAGATATAAACAAAAGGATCATCAAAAGATGTAATATTAGCACAATTCGCCGATGACTTATGTTTTGTGGATGAAGGTCACTATGAAAAGAAAGACTCCATTAAGATCTATCAATTACATAAAAATAAAATATCAACATGAACTAAACAAAATCAACGACTTTTACATGAAAAGGACTTTCACTTTCAGCAGAAAAAACGAATTTAATGCTTTTAACTCTGGATAATGACCCTGAGAAACTTCCTCAATTTACTCTGAACGGGTCACTACTACAATACGCTAGTTCTGTCAAAATTTCAGGCGTTATCTAACTCCAAAGCTTTCATGGAATCTACATATTGAATACATTTTGAATAAAGCGAGGAAAAGTTTTTAACTTTTTAAAAATCATAAGCAAACAAAAGTGGGGACAAGACAAAGATAGCTTAACATTACTATCTTCTGCGCTTGTGCGTCAAGATTAATTTACGCCCAAGAAGTATTCTTTAGCGCCCCACAACACTTACTCAATAAATTACAAAGTATAGACTGCAAATCGTATAAACTGGCACTTGGAGTTCCTATACATACATGTAACATGGGAACATACCATGAAATTGGAGTTTTGCCTCTCAATGAGTTTCGAAAAGCGTCTGCATCTAAATTTGTCTTTAAAATTCTTCACTAAAATACTTTTTGTGCTAAAGAAGTATCAGTAAATTCAGAAACAGGCTTTGCAAAAAGAGCTAGAAGCATAAAATCAACTTTATCCATTCAGACATATACTTCTACTCTATTGAAAGAATCAAACATAAATCAAACTAAAATCGCTTCGAGCCCCTCTATGCACCCATTCCCAATGGGAACAAATAAAAGCTAAATTTGATACAAATTACACCGTACTAAGTAAAAACGATTCTCCAAACCTTCTTAAAAGTGATGTAAAATTGTCATTTGGAAAATGTGTATAAAGACCACTTGAAAGTTTTTACGGATGGTTCAGTACTAGATGATCGTAACACTGGCGCAGCTTTTATCATACCAACCTTAAAAGTGGAGAAATTGTATCATCTTGGGAAATACTTGTCGATTTTTACCGCAGAACTAGTAGCATTCTAATGTCTCTAAAGTATATTCTAAATTCTTCCACTAAAAATTGTCAACTTCTACTTTGTAGTGATTCTAGATCAGCGCTTTCTGCTTTACAATCTCCCAAATTCAAAGATTCGAAATGAGATAACAACGGAAATAAATTACGTAACGCATCTTCTATCAATGAAGAGAGTCAATATTACTTTCGTTGGGTGCCCTCTCACTGCGGCATTTCATCCAATGAGAGAGTTGACCAAGCTGCTTGAAGAGCAGCTCGCAACATTGACACGATCACGTTGATGATGACGACGATGATGATAGAGCAAAGCTTAGCAGCAGCAGCAGCATATCAATACCAGTAGTAATAACACAGGTCACTGCATATGCGGAGTGTGTGTGTCGTGTGTGTGTGTGTGAGTTGGTTGTCGTGTGTGTGTGTGCTGTGTGTGTGTGTGTGGTGTGTGTGTGTGTGTGTGGTGTGTGTGTGTGCTGACAGAATGCTATGAGGAGTGCTTCAACATCTGCGAGCACACCTGCGAGCAGCAAGGCAAAGATTGCGTCTTCACCACGTCATCGGACAAGTGCCGTGCAAGAAATGCCCGGATGGCTTTCTGGAGGACAAGTTCGGCAACTGCTGGAAGTTTGACGAGTGCCCATGCTACGTGGGACGGTGAATCCGTCCCTGTTGGCTACCAGCGGAACTACACCGACCACTTGCGAATACTGGTCAGCGAACAGCCCGGCCTTTTGTCTCTCTGCACTTGTCTGTTGCTCTGTTATTGTCTGTCTGTTAGATCCTCCGTCTTTCTCTCATACTTTGTCTTCGTTGTTGTCGACGTTGGTATTGTTCTTCTTCTCGGTGTTGTTCTTTGCTGTTGTTGTCTTCTCGGCGTCAACGGACTAAAACAGACAGGCAAATTCCTTCACTGGTCTGAGCCGTCTTCGGCAGATCTTGTCGATTTGGTGTGCAAGTCAAGTTTGGTTGGCCACGTTTCATGTCTCGCTGTGCAGCCTATAAACGCCTCTTCGGCACATGTATAGTCCATGAATAGTCGCATCGAAAACTGCACAAGTCACTGGTGAACAAGTCGTAGTCATCCCTGCTCAGCGCAGGCTGTGATAAGTGGCTTAATGATGCTTCCTATCCGTCGTTGCCTATGCCGTTGTCGAGTTGCTTCCCTTTGGTAGCGTTCTCCGGCGAGCTGTCTGCAAACTCAGGTCCAGGAAGGTCAGAGTGGGATGACATCTCCAGTGGTACCATTCTTCCGCTCTAACCACAGTCTGAAGAGCCATAGACACAGAATGGATGTTTGTTATTGATCTGATAGACCTACCAGACTGATAGAAAAAATGGGGATATTTGTTGCCTGACGTAGTCTCTCAAAAGAGATCAACACACACAAAAAAAAAGATCTCAGAAAAGAAGAAAGAATTCCATTCAAAAGTTGAAGCAAGAAACCAGAACAGTTTGCATGTAGATGACCTAGGAGGCTGAAATCCCATTATGTTATAGCAGCAATGATATTCCTGGCACAAGTAGCAATGATATTCCTGGCATATCATGCAGCAGTGATATTCCTGGCATACGATTGCTACTATAACATAGTGGAATATGCTTCCAAGGTGACCAGTTTCGATGTCCCCTGCACGTTTGTGGCCTTGGTTTGATTCCGTTGGGGTCACCGGTATCGGCGAGTCCATGGGGGCTGTCGTTGGATGGACGTGGTGGCGCCCTCCGGAGGGACAGCTCCCTCATGCTGGCTCCGCGACTAAGCAATTATTGTCGTCAGTAGGGGGCTAAGTTGGTGGTGTCCTGCGTATGTTGGATCAGAACAGTGGCCACCGAACACCACCGAAGTGACTCGGAAGCAGTGCAGTGTCTCCTCCGGTCGTTGCCTCTTGACGACATGCTATTGACTGCTCCTGTGGATTGCCGGTGCCGAGGCTGCGGCAGGACTGACCGGGCTGTGGCTGTGGACGGGTGTCGGAATGAGCGGCTGGGTGCACTGCCTCTGAGGTGGCACAGAAGATGGGACAGCAAAAAAAAAAGCAAACAAAAAAGAAAATGAAACGCTATGATCAAAGTGGAGGATTAGATGGAGTGAACGAGAGGGAGACAGGGAGAAAGTCTGGCAGAAACGAGAAAAGAGAACAGTTTTTCATCGTCGATGAGAGCTATCTACGTGAAGCATGAATTCGTGTATATTCTGATAGTTCTGCCATTTTCGTGTAGGCCGATTTAGGTAAAGGCAGACTTTTGTAAGGTCTTTGAAAAGGGCATGGTTTGATATGAATGGTTATTGCGTGGGAATTCAGAATGCTGAAGTTAATCACTGATCGTTTTCAATTAGTGTTTTATTAAGTTTGTTACAGATTCTCATTTCTAACAAGCTGTAATATGCGCGTTTATTTTTTGTACTCAGTTGAAATTGACAAGTCACGTTTTTTTGGCTTCGTTTTGGCTACATTATCCGTTCGTGTTCAGACTGTATATCATTTTTATGATTTGTTAAAATAGAGCCTGTTCAGACTGTTTATCATTTTTATGATTTGTTAAAATAGAGCCTGTTCAGACTGTTTATCATTTTTATGATTTGTTAAAATAGAGCCTGTTCAGACTGTTTATCATTTTTATGATTTGTTAAAATAGAGCCTGTTCAGACTGTTTATCATTTTTATGATTTGTTAAAATAGAGCCTGTTCAGACTGTTTATCATTTTTATGATTTGTTAAAATAGAGCCTGTTCACACTGTTTATCATTTTTTATGATTTGTTAAAATAGAGCCTGTTCAGACTGTTTATCATTTTTATGATTTGTTAAAATAGAGCCTGTTCACACTGTTTATCATTTTTATGATTTGTTAAAATAGAGCCTGTTCAGACTGTTTATCATTTTATGATTTGTTAAAATAGAGCCTGTTCAGACTGTTTATCATTTTTATGATTTGTTAAAATAGAGCCTGTTCAGACTTTTATCATTTTTATGATTTGTTAAAATAGAGCCTGTTCAGACTGTTTATCATTTTTATGATTTGTTAAAATAGAGCCTGTTCAGACTGTTATCATTTTTATGATTTGTTAAAATAGAGCCTGTTCAGACTGTTTATCATTTTTATGATTTGTTAAAATAGAGCCTGTTCAGGGTTGTTTGCCTTCAGTAATTGCATTGGCACTTGTCCAGTGTCAATCTGATATTCTGACTTTTTTTTTACTTACTCCCAACTTCTCTCTCTCTCTCTCTCTCACTCTCTCTCTCTCTCTCTCTCTCTCTCTCTCCCTCTCTCTCTCTCTCTCTCTCTCTCTCTCTCTCTCTCTCTCTCTCTCTCTCTCTCTCTCTCTCTCTCTCGTTGTCTGTGTAAATCATTTGAATAAAGCAGAAATGATTTGTAGATCTGGACCTAGATATATTTCTGTTCATTGTTACATGCTCTGGATTATTATTTCGTTGTACATATTTCCTTACCTGTTTTCAAAATGCTTGTTTACCTGTCATCCTGGTACATAAAGAATTTTGTCTTGTCTGAGTGTGCATGTGCGCATGCATATGTGTGTGTGTGTGTGTGTGCGTGCGTGCGTGCGTGCGTGCGTGCGTGCGTGGGTGCGTGCGTGCGTGCGTGCGGGGTGTGTGTGTGTGTGTGTGTGTGTGTGTGTGTGTGTGTGTGCGTGTGCGTGCGTGCCGTGTGTGTGTGTCTGCGTGTGCATGATGTGTGTGTGTACGTGTGTGTGTGTGTGTGTGTGTGTGTGTGTGTGTGTGTGTGTGTGTGTGTGTGTGTGTGTGTGAGTGCGTGCCATTTGTGTGTCCATGCATGCATGCTGTGTGTGTGCGAGCGTGCACACGCGTGAAAGATTTGTATTTAGAGTCTGAGGTGGTGAAAATGTGAAATGCTTAAACATGAATACCTTTGCATATCTTTAGTTTTTGAAGATAGGCCTCATGTTTGCCTTAAGTGTTGCTGCCAGTGACGGTGCTGTCTTTTGTTTTTCCTCAGTATCTGTGACGAAAATCATGACTGGACATGCAAACCCTTGGATGGCTGTAAGTGTACTCTGTATGGCATTGTATACACACACACACACACACACACACACACACACACACACACACACACACACACACACACACACACACACACACACACACATATGGGTAGACAAATATAGATAGAGGGATTTAGGGGGTTATTTCATATAATGATGTGAGGTGCAGTCCCTCAAGCGGTATCATTCACTGATTTGAGGTGCAGTGTCTCAAGTGGTTCTGTTCGGTGAATCGCAGTGCTGTCGTTCCTTTGAATACTTCGTTTATTCCTGGGCCGAAACCCTGTAAAGTACACCCAGGATTCGAAAACTCCCAGCATGGTTTAGCGCAGTCTTCCAACCTTGCTGTGATCCACACTTAACGGAGACATTCATGTCTACGAGCTGGAATTCTCAGTTCATGTCTGTATCGAAACCCAGAGTAACAGTCGTTGAGGCATTACAAATGGCATCCAGACAACGTAATTCTCTCTCTCTCTCTCTCTTCTCTCTCTCTCTCTCTCTCTCTCTCCTCTCTCTCTCTCTCTCCTCTCTCTCTCTCTCTCTCTCTCTCAAATGAAAGCGAACACAAGCACACAGAAGTACGCAGAGGTCCACATTTGGACGAATTGAGCGTAGGATTGCGCGTCATGCAGGAAAAAGGATTGTTGTTGCTGCTGCCTGATGACCTGTCGTGACCTTGTTGTTGTTGACTGATGACCTGTCGTGACCTTGTTGTTGTTGACTGATGGCCTGTCGTGACCATGTTGTTGTTGACTGATGGCCTGTCGTGACCTTGTTGTTGTTGACTGATGACCTGTCGTGACCTTGTTGCTGTTGACTGATGGCCTGTCGTGACCTTGTTGTTGTTGACTGATGACCTGTCGTGACCTTGTTACTGCTGCCTGATGGCCTGTCGTGACCTTGTTGTTGTTGACTGATGGCCTGTCGTGACCTTGTTGTTGTTGTTGACTGATGACCTGTCGTGACCTTGTTGCTGTTGACTGATGGCCTGTCGTGACCTTGTTGTTGTTGACTGATGACCTGTCGTGACCTTGTTGCTGCTGCCTGATGACCTGTCGTGACCTTGTTGTTGACAGATGGTCTGTCGTGACCTTGTTGTTGTTGACTGATGACCTGTCGTGACCTTGTTGCTGCTGCCTGATGACCTGTCGTGACCTTGTTGTTGTTGACAGATGGTCTGTCGTGAGCTTGTTGTTGTTGTTAACTGATGACCTGTCGTTACCTTGTTGTTGTTAACTGAGGCCTGTCGTGACCTTGTTGTTGTTGACAGATGGTCTGTCGTGACCTTGTTGTTGTTGACTGATGACCTGTCGTGACCTTGTTGTTGTTGACTGATGACCTGTCGTGACCTTGTTGTTGTTGACTGAGGGCCTGTCGTGACCTTGTTGTTGTGTTGTTGACTGATGACCTGTCGTGACCTTGTTGTTGTTAACTGATGGCCTGTCGTGACCTTGTTGTTGTTGTTGACTGATGACCTGTCGTGACCTTGTTGTTGTTAACTGATGACCTGTCGTGACCTTGTTGTTGTTAACTGATGGCCTGTCGTGACCTTGTTGTTGTTGACTGATGACCTGTCGTGACCTTGTTGTTGTTGATAGATGGTCTGTCGTGACCTTGTTGTTGGTGTTGTTAACTTATGACCTGTCGTGACCTTGTTTTTGTTAACTGATGGCCTGTCGTGACCTTGTTTTTGTTAACTGATGGCCTGTCGTGACCTTGTTTTTGTTTACTGATGGCCTGTCGTGACCTTGTTGTTGTTAACTGATGGCCTGTCGTGACCTTGTTGTTGTTGTTGACTGATGGCCTGTCGTAACCTTGTTGTTGTTGTTGACTGATGGCCTGTCGTGACCTTGTTGTTGTTGTTAACTGATGGCCTGTCGTGACCTTGTTGTTGTTGTTAACTGATGGCCTGTCGTGACCTTGTTGTTGTTGTTGACTGATGGCCTGTCGTGACCTTGTTGTTGACTGATGGCCTGTCGTGACCTTGTTGTTGTTAACTGAGGGCCTGTCGTGACCTTGTTGTTGTTGTTAACTGATGGCCTGTCGTGACCTTGTTGTTGTTGTTGACTGAGGGCCTGTCGTGACCTTGTTGTTAACTGATGGCCTGTCGTGACCTTGTTGTTGTTGTTAACTGATGGCCTGTCGTGACCTTGTTGTTGTTGTTAACTGATGGCCTGTCGTGACCTTGTTGTTGTGTTGTTAACTGAGGGCCTGTCGTGACCTTGTTCTTGTTGTTAACTGATGGCCTGTCGTGACCTTGTTGTTGTGTTGTTAACTGATGGCCTGTCGTGACCTTGTTGTTGTTGTTGACTGATGGTCTGTCGTCACCTTGTTGTTGTTAACTGATGGCCTGTCGTGACCTTGTTGTTGTGTTGTTAACTGAGGGCCTGTCGTGACCTTGTTGTTGTTGACTGAGGGCCTGTCGTGACCTTTTTGTTGTTGTTGACTGAGGGCCTGTCGTGACCTTCTTCTTGTTGTTGACTGAGGGCCTGTCGTGACCTTCTTGTTGTTGTTGACTGATGGCCTGTCGTGACCTTGTTGTTGTTGTTAAATGATAGCCTGTTGTGACCTTGTTGTTGTTGTTGACTGTTGGCCTGTCGTGACCTTGTGTTGACTGAGGGCCTGTCGTGACCTTCTTCTTGTTGTTGACTGATGGCCTGTCGTGACCTTCTTGTTGTCCAGGTTGTCCCGGTATTCCCGCCTGGGGTAAATGGGGAAATTGCGAAGTGGCGTGTGGTGACGGTGAACGTACCAGATTCAGGTACTCTCTCTCTCTCTCTCTCTCTTCTCTCTCTCTCTCTCTCTCTCTCTCTCTCTCTCTCTCTCCCCTCTGCGTTTGTGAATGTGTGTGTGTGTGTGTGTGTGTGTGTGTGTGTGTGTGTGTGTGTGAAAACAATCTGGCAGACGGAGCTTTACTATTTTGCAGAGAAGGTTCTTTTCTCCAAAAGGCATCACAACACTAGATTTAAAAACACATTAAGTGTCAAAAAGTATGAACATTCATTACGTTAATCCACATGCATCAAATTTAAAGTAAGAGGTGTCAGATATCTTTGGCGACAAAGAAGAAAATTTAAGTAATATAAAGGTACAAGGTACACACGAGATAAAACGAGAGGGGGGCAAGGTGCGAACACAAAAATTAGTATAACTCTGTAAATCTAAACCCCATAATACGTCTGGTTTACATAAGCGGTGTTGTGTTTTTCTTCTTTTTTTAAGCTTAAATCCGTGATCGCCAGTAGTTCGACTACTTTTTCCTTGCCCTTTCGAAGCAGGAAGGTTCTTTTCTTTAGAACAAGCATGTTACAAAACATTGAAATACAACTTGCTATTGTGCCTTGTTCTAGGTTCAGATAATCGTTATGAATGGTACAGCATCTACATAACTCGATGATAAGACACCTTTGTGACAAATCTTTTGATACATATTGTAATCAAAAGAAGAGAAATACGAATGTATTAAATAACAGTTAGCGTCTTTCAAACGCTTAGCAGTACAAAGCATACACTCGCACACCCGCCATGCCCTTTTAATCTTTGCAACTTATACCACTCATCATGACACACGTCTATAGTTCAGATTTTTATTTTGAATTCGTTCTTCAACAGCGCCCACCCCTTAGACTTATTATGTCCTTGCATGATTATACCATCGACATCTTTGTAGTACATAAGTCATGTGCAGATCTTAACTTAAGTGACTGTTTACCTCTCTTCAGGGGAAAGACGCCTGCAATATTATTGTTAGTTTATGGTCACATATTTAGTAACTCTCGATATGGTAACCAGTTTCTGTCAAACTCATGTTCACGCATTTCCAGGTAGTATATATACTTTTATGTACGATACCTGTATTATATTTCGTTAGCAAAAGATTTTTTTCTTAATTTGCATTGATATACATGAAATGTTGGCCATGATATTAGAAGATCCAAACCTAAATCGATTTTTGTTACATCATCGATTCCTAAGAAAACTGGTTCAAGACTGAAATGTAATCGGTCACAGTTATCACATTTCTGCTCCATTAATTGTATGATCTGTCACAGTTATCACATTTCTGCTCCATTAATTGTATGATCTGTCACAGTTATCACATTTCTGCTCCATTAATTGTATGATCTGTCACAGTTATCACATTTCTGCTCCATTAATTGTATGATCTGTCACAGTTATCACATTTCTGCTCCATTAATTGTATGATCTGTCACAGTTATCACATTTCTGCTCCATTAATTGTTTATATGTCATTTGTTGACACAATTATCACATTTATGTTTCTGATTCATTGATTTATTGGTTAATTCAGAACAGAAATTCTGTACATAATTACAAAACCATAAATGGTATTGAATGGAATCTTTTTTGTTCTTACAGAAAGAACACATATCATCCGTTATATTCATGCTGTTTGATATTGTATTAATCAGAATTATATTGCAGGTTATGAATTGGTACCACTTTAGGCTTACTTCTTTTATCTTGTATGATTATCAGTTTAATTGCTTCAATATTCCAGGTCACTGCGATGTTGATCTTTCTTTCCCAATTAACGTATGGTTTTATGCTACGAATTCATATTTTTCCAAGCAGACCATCATAAATAACATGCTCTTGACCCCATTAGAGAGCTATTCAATTATCTCCCATTTACATATTTTGGTTTCATATTTTTCAGGGTGATTAAACCGAGCAGTGGTAAGTGGCAGCATTCAGTTTCAGTCAAAGCCAGGTGCGTCTGCTGAAAAATGTTGAACTTGGTGCTTTTTGTGACCAGATTCAACCCGTGTGCGGTACCCCTGCCTTTGAGGTTGAATCTGAAGCCTGCTACAAACCTGTGGAAGAACCCCACTGCAAAGACTGGTAAATATGCTGCTGTACTTCACCCTGTACTTCTCTGTGTGTCTGCTTTGGGGCTACCCTTTCCTCCCGTCCACTCTCTCTCTCTCTCTCTCTCTCTCTCTCCTCTCTTCTCTCTCTCTCTCTCTCTCTCTCTCTCTCTCTCGTGGCGCTATATTTATTGTCGATTTATTTTCAAAGTATGGAAGACAAATACATTTCATTTAAAATGAACAGCTTCCTTTTATTTAACATCGTTGACGTGAATTAATCAAATTTCTGTCTTTTTGCCCGACAAAAACATTATAAATACAGAAGAATGTTTGGAGTTTTCTTCCTACATATCCAACAGCCAGAGTGTTTTCCTTTTAATGTACATTTGGTCATAAATAATGGTGTCGGTTTGCTTTTAAAAGGGCTGGTTGATTTCTTGTTGCTAAGGCATTTTTCATGTCGATTTAAATACCTATTTACAATTCCCAATATTTTATAAGGCATGTTTGTACACAATGATTTTTTTTATGTTTAGCAGTATGATAGTCGTCGTCTACGTATTTGTAAATCAACGTTTTGAAGAGTTCTTTGAATAATTCTATGGGGAAAAATGTCATTGGATGCGGCGTTGTTTGTAGGTTTGTGTGCTGTTTACTGAGTGTGTACAGATCACTCAGAAGATCCCTATGCACACATTTCTGGCTCTTCAAGCAGTCTTCACGAGTGTTTGATATTTTCAAGTGAACTTTTCATGCTTCTGTATGATGCATATAAGTGAACTATTTTAGCACCCGCAGATGCCTTATCGTTGTTGCCTCACGTCGCCTTTCCTGACCAAAATAATGCTAACGTATGGGTAAT
>CM031597.1:2859773-2864773 GCA_018398815.1 Conus ventricosus
GAGTGGAGTGTGTGTGCCGGGAGCACCAACTGCCGGGACTACACCCGGACCCGCTGCCGTTACTGCGAGCGTCCCGAGTGTGGGGAGCACCTGTCATGCGACGGGGAGGCCGTGGAAACGGAGCCGTGCAATGATGACCCATGTCAGTGTGAAACCGGTTGGGAGGGGATGGGGGGCGGGGGGCGAGTATGGAGGGGTGAGGAGGGGAGGGGCACGGTATGATATGAAGCTGCCGTCTCGATCTTCCTTGCCTGTGACCTGCTTGTGAGTGTGTGGTTGCCTGTGACCTGTTTGTGAGTGTGTCTGTGTGGGTGTGTGATTGTCTGTGACCTGCTTGTGAGTATGTCTGTGTGGGTGTGTGATTGTCTGTGACCTGCTTGTGAGTGTGTCTGTGTGGGTGTGTGATTGTCTGTGACCTGCTTGTGAGTGTGTCTGTGTGGGTGTGTGATTGTCTGTGACCTGCTTGTGAGTATGTCTGTGTGGGTGTGTGATTGTCTGTGACCTGCTTGTGAGTATGTCTGTGTGGGTGTGTGATTGTCTGTGACCTGCTTGTGAGTATGTCTGTGTGGGTGTGTGATTGTCTGTGACCTGCTTGTGAGTGTGTCTGTGTGGGTGTGGGATTGCCTGTGACCTGCTTGTGAGTATGTCTGTGTGGGTGTGTGATTGTCTGTGACCTGCTTGTGAGTGTGTCTGTGTGGGTGTGTGATTGTCTGTGACCTGCTTGTGAGTATGTCTGTGTGGGTGTGTGATTGTCTGTGACCTGCTTGTGAGTGTGTCTGTGTGGGTGTGTGATTGTCTGTGACCTGCTTGTGAGTGTGTCTGTGTGGGTGTGTGATTGTCTGTGACCTGCTTGTGAGTATATCTGTGTGGGTGTGTGATTGTCTGTGACCTGCTTGTGAGTATGTCTGTGTGGGTGTGTGATTGTCTGTGACCTGCTTGTGAGTATGTCTGTGTGGGTGTGTGATTGTCTGTGACCTGCTTGTGAGTGTGTCTGTGTGGGGGTGGGATTGCCTGTGACCTGCTTGTGAGTATGTCTGTGTGGGTGTGTGATTGTCTGTGACCTGCTTGTGAGTGTGTCTGTGTGGGTGTGTGATTGTCTGTGACCTGCTTGTGAGTATGTCTGTGTGGGTGTGTGATTGTCTGTGACCTGCTTGTGAGTGTGTCTGTGTGGGTGTGTGATTGCCTGTGACCTGTTTGTGAGTATGTCTGTGTGGGTGTGTGATTGTCTGTGACCTGCTTGTATGTCTGTGTGGGTGTGTGATTGTCTATGACCTGCTTGTATGATTGCCTGTGACCTGCTTGTATGTCTGTGTGGGTGTGTATTGCCTGTGACCTGTTTGTGAGTGTGTCTGTGTGGGTGTGTGATTGTCTGTGACCTGCTTGTGAGTGTGTCTGTGTGGGTGTGTGATTGCCTGTGACCTGCTTGTATGTCTGTGTGGGTGTGTGATTGCCTGTGACCTGTTTGTGAGTGTGTCTGTGTGGGTGTGTGATTGCTTGTGACCTGCTTGTGAGTATGTCTGTGTGATTGCCTGTGACCTGTTTGTGAGTATGTCTGTGTGGGTGTGTGATTGCCTGTGACCTGCTTGTATGTCTGTGTGGGTGTGTGATTGCCTGTGACCTGTTTGTGAGTATGTCTGTGTGGGTGTGTGATTGCCTGTGACCTGCTTGTGAGTGTGTCTGTGTGGGTGTGTGATTGCCTGTGACCTGTTTGTGAGTGTCTGTGTGGGTGTGTGATTGCCTGTGACCTGTTTGTGAGTGTGTCTGTGTGGGTGTGTGATTGCCTGTGACCTGTTTGTGAGTGTGTCTGTGTGGGTGTGTGATTGCCTGTGACCTGCTTGTGAGTATGTCTGTGTGGGTGTGTGATTGCCTGTGACCTGCTTGTGAGTGTGTCTGTGTGGGTGTGTGGTTGCCTGTGTCCTGTTTGTGAGTATGTCTGTGTGGGTGTGTGATTGTCTGTGACCTGCTTGTGAGTGTGTCTGTGTGGGTGTGTGATTGCCTGTGACCTGCTTGTATGTCTGTGTGGGTGTGTGATTGCCTGTGACCTGTTTGTGAGTATGTCTGTGTGGGTGTGTGATTGCCTGTGACCTGTTTGTGAGTGTGTCTGTGGGCGTGTGGTTGTCTGTGACCTGCTTGTGAGTGGGTGTATGGTTGCCTGTGACCTGCTTGTGAGTGGTCTGTGGGTGTGCGATTGCCTGTGACCTATTTGTGAGTGGGTGTGTTGGTGCCTGTGACCTGTTTGTGAGTGTCTGTGGGTGTATGGTTGCCTGTGACCTGCTTGTGAGTGTGTCTGTGTGTGTGCGATTGCCTGTGACCTATTTGTGAGTGGGTGTGTAGGTGTCTGTGACCTGTTTGTGAGTGTCTGTGGGTGTATGGTTGTCTGTGACCTTGTTGTGAGTGTGTCTGTGGGAGTGTGGTTGTCTGTGACCTATTTGTGAGTGGGTGTGTAGGTGCCTGTGACCTGTTTGTGAGTGTCTGTGGGTGTATGGTTGTCTGTGACCTGCTTGTGAGTGTGTCTGTGGGTGTGTGGTTGTCTGTGACCTATTTGTGAGTGGGTGTGTAGGTGCCTGTGACCTGTTTGTGAGTGTCTGTGGGTGTGTGGTTGTCTGTGACCTGCTTGTGAGTATGTCTGTGGGTGTGTGGTTGTCTGTGACCTGCTTGTGAGTGTGTCTGTGGGTGTGTGGTTGTCTGTGACCTATTTGTGAGTGGGTGTGTAGGTGCCTGTGACCTGTTTGTGAGTGTCTGTGGGTGTGTGGTTGTCTGTGACCTGCTTGTGAGTGTGTCTGTGGGTGTGTGGTTGTCTGTGACCTATTTGTGAGTGGGTGTGTAGGTGCCTGTGACCTGTTTGTGAGTGTCTGTGGGTGTGTGGTTGTCTGTGACCAGCTTGTGAGTGTGTCTGTGGGTGTGTGGTTGTCTGTGACCTGCTTGTGAATGTGTGTGTGGTTGCGTGGTTTTTCTTCATTCGCTGATCCAGAGTAGTTCTGCCACTGCAGTCAGTACTTTCACCTCGAGTTCCTGAAGAACGTAACTGCATGCTTTACTCTAAACAGCACATGCTAATTATCTGTGTAAGCAAGAAAGTAGTTATAAAAGAGTCATTGAAACTCCTACTGAGCTGCAAAATGTTTATGAATATTATCGGGCAGGATCATATCTGATCTCGGGGTTGTGTGACTTTTCCAAACAAAAGATTTTTCAACAAATGTGAACTCCCCCAAAATGTCTTTAGTTAACTGATGCATTTGTTTGTTTTTTGTTTTGTATTTTTTATTCCCCTTCCAATCTTTATTCTTATGTGCTTGTGTTTAATTACAAACTTTTTTAAACTTAACCTGATGTGGATCAAGGCCAGCGTATAGTTAACAGTTCTGAATTCTCTCTCTCTCTCTCTCTCTCTCTCTCGCTCTCTCTCTCTCTCTCCTCTCTCTCTCTCTCTCTCTCTCTCTCTCTCTCTCTCTCTCTCTCTGCATGCCTCTCTCTCTCTTTCTCTCTCTCTCTCTCTCTCTCTCTCTCTCTCTCTCTCTCTCTCTCTGACTGTAATTTAGCGATGAAAATTATGTTGAAACATCTCAAGGTTGAAATTGCTATCCGTACTTATGTGTGTGTGTGTGTATGCGTGTGTGCGTGCGTGTGTGGTGTGTGTGTTGTGTGTGTGTGTGTTGTGTGTTGTGTGTGTGTGTGTGTTGTGTGTGTGTGTGTGTGTGTTGGGAGTAGGGGTAATGTGGTGTGGGAAGAAGTGGGAAGGAGGGGTAGGAGGCTCAAGCTCCACCTAGCAGGATACAAGCATACCTTTTTTTTTTCTTTTTGGTGATTGAAGATGACATCGCGTTGTGTTAGTCTGACATTGTCTCAGGACAGAGTGTTTGTGGTGTGCAGGCTGCGATGTGTTCGAGTGGTCCGACTGGACGGACTGTTCGGAGACGTGCGGAGGAGGCCTGAGGTTCCGGAACAAACTGTTCGGCGACAATGCCACGGCCAACGACTGCCAGCTGACCCAGACCTCGCAAGAAGAAGCCTGCGGAACCTGTGCCTGTAGGTGTCCTGTACAGCCACGGCCCTGCTACGTCACGTCACAAACAGTGACCCAGTCCATTTCAGTGCACAGAAACTGATGACGTCATAGTGTGTCAGGCAGGAGGGGGAGGGAAGGGGGAGGAGAGGAGGTGGGCAAGGAAAACAAAAGTCTCAATACATAGCAGATGTTTGTTTTATCAAAAGGAGATGGGGTGATGGGAAGTGGGAGGGGTCGGGGGAGATGGGGGGGGGGGGGGGAGGAGGGGGAGAGATTCGAGCTGACTTTGATATTTCTCCGTGTTTAGAAGAGATGAAAAAGGTCGGTTGATTTACTTGCGATTGGTGTGGTTGTTGTTGTTTTTGTTGTTGTTGTTGTTTTGTCTGAGTGTTTCCTGTTCTCTTCATCGATTTATGTTCTTTTCAACAAATGATTGTCAGTTCCTTTTTAGGTAAATGTATTTTCAGGCTCTTTCTGGAGCTAATAATTATGGCCTTTCTTTCACCTTGACTTAGGAGGGATGGATCGCATAAGGCATAGCCAACGCGGGCAAGAAATGGGTTAATTAAGATAATCTGAGATGCATTGAAATTAAGAAGACAAAGGAGGCTTGATTAAGTACTAATAAAATTTGACATACAAAGTATAAAATAGTATGCTCGAAAAAAAATAGTTTAGGGATTTCATCAGTGTTTGTTTGTTTTTTTAACCATGGTGAATAAGATAAAGGTCACACCAAAAACGACATGAATGAAACGGATGAAACTACTAGCAGTTTTACTGAAAACAAGGGCAAAATACATTTTGCTGCTGCCGATGATCAGTGTGGTATTGCCTTTGTGCATTTTGATGTCTGTTGTTCGTAGCATCTGAAGAAGACATCTTTGTCACCGATTCACCCGTCTGTTTTTGTAGTGCGTGGTAAGAGCGTTACCTTTTTATTTTGTTATGTTTTGTTTGCATTTTAACATCAGTCTTGTTACCTGGACGC
>CM031597.1:2867273-2874773 GCA_018398815.1 Conus ventricosus
TACCATATACATACTCACAGGTTTACCATAAACATACCCACAGGTTTACCATATACATACTCACAGGTTTACCATAAACATACCCACAGGTTTACCATATACATACTCACATGTTTACCATAAACATACAGGTTCACCATATACATACTCACATGTTTACCATATACATACTCACAGGTTTACCATATACATACTCACATGTTTACCATAAACATACAGGTTTACCATATACATACTCACAGGTTTACCATATATAAATTGTCACGGACAAAAATAGAAAAACCGAATTCGTGGTCAGTCGCCAGCCAGTTCAATTGGACATAAGTCCAAACTCAAACATCCTGGTTTTCAGGCAGACGACTTCATGTGTCGCGTCAGCCAATTAGGCACAGCGAAGAGGCTATTTTTAGTCCTCATGGAGACAGCACCATCCAGCAGACAGACTGAGTGGCTTGACCGACGTCTCAATAGGTCTGGCCAGACGGATCTCGGCGTCTGGGTCAGACTGATGCAGTTAATTTGCGAGACCAGCGCCCACAGTTAAGCCAGACGTCGCCGGTTGAAGTAGGAAGGGGGAAGGTATTGTGTGGTGGGGGTGAAATCAAGCTAATTAATTAAATGACCCATTGACCACCACAGAGAGCAAGGCTGGTAGATGTGACTTTGACGATTTGAATGTCCAATGGAATTAGAGGGGAGGTAACCTCAGTACAAGGCGGGAAAAATTTTGACCAATGGTACTCACCCTTTGACACATAGGATGAGAATAAGAAAGTGAGGGGAGTGAGAGACGAGAGAACGAAAAACGGAGAGACAGAGAGAGGTTCTGGGAGTAAGCTCTGCACGAGAGAAAGCAGAGAGATGAGAGGAGGAGTGAAGAGAACCGAGTTAAAGCATTAGCACCAGATAGAGTCTGCAGAGGAAGGACTAAGGAGAGATGTTGAGAGAGAGAGTTGCTAACTGATGAAGAGAAAAAAAGAAAAAGAAAAGAAAAGAAAAGCAACCATGTCCATTTGATAGAGCAGACTAGAAGAGAGAGAGAGAGAGTGCAATGCGTTAATGCAGGAAGAAAGAAAGGAGAACAGATCGATGTCTGGTAGTCACTGTTCAATCTGAACCGGGGTTCGACCTCATACCTGGCAGCGCCACTTTCATCAGCAGTCCAACCTGACCAACGCCAGCGGTCTAAACCTGACCAGTGCCAGCAGTCCAACCTGACCAGTGCCAGCGGTCCAACCTGACCAGTGCCAGCAGTCCAACCTGACCAGCGCCAGCGGTCCAACCTGACCAGTGCCAGCAGTTGTGTCGTGACTGGTGTTTGTGAAAGTGACAGTGAAAAGAAAAGAAAAAAAAAAGAAGAAAAGGAAAGACAGTGATTCGTAAATAGTTTAAGATCACCTGGCCAGGTAAAGTGGAAAATCTATTTATACCCGGGTTAGTTATGATGATTTAGATAAATGGTTTTGTGGAGTTCAAGGAAAGAGAGAATGTTTTATTTTGTTTGACTCCATGTGCATTGATGTTTTCTTCCATGATTATGTGTAGTAAAGTTATAGACTTTACTATGGTTTGATGTGACTAATGCATGATATATGAATGAGATTGTAAGCAAGCTGTGAGTGTGTTTGGGCTGTGCGCTAGTCCTTCCTCCACTGACATACCCCGAGGTTGACAATTTAATGGCGAGCCTGCCAGGATATTCTGGCCCATTTATTATAATTGTTCAACTTCTCAGAGAGGAAGCTGGGTGGGATTCAAGTATTGTAATCCTAAGGCAAGGTAGTGTCTTACTGTATGTTTCCAAGATAGTTAAATACTAGGCTTGGCATTGCTTCCAAGATAGTTAATACTAGGCTTGGCATTTCAGCCCAGAGTACTTATTTCGCACAGATTGCCTATAATTCGCTCTCATAGTTGGGTCAGGCGCTAGGCGTCTTATAAAAACTAATTACGTTGTCCCAAGCTAATATTATCATTCATAGGATTGTGCTATTACGTCACTCGTGTCGGTAACCACCAGTTTGGCTGTCGTAGTAATAAATCTTGTAAAAAAAAAATTAAAAAATAAAAAAATAAAAAAAAAAAATGAAAATAAAAAAAAATAAAATATAAAAAAAAATTTTTTAAAAAATAAAAAAAAAAAAAAAAAAAAAAAAAAAAAAAAAAATTTAAAAAAAAAAAAAATTTAAAATAAAAAAAAAAAAAAAAAAAAAAAAAAAAAAATTAAAAAAAAATTTTTAAAAAAAAAAAAAAAAAAAAAAAAAAAACAAAAAAAAAAAAAAAAAAAAAAATAAAAATTTTTAAAAAAAAAAAAAAAAAAAAAAAAAAAAAATAAAAAAAAAAATTTTTTAAAAATTTAAAATAAAAAAAATTAAAAAAAAAAAAAAAAAAAAAAAAAAAAAAAAAATAAAAAAAAAAAAAAAAAAAAAAAAAAAAAAAAAATAAAAAAAAAAATTTTAAAAAAAAAAAAAAAAAAAAAAAAAAAAAAAAAAAAAAAAAGGGAATTAAAAAATAAAAAACAAAAAAAAATTGGAAAAAAATATAAAAAAAAAAAAAAAAAAAAAAAAATTTAATAAAAAAAAAATAAAAAAAAAAAAAAAATAAAAAACTTTAACGCGGGAAAACAAAAAGTTTAAAAGGATTAAAATTAGGTTGGGGGGAGAGTGGGGGAATCAGGGGGAGCCCACCGATGATGGTAGCCCCGTTTCCATTGACCCGTGCGCAGTTACCCTCCCCGCCCAAATTTTTGGGGGGCCAAAAATTTCCAAAGGAAAGTTTGTTTTGTGCGTACTTCAGCCCGTTTTGAAACGTTTTGCAACTATTCGGGGGTTGGGCCTTTTCAGAAGAGTGGGCTTTTCATTTTGTCCGCTTTTGGCGGGAAAAGGAAATTACAGATTTTAAACTGCTTTTCACCCGACCAACAATTTTTTTTTGGGGCTGAAAAAGGACCCTTTGATAAAGGGGTTTTTTTGGCCCTCACAGAGGGGGGGGGTTTTAGAAAAAAATTTGTTCGCAAATTACAAGGGGTAAAAACGTACACCCCCTTTTGTCCGGGTTTAGATCACTATTTTGAGAAGGGGTTTTGGGTTTTGAGGGGTTTCAGAAAGGGGGTTCGCTAAATTTTTAAAGAGCGGGTTTTATGAAAGAACAATTTTGTCGGGGTTGCAGCCAGAGTTAACTATACTTTTGAAAGAGAGCCCCCAAAAGGACAGCAGGGGAGTTGCTGAATTAGCAGGGGGTTTCCCAGGGTGGCACTTTTGGGGCCCATTTAAAGGTCCCAGGGAAACAGGGCCGGGGCACAGGGGGAAGAGTGAAAGGGAGCTAGGAAATTTTTTTGCAAAGTCTGAAAACCCAGTGGGTGGGGCAAAAGGGGAAAAGGGACAATAGGTGTTTAAATTTGTCACAAAAGGGCAGTGGCCCGGGGGAATGTCGCATGAGGTTCCAGAAGGCAGAAGCCTTGAAAAAAAAAGGGGTTGGGGTTTAAGGGGTCCCCGGGGGAAAAACGACCGGGCAGGGGAGGGAACCAAGGGGGATCCAATCTGAAAGGGGAGTGGGGCCCTTTGGGGGTTGCAACTGGAAGCAGTCTTGAAAAGGGGATGGGGGGCACTGGGGCTAGGGGTTTTCTTTACCATGGAAAAGGGGGTGGATTGGCCAGCACGGGTGAAAGTGTTACGGGACACGGTTTTTCATGGGGTTTTTAAAGAAAAGGAAAAAACGCGGTCGGGGAAAGGGGGATTTGACGGGGCAAACCAGACCTGTACTCAAATTGGGTGGAAATGTGGGGGATTTCCCCTTTTTGGGCTAAGAAAGAATACCACCCCCTTACTTCTCGGGGAATTTGTCGGCGCTGGTGATGGAGAAACCCCTTTTTTATTTGATCTTTGGGAAATATTCCGGTTGAAAGGGGATCCGGGGGACCCTGAGTTTTTGACAAAAAACGGGGGCAGAAAGTTAAAAACAGGGAGCAAAAAAGGAAAAAAGGTTGATAAACCGTTAGCCCCTTCCCAAAAGGGGAAGTCAGGCTTTAGATGTGTCCCTGATGGTTTGGGGCCCAGGCGGAAAACAAGCCCTTCGCCGGAAGTCTTGGGAGTTAGAAGAGGTGGAGAAGAACGAGGGGTTAGAGGAGGTGAGACTTTTTTCCCTTGGGAAAAAGGGGGGTTTTTTGTCCCGGGGTTTCCCAAGGGGAAGACGGGTTTAAGGTGACAACTCGGGTTAGAGGTACCACCCACGTTATCGTGCCACGCCCATGCAGTGGGCCGAGTCGCTCATGGGGGCCCTTTCCGGCCCCAGCAAAACACGACCGAATTTTTGATGTTTTTCCGGGCCCAGGGGAAAAAGGGCGACTTTAATGCGTTTTTTTCCCCTTTTCATTTTATGTGTGTCAAAAGGTTTAGCCAAAAAGGGGGGTGAAGAGGAAGGCCCTCTTAAACGCCCCCTTTAATTAAAACCCACCATTAAAGGGGGGAGGTGGCTTTTGATTGTTTTGGCCCAATCTCCCCTGCCAAAGGGGGGGCACGGGTTTGTGTTGACGTCGGGGACTACGGGAAAAACCCAAAGATATCCGAAGCGTCGAAATTGAAAGGCGTAGATACGCAAAAGGTTTCGCAAAGGGGCTATGGACTTTTTTTCTCGCGGGGGTGTCCCATCCCCAAATTCTCAGGACGGGCCCCCGGGGGGTCACAGTTCCCCTCAGGCGGGGATGGGGGGAGGTCAACGGGCTGCTAGGGATCAAAACGCTTCTCACCCCCCAAAACCACCCCCCAATGAAAAGGTTTTGCGGGAAAGTTTTCAATGGTGTGTTAAAGGGCATTTTAAAGAACTCTGGGGGAAAAGCCCGGGCCAGTTTGGGATCTTTTACTTTCCAGGGGAAAGTTTCGCCTACAGGGAACCCCTCAGGAAGACGGTTTTTTCACCCTTTTTGAGCTGCGGGGATGGGGGGGACAGTGGGGGAACCAGGTGTTTTCCCTCAAGACTGTGGCTGGAGAACAGGGGTCAGAAGAGGCCCAAAATCATTAAACGTATGTGGGGGAACTTACGAAATTTGGCCAAAAGCCCAAGTGGGGTTTGGGAAAGGGGAAATTTTGGGCAGGGGGTAGGGTCGCGCAGAAAAGAACAAAGGACGGGAAGGCAAAGGGAAGAAATTCCCTAAAGGAGGGAGATCAATTTCCCTTTTAAACCTGTTTTCCCAGGGATCACAACAAGCTGCTGATCCCGGGAAAGGCCCCATTCAAAATCATTGAAAAGGTAATCAGGATTACCAAATTTGATTGGGGGGAAAAACCAAAAATTTTTCCAAATTCAAAATTTTCCCTCCGAAAATTTTATTAACCCAAAAGGGACTCAGCACAAGGTGCAAAAGCAATCTTGATGGGGTTTGAATAAACCCGGCGAAGAAGGGGAGATTTTGTTCCCTTGAGTTTCCAGGAGAAGGTCATAAGGGTGTGTAAACTGTATGGGGGTTTAGACGGTGGGAGACGGGGAGGAATTTTGGGGGCTCCTAAACATTTATAGGGCGTCCCGACTGAAAAACCCAGGCGGGGGAAAACCCTAGAGCCCTGTACGGTGGAGTTAAATCGAAAAAACCCAAACATGTAAAACCCCCTACCCCCCCCCCGAATGCCCCCAAAAAGAGTGTAAAGGAGGAGGTGGAAAAGATGTTGGCCCTTTGGGGGTGGATTGAACCGCCAAAATCATCGTTTGGGGCCCCCGTCGTTTTAAAGTGGGGAAAAAGCCCAGGTAAAGCTTCGATTTTGGTTGATATGAGGGCTGAACGGGTCCCCACCAAGGTCGATGCAAAAGCCCTTTCGAACGTGGAAGACCTGTTCGCCCAGGTCCCCACAAGAAAAGAGCAAGTATTTCCCAGGATAAAATTTTTGAGAAAGGGTTTTTTGGCAAATACCTTAAAGTGAGGACTCAAAGGAAGTCCCGCCCCTCCACTCCAAAGGGGGCAAACCAGTGGGAGTATTTCCCCTTTTGGAAGGCCCAAACGCACCTGCATTTTTTCCCCCTTCGGATGAGGAGGAAGTATTGACGGGTTTGGAAGGCGTGTGGAATTTCAATGGATAAACTTTCGGGATAGCACCCTGAGACATGGGGGAGCAATGAGGGAGCTAGTAGCAGTTTTAGAGGGTTGAGACGAGCCAATCTCACAGCCCCCGACCCAAAAAAGTGCCAGAAAATTTGGTTTTTCCCAACCCGGAAATTCCCGGTTTTTGTTGTTGGGAGGCGAACCCCCAAAAAAAACAGAAAAGGGGAAAAGGGGGAGAAGATTTATGAATTAGAGAGACCCAAAAACCAAAAAAAAGTCAGGGGGTTGGGGAGGATTTATTGGGGGGGTTTTTTAAAAGGGGAAATTTTTACCAAATTTGCGCAATCCCGAGTCCTCTCAGGATTTGGTTAAAGGGAGGGAAAACCCGGGAGTGGTCGGTGGTCAACCTGAGAGCAAGCACTGCGACAGTGCTAGAAAAACTAGGTTTTTCCCTCCCCTCCTTTAAGCTAACCCGGGTATGTTCCCCAAAAAACCCCCTTTTTTTTGTGTACGTGCATGTTGGTGGAGTATTTCCCGTATTTTTTTTCCAAAGGGAAAACGAAAAGGGGGGGCCCAGGGTTTTCCCGTGAGTTTGCTACAGGAAGCGACGAAGTGTGAAGAAGGGTACGCAAGGTAAGGGAAAAGGTGTTTGGCTGTCGTGTGGGCCGGCAGAAAAATTTTACCAAAACTTTAAAGGGGAAAAGTCGTGGAAAAGGCGGATCATCAACCACTCAAATTCCTTTCAGGGAGGCGCAGCTAAAAAAAAGGGGGTTTTCTGTGCTGGGAATTTGGGACGCAGGGCCCCACAGGAAAGAGTTCAGTACTCCCTGGCGACAGAATGTAGGAGCTGACCCATTTTTAAACCGTTAGACTAGCAAGCTGCAAATCATAGAAGCATTTATATCCGGGGGTGCCCAAAAAACTTTGTTTTAAAAATATGTGTTGATTAAAAGTTATGGGTTTTTTGAAAAATGGGTTTTATTTCCCCTTTTTGGGAAAGGTTCCAAAATTTTTTTTGTGAGATTTGTTCATGTAAAAGTTTGTTTGTTTTGGGGCAAACAGTCGCTTGTGTAGTAATGCAATGTTTGGGGGATAATTTTGGGTGGGATTCCTCAGTGAGGTGTCTTGGGAAAGTGGCTTTAAAAAATTAAAAATAGTGCTTTTTATAGTGGTTGTGAAGAGAAGATGTGCAAATCCGCAGGGACGGGAATTGCATGGTGCGCACGGGTTAAAAAGAAAATTAAATTGAAAAAAAAAAAGGAAAACCCCACGTCAATGTTAAACCCCTTGGGGTGAATTTACCCAGTGATACTTTTGATAATTTGTAAACCCTTGGGGTAAAAAAATTTTGGCAAAAAAATTCACGGAAACTGTGGTTTTCAAACAAATTCGGTTTTTTGTTTTTTTTTGTTTCCGTTGGGTTTTTAGACAATGTTTAGCCATTTTTTGGGAAAGGGGAAAATTGTCACGGC
>CM031597.1:2879773-2882032 GCA_018398815.1 Conus ventricosus
CGAACACAAGCTTGCAAACGTCGGGGCATTGAAGCGCACAAACGACGGATGATACGGATCGGTATCACGTTCCAGTGATGCTGCAATGCTTGGGTGAGCTCAGCAACGGTAGTTGGGGATTCTGCTGACCTTGCACACGTCGTCCAAGTTCGTCCCACAAATGTTCAATGGGATTCATGTCTGGGGGACACAGAGGGCCACTGCATGACATCCACATTGCTGTCCGAAGGAAATTTCGTGTTGAGAACGGCTGTGTGGGGTCGAGCATTGTCCTGCTGAAACACTAGTCTGTTGCCCACCATGCTGTATCCAGAGGGAAGAAGAACTGGCTCAAGAACAGTGTCAATATAACGCCTTGCCGTCAAGTTGCCTGGCACAAACACAAGCTCCGATCGAAATTGAGCATTTATGGCACCCCAGACCATTACCCTCCACCCCATAACGATCTCGCTCAATGACACAGGGTTGCGCAAAACGTTCACCCTGACGTCGATACACACGATCACGGCCATCCGGGGAAAGAGACATTGAACGGGATTCATCCGAAAAAACAACATTCCCCCAAAACCCTGTTCCCCAGAAAGCCACCTGCGGCAGCCCATCGCTGGCGTGCTAGTCGATGGCGATGGGTTAAGATCTGACCTTGGTATGGTCGACGTGCCCGTAGCCCTGCTGCTGCCAGACGCCGACGCACGGTACGGCTGCTGATTGGTCTTTCTCTAGTCCCAATAGTGTGTTGCGGGCTGTTTGTGCAGCTGGCTGGAAACGATTCGGAGGTGCTGCGTGACAATGTTAGCGGTCCTGTCGTGCCGTCGTCACACGTTGGACGCCTGGGCGTGGACGGTCGTTTACACTTCCAGTGTTTTGGTGCCGAGTCGCAAGACGTGTTATGGTTGATGGGTGTACATTGAAATGTTGTGCGGCCCTGATGTGAGCATGTGCCTGCCCTCAGCATGCCAATGGCTTGATTTCTCTGGTCTGTAGTTAACCGCGGCATGGTGCGTACGAGTGTCAGTAAACGCCAATGTGTGTTTTTATAGGGGACAGTCATGGGCTGTTTGCATGCAATCACAGTATGCCTGTGTTGCACGGTGTTTGCAGTTATCAGTAAAAGATGTGTTGGAGTGGTTTACTCATGACGTCATGAACCCAACTGTGCCTGTCAATACAGATCGTCGCAATACAACTACGCGTGCTAGGTTGCATGCCTCGTGCATAATTCACATTATTTTGGCTGAGGTGACATTTTTCGGGGACGAAAGGGGATTGCGTTTTCATTGCTCTCAGTATTAGATAGATTATTCATTTATTTGTTTGTTTATGAACACACAGATCTCTGTCTGTCGGTCGCTCTCTCTCTCTCTCTCTCTCTCTCTCTCTCTGTCTCCGTGAAAGTCTAATTTTTCTTCTCTCTCTCTCTCTGTTTCTCTCTCTCTCTCTCTCTCTCTCTCTCTTAGACAACTCACCGCCTGGAGCCCAGCAAGGACAAGTGCTGTCCGTGGACTGCGTGCCAAGCGATGTGAGCTGAAGACGGACCCTCCCCAGCACATCTACAGCCTGCGTGGCGACTGCGTCAGCTCGGAGACGTACGACGTGCAGTACTGCGAAGGGGACTGCCCGTCCAGCGTGCATGAGGGTGGACTCCTGTTCGGCAACCTGGCCAAGAAGGAGTGCCAGTGTTGCACGGCCTCCATCAAGAGGGTTGAGATCATTAAGCTCGACTGCGACAACGGCACCACCGTGGACCATATAGTTCCATCCTGGACCGGTGCTACTGCGACTACAGTGCGTGCCAGAGGAGGGGGAGTAGTCGTCGCACAAATGAAGTGAGTACGTGCGTTCACATGTGTTGGGGATGGGGAGATGGGTGGTGGTGGTGGTGGTGGTGGTGGGGTGTGTGTATGGGGGGGGAGGGGGGGGATGGGAAGGGGGCAAAATGGGGAAGAAGGGTAGGACTGGAAATCTTGGAAGTGGAAAAGGGATGTAGATGTGAAAGAGCTCAGCAACATGTCTGTAGAATAAGGTAGTTGCACGTGAGTGTGTGTGTGTGTGTGTGTGTGTGTGTGTGTGTGTGTGTGTGTGTGTGTGTGGGTGTTTGCGCGCGTGCGTGCGTGCGTGGTGTGTGTGTGTGTGTGTGTGCGTGCCTGCGTACAATTGTAATTTTGAGACGGTGGGGATTCGGGTGTGCTGTTTGTGACTTGAATATATTATGGCACACGTGCAATTGCGTTGAAAGTGCGTAGGTTTTTTTGTTTTACT
>CM031597.1:2883032-2900532 GCA_018398815.1 Conus ventricosus
GATCGACAGTGCAAAATCGATTCTCGTGATTAAGGGGGTCGAGGGCATGGCCCTCTCCTGTCTCTTTTACCCCACCCCCACCCCTCTCTCCACACACACACACACACACACACACACACACACACACAATCAAATCTGTGATATTATGTGATAATCTAGAACCATTTTAAACAGTCTAGAACAAAGCCGTTCAGAGTGTAAAACTTTCGGTTCCCCCTCAGCCTACCCCCTCCTCCCCCCTCGGAGCATGTGCACCTCCTCAGCACAAGAATGCCATGTGGAAGCAGGTAACTTATTGTTTTGACTCACGTGAGCAAGTGATTTGCCTGGCACGTGGAGTGACTGACAACAAGAACATTTCACATTAAACATTTTCGTAGGCTAGGCTTACTTACTAGGCCTACTTTGACTTGACTTGACCTTGACGTTACAAGATTCAGGTCCTTTTAGTCATATGACCATGTTCAGGTTCTCAAAACTGAAAACTGATTGGCTGGGTGGTTTGAGGATGGTGCCAATCAGATCACTTATTGAACAATTTAGTCTAGGCATTCTGGGTCGTACACTGAAGGTAGTGCTGCTCAGTGCTTGTCCAGTCTTCTCTTGAAGGCGTCTACCGATGACGCTGTTACCACATCATCTGGGAGGCTGTTCCAGAGGTTCACAGCTGTAGTTGCCCCGTACGTTGAGACGATGCCTTGGTTTCTGAAGTTTCAGGGAGTTGCCTCTGGTGGATATCAGCTCGTTCGTGGCGACGGGGAAGTCAGGGCGTGACACTTTGTAGAAACCATGTAGGTACTTGAAAAGCCTACTTCAATTGCGTCTCCCCGCTTTCTCCTGTGTTCCAGACATGAAAGCTTCAGCCGACGTAGCCTTTCGGGGTACGGCAGGTCCTTCAGATGGCCCAACATTTTGGTCGCGCTCCTCTGGACGTTTTCCACTTTAGAGCAAAGACCTTTCTGATTTTTCTCGTCTGGCTTCCACACACAGTGACCGTACTCCAGGAGTGGCCTGACTAATCCCTTGAACAGCTGGACGAAAGTTACTGGTGTTAGGTAGTCGAAGGTCCTGCGGATGACTCCAACAGCGCGGTTTGCCTTTGATGTTGCCTGTGCCACGTGTTGCTTGAAAGAGAGCGCCTTGTCGATGGTCACCCCAAGATCTTTTTCTGCCTGTGTTTCTTTCAGTTAGAGAACAGTAATAGCCGACTCTACCCCACTTGCCCCTCCACTGATTTTTTGGGCGAAAGGTGCCCTAGAATCAGCATATTACTGTTCTCTGACAAGTAAGACGTCAATAACCAAAAAAAACGATTTCTAAAACCCAAACTACTGTGCAGGGTTATCCGTTTTAATATAATTTACTAAAGTTTTCAGAGATTTTAGCGTAGGAGAAAGTACCCGGGACTGAAAAGCCTCATAGAGTAACGTAGGGAAAAGCAGCCGTGACTAAAACGCGTTCATATACAAACGGTGTCTGTTCCCACGGCTTTCTTTTCGTACTGTCAACTCTGTAGGGCGGTGTCAACGGGCCTGCTTTGCAGGTGGCGGGTAAGCTTTTAATTGCTAGTTCCCGGCCTACCTGCCCAGCACTTGGGGTGTTTATTTCACCCAGTGCTGTGGTGGTGTAAGTTGCGCTGCAGTTTTAGAAGACAGTGTGGATTCTAAGTTGAAAAAGTTTTTGAATCACAAATACTTTTTCAACAGCTTTATAGATTAAATTGGGGTGGAAGACATGGAATCAGCTACAACTTTATATATAACCACACACACACACACCACACACACACACAACACACAGGCACACCCACACACATACACAGACGCGAGCACACACACACACACACACACACACACACACACGCGCGCACACCACCACCCCACAAGGCCAAAAAATCAATACTGCTGCACCCCCCTCCTCTTCACCCCTCCTTCCTGCCTGCATGACATCAGCCTTCCTACCCCAACATTCCCGCGAGGCGGCGCTGTCACACCCCGGCCAATTTCAGGAGTTAAGCGTAGGCTTCCGGGCGCTCACATGACTAGGGTAACCCACACATTCTTCCACTGACTGCTTGACGAGCAGGACGGTTCTGTGCTGTGGGTGTGTTATTCTAATAACCGGTTTACGAAGAACAGAATTGTGTATGTTAAAGGTTTGTTGGTTCAGGAAATGAAAACGTTGAAGGCAATATTGTTGACAAAGATACAGCCAGTTTAATACGTGTTGGCTATCGATGAGAATTTTTCCCTTATCAAAAAAATGGCGCTGCATTTTTTGAAAGTGGGCCCGAAGCAAAACAATTCATCACGCGTACTGGGACGGGTGGTGAAAAGACGCGGTGTTTTTCAAGGAAAAGGTGTTTGTAAAAAGATTTTATGTCGGGCGATAGGTTTCTTCAGAAGCAGAACTATTTAGTAGCCCTTTTCAGAAGCAGAACTTTTTAGTAGTCCTTCTTCGCAAGAATTAAATCCGAAATTTTTTAAGCGCAAGCAGCAATCAAAACTGTTAGATTTTTTCCAAACAAAAAACTCCTTTAATTCTTCCAGAAGACTGCAGAGAGAGGCGCAGCTAAAACCCGTGTCCGCCCACCATTTAAATTTTGATAGCAACCTAGCCTAGTGATTTCGTCATTTCTCCCCGTCAAGCTTGGGCAATGATGTGGTTTTTATTGTCAACCGTGTATGCATACACGGTTCTCGGCTCATGCCAAGTTGGAAAAGAAGGGTAGGGGACCGTCAAGCTTCTTGGCTCACTGCCAAGAACCGTGTATGATACACGGTTCTCGGTCACTGCCAGTTTTGGAAAGAAGGGTAGGGGACCCGTCAAGCTTCTTGGCTCACTGCCAAAACCCGTGTATGCATACACGGTTCTCGGCTCACTGCCAAGTTTTGGAAAGAAGGGTATGGGACTACTAAAAAGAAGCCCTTACATTTTAAGTTTTCACACTGATCTCCCATGACTTTGTATATATGTACAGGGCTTGTTTTATTCAATCAGGCTTTTAAAAAGCTCTGCCAAAGCAGTATTTTACTTAAAAAACAAAAAACACTAACTTGCCAATGCCAGTCCAAGCCTGGATAAAAAAAGAGGGGGTGTTGGTATAAACTTTTTTTGTGCGAGAAGGAAGTTAAATGCACTTGGTGGTGCTTTGAACTTCACAAAAGAGCCCAAGCATCACAAAAACGCAAGCACTGTCTTGCCCCAAATGGTGTTACACATGACAAATAAAAAAGCTCTGTGTACACCACACACACTCCCACCCCCCAAATCACCCCGAGTTCTTAATTAAGTTTTTAATTAAGTCACCCCCAAATTCTTAATTAAATTTTTAATTAAGTTACTCCAAGTTCTTAATTAAGTTTTTAATTAAGTTTTTAATTAATACTAAGTTCTCAATAAGTTCTTGATTAAGTTCTTGATTAAGTTACCTCAAGATCATAAACTAAGCATCTCTAAGTACAACAATTTTTATTCAGTTTTCTTATAATTATCAAAAAATACAATCTATGTTTTTATCTTAATAGTAAATGCCTAATATAGTACAACCACCCGCCTCAAAACCCCGTCATTGTTGAGGATGTCTTTCTCAGCGTTCTCTGCATAGTTTTTAATGAAAGGGCCCTTTCATCCTAAGCAACCCCATTGATTACAATTCTGGTCTATGGAAATGTCTTTTATAGACTCCATGTCTTTATTTATTGACTTTATCATTTTATAAAACGCCATGATCTATTTTTATAAAAAAATTTAAAATTTTAAATTCTTAAAATATTATTCCATTTTAAATGGATCAAAATGATGCTTTGTTATTGGCGGTTTTGGCGTGCTGCTGTCTTTTTTTGTATTTAGTGGTTCAGATTTTTTTGAAATTTCTTTTGTTTCTGTTGGCCCTTGTGTATATATTTTATAGCCTTTAAAAACTGCCCCCCAACAGCGCAATGGCGCCAAAAATGGCAACAGTTTTTAAGTTCAATATTCATGAAGACTTTGTGCTGTAGCCTTGTATCACATGGAGTTTTATAGCGGGATTGAATCAACTTGTTCTGGCGGGTGGCGGTGTTATGTTTTCATGATGAGTTATATTCTGTAACATTAAATTTTTTTTTCCTGTTCCACTCTGCTAATTTTTCTTCCCGCTTTAAAACCGCCAGGATGAGGATGCTTTCATGGTCTCCACCAGTTCAGTGTTTTCTGCTGATTTTCTGGCTTTTGGGTTTCTTTTTCCCCTGGTTTAATGTTTCTGGTTCTGATGATTTTTCCCGCTCGTTCATTTTGAAGGGAAACAAAATCTATTGATTAAAAGTTATTAATCCCCTGATTTAAAGGCGATAACAATGTTCCAAATCTGTAGTATAGATCACAGCCCAGAGACTCTAATGACTTTGTTTTTAAAAACTGGGATCTTGCGTTAAATTACGTAAGATCTTGTTAGATCAAGGGAGCAAATCTACTGACTAGTTTAGTGTACAAACTAAAACCCTTTGCCCCACACTTTTCACCATTCTGGGCCCAGCTGCGCTTCATACCTGTTATGATACTTTAAAATGTCTTGCGGCGGGCATCTGTTGAATCTGTTCAAAGTGAATTCAGTTCGAGGAACTGTTTTGTTTTTCCACACGCTGCCAAAGAATACAACCTCTCCTTTTGGGGCATAACAGCTTGGCCATCAACTTGGTCATTCATAAGTTCAGGAAGGTTTAGGCTGCCTTGTAGCTGTTGGAGTCATCACTGTTCATTTTTTTTTAATAATTATAATTTTTATTTTATAAAAATGAGCACCGAAAAAAATGTTACCAACCTTGTATACCATTCTGCTGTTTATTGGGGGACTAAATGTAGGATACTCAATGCTTGGTAAAAGCCTGTTAAGAAAATTTAAACCAGCAGATCTTGGCAAACTAGACTTTGAGGATTCAGCAAAGCTAATTTTCTATTGTTGCAGCTTCGTTTGCTACGAAAAATTTTTTTAGTTAAGAAGGGAAAAATTCCAGACAATATAAATATGTAAGAAAAAAATACATTTATAAAAAATGGCTTCACTCGCAAAAATGATAGGCGGCGCTGTGGTGAATGCGCTTGCTTTTAGCGGAAGTAATTTCGATTTAGTAAACCCGCGGGATGACGGCGAGAGAAAAAGACATAACAAAGCTATGGAGCAACTAGCAGCTGCACAAGACGCCTATGAAAAGCGAGACTTTAGCAGTTAGATTTTATAATGACACACTGATAAAAACAGGGGCATTGCTAGCTTACACATTTAAAAATGTTGCTCAAGCATTAAACCAATATTAATACTTGTAACAGGACAAACCAATCGAGACATTGCCCCCACCAAAATTAAGTGACTTTTATCAACCATCAGAAAAAACAAAGATGCAAGAAACGGGTTTATTGTCAGTTGGTATGGACCGTTGTGTTTTTGTTGCGCCACTATTATTGGGCTGAGTTAAAAAATGAACAAAATTTTTATTCGCCAAAAGGATATTGGAAGGGAAGGAATCACGGGCAATCAAAAAGCTAAGCCAAGCAGCTGGAGTTAGTGAACAACAGCCAAAGATATGGTTATCTAAACAAGCGATTTGGCAAATTTATTTACAGCGCCTAGACGAATATCAGAGACCACACTTTGTCAATACAACTCCAAACGAACCCATCAATTGGATTCTTCTATATTTACCCTCTGATAGGATAGACGAAAAAAGATTTTAGTACGCTCGTACAGTCATTGACATAGGCTTCAAGATACAAAGATGCGGAACATTAACACAAAAGAGTAGCTTCTGCTGTTGCTGTCGTATACGGATATACAGCGAGGTCCTTTAACTTTTCCTCGCATGTATCAAGTCGCTGACGGAAAAAAGAATTTAAAGGCCAATCTAAGTGAATCAATTATTTGTTGAAACATAGAGTGCATTAAATGTAGGCTTTCCAGGGGGGGGGAGTTCATAGATAACAGGGCTTTAGTCGAAACTTTAACAAACAGTTTTAGTGAAGACTTTTCTCTACAGTATCTCAGAGAGCTGATTGACAATTCTCGCAACACAGAAATGGTGTTAAGAAGACTGCCTCTGTTTTTGCGCGCATTGCAATATGAAGAATTTAAAGGTCTAAAACCAGTACAAGAATCAAAAGAAAAAACAATAAAAGTTGAGAAGACTCCAGTACACCCAGACAAACTATTACCGTTTGGGTTTGAAGTAAGGTACCTTTATTTACCGGGGGAAGCAGAAGGGGGACACTCGCATCAGGGCAACCGATCAGTTTGGAGTGTTGATCCATATGAAATATAAAAGAATTGTAAAAATGGAATCGCCCGTGTATTATTTACGGAGAAAACTGACACAACAAAAAACCAGCTCCTCAAAGATCTTTTTGTGAATGAAGAACTGCAGTTTAATTCCGCAAGACACTGGACCGCTTTCTTTAATTAATTACGGTTCTCCGTGCCCATTTGCATATTGAAAACTCTGGATAAACAAACTCCCGTTTTGTGTTTGTTCTATTAATGATTCTTTGTTACAAACTGTTGTTTGTTGATTCATTTAGATTAGACGCAGTTTTACGTTTGTCGTGATTGAAAAGTCTTATTGCCAACATTGCTTCTTTGTAGTTGTCATGTGGTTTTGTTTGACTGCCACAACGCTGCGAGGATATTCCCTTTGATTTCTTAATGATTTTCTCCTGGCTCAGTATTACTGTACATTCTTAGACCTTAGCCCACATAACTCCTGATCACCTTTCCAGTTACTTCATCTTCATCTTTCCTTAAAACCTTCGGGTAGTAATTGAATGCAAAAGGCGACCTCTGTAGGGTAATCAGAGGTATCAATACATCCTCGCATGGCTTTAGCCATTCCATTTCCCTGTCTTTTATAGATGTCTTCAGTAGGAATCATCTATAACAAAACAGTCTTGTATCTGTGTAATAAAGTACTCTGGACTCAGGTACGAGGCTTTTAAGTAGTCATAAAGAAACTCTAACATCAAAAAAGCTTTGATAATTCAAACGGGTGGTTGTAACCCAATAAATACTGGTTTGTCTAATTTGATTTCTTTTTTTTTCATATTATGCCAAAAAGCTGTTCATGATATCTTCTAATTGTCCTGATAATTAGGTTCTTGAAGGTTCAGCTTATTGCTTCGTTTCTTTGGTTGACTAATCTGACATCTTTACGTTTGTGGGATTCTCCATAGTTTTCCAAAAAAGCAGTGTTCATCTGCTTGAAAATGTCTTTTTTCTGAAGCATCTGTGGATGTAGTTCTGAGATCAGTGTTCTTTACAGGAGTATGGTTTCATGAAATGTTCTTGATCAAAAGCAATTATGCGATTGGAATGCTGTCAACTTCAACCATGTCTTAAATAATATTGCAGAAGTCTGTAATGACAGACAATAGATTTTGTTTTTTGCCTCGAAGTTATGAGGCACAAGTTTTGGCGGTTCTCTTGGATCCGTTCTTTAGACTTTTGCTGCCAATGGATAGTCATTATGCAGGTCATGGAGTCATGAGGATATTGTAAGTCAACTCTAGAATGTATCCACGATGTTGACCCGGCCGTTAACTGACCAACCACTTTAATGCCTTTTGAATATTTTTCGGATCGCGGCCTGTGTAATCTTGAAGTTACGTAATGGAAGTGATTGAGCCATTGCCCAACCATACAGATTGTTTGCATCTAAATACATATGATAGTTTACCCTTTTACTAGGTTCATAATCATCTAGGTTATTTGTTGTTTGCTTTACAGTAATGATGCGACCGCCATACTAATTCCTCCCACGCAATCCGTTTTCAATTCTGAATCATTGGTATAATCTTGACAATAAATCAATCTGATTACTCCAGTAACTTTAAAGAAAGCATCCCAACTCATCCCGGGGCGCAGAAATTGTATATGCGCGGGGATCAGGCTTTTATGTTTATGCAGGTCTTTCTATAATTTTCAAAGTCGTCTGCCAACATTCCATACTTTCGGCCCAACCAAGTAGGTGTCATGATAGTTCTCCCCACGTTTTACAATCTAACTTGACACGCATCTTGAGCATGCTGGTAATCAGTTATCACTGATGTCCTTTCCTCTAAGACTAGAAAGAACGCGCCTTTAGGTGGAAGTGTATCTTCATCAAACCTTTCCCAACTGTTCTTTTACTCATAAGGGTAAAGCCCTTCCTCTAACAAGAGTTGATTCAAAATTATTCTTCTGTTATTGGGCAGGACTTCTACGGACATTGCCATTGACTCTAATGATACCCTTCATGTGTATTGCATAGGTCGTAGAAAGACATGTTATTTAAAGTGTAACACATGTACTTTTCTGATGACTGTGCAATCATGCTACCCTGAAGGGCTATGGTTACGCTTGCTTTAATTAAGGTGAGTGTCATTAACCTCGCGTCAAGTTGTGAAAAGATACAGGCAGGCTTCCATGTCTTTGGGATCAAACTTTAGTTGAAGATTGCATTTATTTACTTGTGCGCTGCACCTCTAAATTCCATAATGTGATCATGGTCTCTTACTGGTGGGCTTTTACCTCTCTTCGGGGTTAGCTCTAACCGCAAATCCACACAATGCGTGGCTGAGTCATAATGTTGTTGGTTTCAGGCGCCATTTTGATTTCAGATAAGTTTGATTATTAGTACAGGCGTTTCGCACTTGCTGGCATGCGTTTTAAGAATGTGTCTGCAGCATCTGGCCCTCTATATAATTCTGGGCTCTTGAATTAAACCACCATCAGCACCTTACAATAATGAAGGCAAGAACAAATCTGATGATTACTCATTAAGATGTTTTCGAAGTTTAGACGTGTGGTGGCTGGCCTTATAAGGAACATTACGCGACTCGAAGTCTGCGTAAACTACGTATGGAGAATTTTGCTGCCGTTTCCAGTTCTTAAAACTAACTTTAGATCCTGGCGGGGGCCGTAGCGTAGTAGTTCTGTCTCTTACAGTCTACGACTGTTTCATTGTTTGATCTGTTCAAGCGCGGCTTGAGCGGTTGGAATTCTTGTTTTACTGATTCTACAGAATTCTGTTTATGTTCATGCTTTGAAGTATATGCGCCTAATAATCTGCTCTATTGTGCGTTTTTCATTGTGTAATGGGGCCAGCCCTGTGGCGAATTCATTAGGTGTAAGTCCACATGACTTTTGGATGTTTCGCCTTTGTTGGGACTGTTCTTGGACAACTTTATGGCACCAAATTTGTTTCCTCATCCCATGTGTATACTATTAACAGATTATTTGGGTTGTTTTGTTCTTCTAACTGTATCAATTTGGTCATCACACTAAAAGGAATGGTTATTTCCATTGAAGTTAAGATCTTTGGCGTATGTATTGCCGATAGTTAGTCACTCTTTCTGCGTGTTCGCGGACTATTGATTGCAGCCTTGCACGGACGCTCCACATGAAAACATTTGTTGTACTGAATTTTTTATGTTTAAAACTGCTCTCTTTAAAACCAACTCCCGAGGTAGCGGAATGTAAGCCTTGCCTACAATCGGTGCTGTACTTAGCTGTTTTTAATCTAATATCTAAGACTTCGCCCTCTGACCAACCAGAGCTCTCTTTTTAGCTTCTTCAGCGGCTGCGTTCAAACTGTGTAAGCAGAGTTCGTTGGACCAACCGGGTGTTTCATGTCATTATGAGAAAGATTAAGTCTGCATGTTTTGTTGTGACCCAGACTTCTAGTGATTTTCTTCATTTTTTGTTTAAATAGTCGATTAAAATCAGCTAACTTTTACTGTAACTGGAGGGGGGTCTATTGTTAGTTTTTGCTGGGGAACTTGAGAAATAGCATGAACACGTGCATGTACGTTTGTTGGGTCAATGCTTACTTAATCAATATCATTCTGTGCTCTTAAACAAAACGCTCGTTCTCGAGCATTCCTTCATACAATTCATCTGGGCCTTCATATATCTTGCAATGCTGTCTTTCTTTGATAAGCCATCATTATTTATTTAAATTAAAAATAATAACAACGCTTAATCTGAATCAATATCACGGTCTTTTTGTGCTTGGACTCATAAACGAAAAGTATAAAACACCACCCTTCGTTGTTGGTATGTGAGCTGTTTAGAACAGAGTTTAATGTTTCGTTTACTTTTTTTAAGCATTCCTTTTTTATCTGCTCGGCGTCTGGCTGTTTGAGAAAAACTTGCCCCGCCTTTCTTTGAAGATCAAACTTTGTCTTTTGTAGTCATCCAAATCGGCCTGTGTTAAAACGATTTAATTCTTCATACGTGATGGTTTGAGTCAACAGCGCTATATTTATTGTCAGTTTAACGAACTAAGTTGAGCCGTTATTTGTTGAACCATAGCTGGTGTTGCTTTTGAAGTTTAGTTTTAATTTGTTGCCAGCAGCACCTACAGCTATTGAACACAGGACGAGAGCTAAAGACAAACTCCTAGAGCGTAAAGCTGCGGGACGGTGCGTATGCACCGTTGCTAAGAGGCCTACACTTGTTCCTGCTGATAGAGCACTTATAGTCGCATGCTCTGTATTAACTTATGTAACAGAATTAAAGGCAGCAGATTCCCTTCAGTTTGGTTTTGCTGTATTTTGAAAGGTCTTGCTCTAGTTTTTGTTGCATTTGTGTAATGGTGGTTAATCTAAAGGTTTTTATGTTAGGGCTTTCTACTATCTCTTCTCTTGGCGGCGCTGTAGGCCATTTGGATTATCCTGAACAGACATGCTTTTTATAATAAATAATAATTTAGTATACTACTTCTTTTAATCTGTTATTTACTATATTCAGTGGCATCATATAATAAAAACTAATGTACATTAAGCGTTTTCGGCTTCTTTCTTTATCAATTTGAATGTTTATTACGGGTCTCTCACAGTTCTCCCGCTTTCCATGGCAACTGATTATCCTCTGTTTGACCTTAGGTCAATCCATAAACCGTATTTCGGTGTTAATTATTCATCAAGCCTAACATGTGAAGATGTAAATCTTGAGACTACAAGGTCTACTGTTGGATTTCTACACCTCCCGCCGCCAAACGTTTTCTTATTTCATCCAAATTGTGATAAGGGTTTAAGCCCGCTAGACGCAGATTTGGTTTGGGAACTACCTCAACTCGAACATTGTACCTTTCGTTATTTTGGATTAAAATATTTTCACTTCTTTTTGAACGCGTTCTTCTACTTCGCCCACAGCAATATAATTACCTTTAAGCGATCTTGATGCGACGCTAAAACTAAAATTCCATATATAGTGTCTGCCCTGCTTTCTGGGATATGTTGTTATGATTGAATCACTCTTTCGTAATTTTTTGGGAAATGTGACTCATATGGTGCGGGCAATCAGTTGCTAAAATTAGGGTTGCTAACGACATCAAACTCTAAGAGATGTCAGTATTGCTGTACTTTGCTTCGGTGTCTGATGATTGATAACACGTTTGTATTATTATACAGTTAGTTCTTATGACAATCTGTCTTTTAATGCTCTTGAAAGTACGGCGCATGCGACTTTCTTTTAACAACTCAAAATCTAACGGGAATTGGAAAAGCGATTTCCATACGCAAAATTTACTGCTACATACTTTTTGCCGTCTTTAGTTATCTGCGGCACCTTATTATATGTTTTAGTGAATTCATTCATTTTCGATTCTTGCAAACGCAATGTAAGCATTTCATTCACACGGGTTAGTTAGCATAGAAATCAGAATAGGTTAAAAAATATGTCTGCATTGTGTACAAGAAATATTTCTTGCCCATCAATTTTTATAAGAAATTCTTAACGATGCCCGCCTCCCAGATTCTGGGGACATCTGTCCTGTTGGGGTCTGTTGTTGAAACGAGGTTCTATTTTGAAAGTAAGACGCGCAGACAGTGCTGGCACAATCAATTCATCGCGCTCCTTAGTCTGGAAATTTGACAGTAAGAATTGTCTGCATCAATAGTAGATGGATTATTTGGAACCAATAATTATTCCGTTTATTCTCCTTCACGCCATGGGGCTCTTTCTGTTGTTCTATGCGGGTCAAGAATCGAGCCATGTGCTTGTGTGGCATTTTTATGAAGCAAAATAAAAGTTAATTATTTAAAAACATGGCAGGAATTTGGAATAATGGCGTAGAGATTATGATGTTTTTGATCTTGGAGACGAACATGAGTGAAATTGATCACCTTTGAACAGACATCGCTCAACGCTCTCATTTGCGGCGTGAATTAACAGAAAGTAAGGTCCAATCATTGTACCAAAGTTTGGTTCAAGAACCCCCCGTTTATAGACCCTAATGATTTTGAAAGTAAAAAGATGGACCATTTGTTTGTGAAAAAAACGACCGAGGAGCTTGTTCAGCTTACAACTAAAAATGACCCATCAAGTTTTTACGCCGTGGGTTTCAATTAGAAATAGACTCCCTGAGAGATTACAAATCGCCTTGGCATTGCTAGACAAAATTAGATAGGGATGCAGTTGCTAAACCTTCCAAACCAACTACAAGAACTCCCGACAGATAAACAAATGCAAAACATGGAACTTAAACAATTAAATCAATCAGCAGGCGAATTAATAAATACATAGAAGCAGAAACCAGTTTTTCAGAAGAAACAGCGTTAAAACAATTAATGATTCCCCATTGCCTATGCGAGAATTATTAGCCCTTGATCATGCTTTAGAAGCATCAAAGGCGAATTAACAAAACAATTTAGCAAAACTAGGTGAACTAGATGGGCATATAAAAAGAGAAAAGAAAAACTCGTTGAGGCTGATGACGCCAACTTAGGGCATGATATTAAAGAAAGAATAACCCAAAGACTAAAAGATCTTGAACAAGAAAGATCAGCAAGACTAGAAGTGACGACTACTAACCGAGACCAATTACGAACTCAAGTGAATAGAATAAGAGAAACTATCGAAAAAATTTTATATGAAGACGCAACGCTAGCAGAACGAATAAGAACATTGTTTAGAGAGCAGGAGTCACATTGGCAAGCGTTATAACGGCCTTAGGATTTGCAATAAGTACACTGGTGATGGCTATTACAGGCGGCGGTGGTCAAAGTTCATTACCTCCGCCGCCATCGCCTCCATCTCCGCCTGATAAATCATGGGTAAAAAAACAGCTTGATCATCTTGCAAGTTATTAAAAAAATTAGCTGGTAAAGCCGTGGACGCTTTACCAGGAATATTGGGGAGTATTGTCAGCTGGCTTTTGTCTACTGCAAGCAAAGTAGTTGGCTTTATGGCCGAGCACTTATGGAATTAGTTCTCGTAATAGTTGGGTTACTATTTAGTAAGATAAAGACCAGTAATCCTATGCCAGTTAATCCAAGAACAAGCGCTGTCTTTCATATTCATGGTCATCGCGAACAGAGTCCGCGAGCTTTGCTGAGTCTTCAATGGCTTTGGGGTTTGGACTTCGGGGATTAGATGACTTAATCTTGGGTGTTCTTTTATTGTTTGTAATATTACTGGCCAGAATTTATGTCGTTTTTTCCCAACCTTCTGTTCATTGCCTGCTATAAGAATTTCATTATTATAGTTTATTATTGTACCTATCTGGAGTCTGAGGTCAGAAGGCAGCATGTATAAACCAGTGCCAACAGCAAGTCTACTTTCGATCTTGCGTATTGTAAAACATTTTGGTACCTTTTAATACTTGAAGGTAAATCAACTGTAGAATTAATGGCGTCCTCTAAATTTGCCAAGAACTGTTTTTGTGCATCAAAGCCAGTAGAAGGATCAGTAATGCTCGATCTTGCCTGTGCTTGCGAGCCTAGCAAACACCAAACGTAAGTACGAATAGAGTCGTTTATTCGTTCTATTCCTGCTCTAGTTAGGCCCTTAGAAGTGTCTAAGATAAATGTTGTCCATGCTGTTTTATGCTCTTGCTGTAGGGACCCAGGCTCAACAGTTGTGCCAAAAAAGAAAGTTTGAAAGGAGGATGCCAGTCATAGTTATACTTTCTGTGCGTGCCCCGAAAATAAAGGTCGCCTAGGCCTGATTATGATCCAACTTTTGTCTAAAGCCTGTCTTGATGTTAATATTGAATTCGTTACAGATCCTTTCAAAAGCCTTCATGTCTATTCTGTTGCTGAGTGGATTAAACGGTTTGTCATTTGGTAATGGCGCTTGCAGTTCAGTCAAAATACGTCTAAGGTGTAATAAAATGAAATCTGTACACTGACCTCACCAAAGGATCATGGGGGATTTAAATGATCAGCATACGACACTCCACACCCAGTTGATGCGCAAACACAGCAAAGTTTAACTGGTTCTGATAAAACTGCATCGGATGACTAAACCACGCTTTCTTGATGTGGTCATTTTTCAATATGGGGGGTTAAGATATCTCTTCAATGGAGTACTCACCTTTTTATGAAAAGAGGCAGTCTGGGTCACAGCAATGTCAAGAGTATCAGTTGCTATATTTTTAAGATTGTAGTGCGGCCCAACAGAATATTTTGCACCAGTATATTTGAATGCACTCATTTTTATTTCGTTTAAAAAAATGTTTGTAACATAACAACCCAAGCCCGTCCTTCGTTTTTAGAACATGCTATGATAACGAATGCGGAGCCAAAATGGTTGCACTTCATGAAATATTTTACAAAGTCGTATGGTTTAATATAAGCGAAGCCAAGGAGAATAATACGGTTCTAAAAGTTGACAAAGCAGGGACCAAAATTAGCCAGTTAACAATACCTGATGGTTATTATGGGTTTTGCTCACTAAAAGAAGCAATGAGTAACTTTGACATTACTCTCAAACTTAACAATGCAAATCTAAAAACAATGTTAACATTCAAGCCTGAAGAAGTATCTTACTTTTTGATAGAGAGCTAGCTAAATGTTAGGCTTTACAACTAGCAATCTACCCATCATAGTTTTAGTGCTGCGCCAGATAAAACTACATTTGAGGGGAAAGTCCGCTCGATCTTGCATTACATTCATTACTCTATGTTCATTTGGATGAGCTGAGCACTGATGAAAACTTATATGACGGAAGGCCCTCAACTGTTTTAAGAGCTCTTCCATCAGGGAAAGCTGCATATTGCGATTATGAAATTATACAATTCCCTAATTTACAGTTTTAAAAGATTAGTTTGTGGGAGGGTCGGATCATTTAATATAAAAATCAAAGACAAAGCAGGAAAAGTTGTAAAATGCGATAACCTACACATTGTTTTAGAAATAAAATAATACGCTACTAAAAAATAATGTCGCGTGGGCCAGAAGAATCGGGAGTTACATTAGCTCCTGTGAGGTGTATAACTTTAGAATTAAAAGACCTTGCAGACGTTGCGGACTTTGAACAGAACGGTGAGATAGGCGCTTTGTATGGTTTTGAGTACACTAAAGATGGTGATTATAAACGCAAAGAGGTTAGCGACAGCAAAAAGTTTCCTAAACTAAACAACTGCGAAATCTAGAGGCAAAAAAAGTTGGCCATTAATAAAAAAATAGTTCAAAAAACCTGACCTCAAAGGGCACTTAAACCAATTTTGAATGGGACATAAAATTTGAATTTTATAAGCCCATTTACATATTTTAGCCTCAAAAAAGTTCAGAAAAGCTTTTAACTCTGGCCCTTTACATGTAAGTCTTATCCCGGGACGACAATACCCGGAAAGAAATTGAAATAACCCCGTAGGGAAAAAGCATACATTTTCCAAAAAAAGAAACGTTGAAAAAAAAGCTTCTACAAAATTACGTTCTTCCAAGAAAAAAAATTAGGGACACGTTCACAAAATATTTGAAATTTCGCTTTAAAGAGTGGAGAGGGAGGGGGTTGGGGCTTGTGATGACCTTAAAAAAGGGAATAATTTTTTTTGCTGGAAAAATTTTTGACTTAAACGCCTTAACTTACCATCGTCTTTCTTCACAATGGCGGGATTTTAAGATCAAAAAACAAGAAACAAAATAAATTTTGATTTAAAATAAAAACAATCTTACGAACAAAATTTGGGTTTAATCTTACACATTTAGGCCTCATGGGGGTTTATTTTTGAACAATTTTTGACGGAGAGTAGATAAAAATAATAACTGGTTTAATTAAACTCTGATAAACTATGGAGCGTTAAACTTTAAAAAAAACCCCTCATTGCCTTGTTTTGTGGGAAACGGGTTTGTGGAAAAAAAATTTTTTACCTCGACCTGTTACAAACAGTTTATCGTTATAATTTTAATCAATTGGGGTTTTTTCTGCCCAAACCCTTTAAAGGGAACAACATACATGTAAAAGGTTTTAAAAGGAAGAGAACAAAATTTTTTAGTTAATCCTAGCAATAAACTGATGAGTGTTTTAAAAACATTTTATAGACTGTTTAAAGGAACGCAGACACTATTTTATTATAAAAGACTGTTTGGGCAAAAAGGACTAGTTAAAAAGAGAAAACTTTGTCAAAACTACTTTCAGGGGGAAGACATGCGGGGATAAGTGTGTGGATTTTATGCCAAAATAAAACTGGGTTTTAAAAAGATTTTTAGAGAACAGTTAAAGACTGTAGTTTTATTTCACTGAAAGCAGGACTCATTTGAAGAATGTTTGCGCGAAAATGTTTATTGAAAAATGCCCAAAAAAAACATGGGATTAAAAAAAAACTGAAATCTGAAAATTTAGTAAATTAGTATTTAAAAAAGGGTAAATACCGAGTTTGTTTGTAATAAACGTTATTTTTTGGGGGCTTGAAGTCTTTTTGCAGAGAACAGTAATATGCGATTCTAGGCACTTTTGCCCGAAAACTGGTTGGGGCGAAAGGGCCAGAGTCGGCAAAAAAATTACTGTTCTCTTGGGGGTGGTGTGTGCTGTGTATGTATGCAGAATGTGTGTGGGATGGTATGTGGTGCGCGCGCGCCTGTATCGGCGTTTTTGTACTTGCTTTTCCCTTTTTTCCAATAAAAGTGATGTAGGCCGTTGCTTTTAAGGTTTGCTTGTGTGTGATTGTTGACACTTTTTATTGGGATTGCCCCAAATTTCCTCAAAAAAAAGATTTTTGACTCTGCGGTATGGTTGTGAGGCGCAGGTGCGTGTTTTTACGCGCGCCGTGATGCATGGGCGTGTGTGTGTGTATTTGTGTATTGAGGCTGGCTCCATGGCACCTGAGGGGGCACCTGGGCCCGGGAAAAACTCGGCCTCCGGTGCACCGCCCCCGCGACAGGGCCCTGACACAGGGGGAAAAGCGGGGGAACCAGGCGGAAGCCGATCCCAACATCATAGATAGATTAATTCATTTTATTTTTTTAGAACACACAGATCCTGTCTGTTGGCGCTCTCTCCCTCTCTCTCCTCTCTCTCTCTCTTCTCCCTCTCTGCTCCCTGAAAGCTAATTTTTTTTCCTCTCTCTCTCTTCTCTGTTTTCTTCTCCTTCCTTCTCTCTCTCTCTCTCTCTTAGACAACTCCCGCCTGGAGCCCAGCAGGAAAGTGCTGTCCCCTGGACTGCGTCCCCAAACGATGTGGCTGAAAACGGGCCCTCCCCGCACATCTACAGCCTGCGTGGCGACGCGTCACTCGGAGACGTCGACGTGCATACTGCGAAGGGGGGCTGCC
>CM031597.1:2908032-2919242 GCA_018398815.1 Conus ventricosus
AACCCAGACAACAACACAAATAAAAGCAAGAAAAATAGGGGAAAAAAAATCATATGGTACAACCCCCCATACGACGGGAAACTCAAAACAAACATAGGGAAAGAATTCTTCAAAATCCTAACAACTTCTTTTCCAAAAGAACACAAACTGTCCAAAATATTCAACAAAAACACTGTCAAACTATCGTACTCATGTATGCCCAACCTCAAAAACCTAATTGACGCATCCAACAAAATGAAAATCAACACAGCAAAGAAGGGTGAAGAAAGGAAATCTTGCAATTGCACCAGAAAAGAGCAGTGCCCACTAGACAATAAATGTCTTCACAGCAACATTGTATACCAGGCTACTGTGACATCAGAAAATGAAAAAGAAACATTACATAGGGATCACTGAAAACCACTTCAAAACCAGATATGCAAACCACAAACAGTCATTTAATAAAGAAAAATATAAAAACCAAACAGAACTGAGCAAATATATCTGGAAACTTAAAGACGCAAAAACAAGCTACAATATATCCTGGAAAATCATAAAGAGAGCATCATCATACAGCAATGTTTCAAAAAGGTGCAACCTATGTTTAACTGAAAAATGGTTGATACTATGCAAACCACACTTAGCAACTTTAAACACTAAAACAGAAATAGTAAACAACTGCAGGCATAAATGGAAATCGTTGTTAGTGAACACGCTCAAAACAAAAACCTGAAAGCCCAAAAAAACACGTGCAGCCAACCCGCACGTGCAAACAACCGCAAACGTGAGCCACACACTATATAACATCGGCGGTGGGCAAACCAAAAGCCATCCTGATGACAGCGCAAGGCGTTCGAAACAAATTTGTAGATTCCTTTAATACCTTATTTTAACAAATGTTGCTCCCCAAGGGTGTTGAGCGCTCTGGAAATCATTTTGGGTATTTTAACCACATTGATCTTGATAGCTCCTAACGTTGAGCACTGTGACCTAAAAGATTTCAAAATGGAAGAAATCAATTTTAGACAGTCAACAAAAAACATACCATTTTCCAATCCGCAATCCTACCTAAAAAAAACTAATAGAACAAACTGAAAAGTTCATACACAATATGAGATGGAAAGCATTCTTTTTCCTGAACCCAAACGCAAAAAAAGAGGACAAAAACACCTACGATTTCAAATCATGGCGATCACCACCAGCCATAGATGAAATGAAACCCTTTGAAGATCAAATGAAAAGAATGATAACCAATATTGAATTCAAAAAATCTAACAACGGTTTCCAAACAACACTAAATAAACAAATAAAACAAATACAAAATGACAAAAAAATATTTGTGAAGGCTGATAAAACTAGCAATTATTACAAAATGGAACCAAAAGAATACTCTCAACTCCTTGACAAAAACATCCAGAAAAACTACAAAAAAGCCGACAAAAATATACATGACAGTATCCGCACTAAAGAAAAAGAACTTGCAGAGCGCATAGACCTAAGTGACAGGATAGAAGTGACAGCAACAAAAGAAACTTTCATAACACTCAAAGACCACAAGCCCAATTTTCATAACAATCCAACATGTAGACTAATAAACCCATCCAAATCTGAATTAGGCAAAATAAGCAAGAAAATTCTGGAAAAAATAATAAAGAACGTAAAATCAAACTCTGAATACAACCTCTGGAAGAACACATACGAAGTTATCCAATGGTTCAAAAACTCAATAAACAAAGTAATACAGTATTCATTACATTTGACATAGTAGACTTTTACCCATCCATAGATGAGGAACTACTCACCAAAGCCCTGACGTTTGCCAGTAACCACACAGACATAACAGGGTCAGAAATGGAAATCATTCTCCACACCAAGAAAACATTACTACACAGCAAAAATGAAACCTGGATCAGGAAAACCAACAGAAACTCAACATTCGACGTAACCATGGGATCATATGATGGTGCAGAAACATGTGAACTGGTCGGATTATTCATGCTGTCCAACATCAAGAAAAAACTCGGAAAACAAGTCGGACTATACAGAGACGATGGACTTGCTGCACTAACTAACAACCCAAGAACCATCGAAAACAAGAAGAAAGAACTATGCAAAATCTTCCAAAACCACAACTTAAAGATTACCATTGAAGCAAACAAAAAGGTAGTGAACTACTTAGACATAACACTGGATCTCAACAATCACATATAAACCATACAAGAAACCCAACGATACACCCCTTTATGTACACACCAAAAGTAACCATCCACCATCTGTATTAAAGACCATTCCCCATGGCATAAACAAGAGACTGTCAAACCTGTCATGCAGTGAGAGAGTGTTCAACAATGCAGCAGTAGAATACCAGGAGGCACTACAAAAAAGTGGATACAATTACAAATTACAATACAACCCAGACAACAACACAAATAAAAGCAAGAAAAATAGGAAAAGAAAAATCATATGGTACAACCCCCCATACGACGGGAAACTCAAAACAAACATAGGGAAAGAATTCTTCAAAATCCTAACAACTTCCTTTCCAAAAGAACACAAACTGTCCAAAATATTCAACAAAAAACACTGTCAAACTATCGTACTCATGTATGCCCAACCTCAAAAACCTAATTGACGCATCCAACAAAATGAAAATCAACACAGCAAAGAAGGGTGAAGAAAGGAAATCTTGCAATTGCACCAGAAAAGAGCAGTGCCCACTAGACAATAAATGTCTTCACAGCAACATTGTATACCAGGCTACTGTGACATCAAAAATGAAAAAGAAACATACATAGGGATCACTGAAAACCACTTCAAACCAGATATGCAAACCACAAACAGTCATTTAATAAAGAAAAATATAAAAACCAAACAGAACTGAGCAAATATATCTGGAAACTTAAAGACGCAAAAAACAAGCTACAATATATCCTGGAAAATCATAAAGAGAGCATCATCATACAGCAATGTTTCAAAAAGGTGCAACCTATGTTTAACTGAAAAATGGTTGATACTATGCAAACCACACTTAGCAACTTTAAACACTAAAACAGAAATAGTAAACAACTGCAGGCATAAATGGAAATCGTTGTTAGTGAACACGCTCAAAACAAAAACCTGAAAGCCCAAAAAAACACGTGCAGCCAACCCGCACGTGCAAACAACCGCAAACGTGAGCCCACACACTATATAACATCGGCGGTGGGCAAACCAAAAGCCATCCTGATGACAGCGCAAGGCGTTCGAAACAAATTTGTAGATTCCTTTTAATACCTTATTTTAACAATATATATATATATATATATATAATATATATATATATATATTAATATATATAATATATAGTGTTGTGTGTGTGTGTGTGTGTGTGTGGTGTGTGCATGCACACACACATAGATAGAGACAGAAACATAGATAAACAGATAGATAGAGATATATAATATTATATATATATATATATAATATATATATGGGGGGGGGGGGGTTATTGTAGTGCCGGCAATATAAAAGATCTGTCTTATGGAGGATTGCAATGGTTCCCATATGCTGCCAGTGAAAGAGTTTGTATTTATCATATATTTTTCTATCTTATGTTCCCGTTTTCTCCCCCACACACACCTCACCCACCCACCACCCCTTTTTTCGTTTAATCAAATCTTTGCCAAGTCATTACATAATGACGGAAGAATTGTTAGCCTGCACTGCTTTCCCCCACTACTAATTGTTCAGCATTATGATATATATATAATATAATATAATATATACATAATATATATATATAATATATAAAATTTATAAAACAAAGCTTGCTCTTATGCCTTAGATTGAAGAAATAGGGGGAGATAAGCATTCATATCTGCAGTGGAAGATAATTCTGCCTAACTAACAGCATGTGCTTGTGAGTGGGTGAATGGGGGGGGAAATAAAATATCTGCTTCTCAAAATGAGCCTTCAGAAAGCTTATAGTCTCCAAGGGGGAAGACAATCTCCAATAGGGAGCGAAACTCACTAACATATAACTCCTGGTCAGATACCGATATTTCGAAACCTGATTGTTTCTCTTCAGTGACCGCGGAAAGTGGTAATTTGACTCCTCTGCCTTTTCGGTTTTAAGAAGAATGCTATCCCAGAAAAGGCTGGTGTGCAATACCGTAGTATGTTTGTTGAGTTTTCAAAAAACCAACCAAAGGTGCCACCCAAGAAGCAAAAGAAAATCATGAAAGAGCAAAACAAGCTACATTTTCTTGTGAAAAGTAGAAAATATAAGACGATAACCTCTTAAGACACAAGTGCTGAGGGTCAGTTCTTGGAATGAATCCGTAAGGGACTAAATTACAACAAACTAATAAATTCCAAGGATAAGTACCGAGCACCATTCCAGCAACTTACAGAGCAGCTTGGTGTTGCAATGACTGCAAGAAATATTGAATTATAAACAAAGCTTGCTCTTATGCCTTAGATTGAAGAAATAGGGGGAGATAAGCATTCATATCTGCAGTGGAAGATAATTCTGCCTAACTAACAGCATGTGCTTGAGTGGGTGAATGGGTGGAAAAATAAAATAACTGCTTCTCAAAATGAGCCTTCAGCAAGCTTATAGTCTCTAAGGGGGAAGACAATCTCCAATAGGAAGCGAAACTCACTAACATATAACTCCTGGTCAGATACCGATATTTCGAAACCTGATTTATATATATATATGTAGAGTAGAAAGAAACTCGTGGAGAGCGTGGCAGCAGAGAGTCCTCAGAAGAGAAGCCCCCTTCAGGCAAGTGTTTCGGCCCTTATCTCCTGACACTCTAGGGGGGTTGGGCCACACCCGGTTCATGACTCCGGATGTCCCTCTGCTGCCCCTTTTTTTTTCCCCCATATATATATGTGTATAATAGACTAATAAATTCCAAGGATAAATAACCGAGCACCATTCCAGCAACTTACAGAGCAGCTTGGTTTTGCAATGACTGCAAGAAATATTCAATTATAAAACAAAGCTTGCTCTTATGTCTTAGAGTGAAGAAATAGGGGGAGATAAGCATACATATCTGCAGTATCAACAAACATACTACGGTATTGCACACCAGCCTTTTTCGGGGAAAGCATTCTTCTTAAAACCGAAAAGGCAGAGGAGTCAAGTTACCACTTTCCGCGGTCACTGAGGAGAAACAATCAGGTTCGAAATACCGGTATCTGACCAGGAGTATATGTTAGTGAGTTTTCTCCCCATTGGAGATTGTCTCCCCTTGGAGACCATAAGCTTGCTGAAGGCTCATTTTGAGAAGTATTTATTATTCCCCATTCACCCTCTCAAGCACATACTGTTAGTTAGGCAGAATTAACTACCACTGCAGATATGTATGCATATCTCCCCCTGTTTCTTCACTCTAACACATAGAGCAAGCTTTGTTATTTTTATATATATATATATATATATATATATATATATATATATATATATATTATATATATATATATATAATATATTATATATATATATGTGTGTGTGTGTGTGTGTGTGTGTGTGGTGTGTGTGTGTGTGTGTGTGCGCGCGTGACAAAACGCTTAAGAACATGAATAAGTCTTTGTTTGAAGGTCCAAAAGAAGTGAAGGGGGAAATTACTTGGACGGAGAAACAACACGGCAAAAGGTAACAGTCAGTTTGATTAAATCAACTTTCCAAGGTAACCAAACGTAAAACGCACAAGAAGTAACCAAGAAGCCTGAAACTTCATCGTGCTTTCCTATAAATGGTCAACAAATACCAGTAACGAACAGGATTTGTGCCATGATAGCGTGTACGGCATTCACTATCAAGTGAACCAATCGGGCAATATTCTTTAACTTGACATCGACTGCCATGGTGTCACACCCTGTTTCTACACTATACATGAAGAGATGGTGGGTTTGTTTGTTTGTTTGATTTAGACCAGAGGACATTTTCAAGAACAACAACTGAAATCGAATACAAATTTCTATATTCTCAATCACTCAAGCTTCATATCCATTAAAGAAAAATATTAACTGAATAAACACAGTTGCAAGCCTGTCCAAATGTATTATCCCCATCAGCAGTCAAATAGGTCAGCTTCTGTACTGAAATTCTTTCAACGCATTTAGGTAATTGATTCATTTGATTTTCTTTCATATAAACGTGTATAATGTTCATCCTTTTATGAAATCTGGACAGATGTTCTAAACAAAAAATGTCCTTTCAAAGCAATTCTGCGTGTCACGATGGACGCGCATTTTTCAGCGATATCTCTCCAATGCAGGTATCCTCCATTTGAATTTTATACACAAACGGTTCAGCCTGCTCCTCAAGCATATCTCTTGTACACAGATGCGGATTTTGTACGTGTAAAGCTGGTAGATGTCAGACCCTTGCTCACGCAACGTGGCACACAACCATAGGCCTACGATCAACGTGGCACACAACCCATAGGCCTACTGGCAACGTGGCACACAACCACAGGTCTGCGGACAACATGGCACACAACCATAGGCCTACGGACATCATGGCACACAACCATAGGCCTACCTACGGACAACATAGCACACAACCGTAGGCCTACGGACAACATGGCAACACAACCATAGGCTACCTACGGACAAAGTGGCACACAACCATAGGCCTACGGGCAACATGGCACACAACCATAGGCCTACGGACAACTGGCACACAACCATAGGCCTACGGACAACATGGCACACAACCATAGGCCTACGACAACGTGGCACACAACCATAGGCTAACCTACGGACAACATGGCACACACAACCATAGGCCTACGGACAACTGGCGCACAACCGTAGGCCTACGGAAACATGGCACACAACCTAGGCCTACGGACAACGCGCCAACACCAACCTAGGCCTACGAACAACATGGCACACAACCATAGGCCTACGGACAACATGGCACACAACCATAGGCCTACGTGACAACATGGCACACAACCATAGGCCTACGGACAAACATGGCACACAACCATAGGCTACGGAACAGTGGCACAGAGCCATAGGCCTACCTACGGAAACATGGCACACACCATAGGCCTACGGACAACCTGGCGACAACCATATGCCTACGGACAACATGGCACACAACCATAGGCCTACGGACAACCTGGCACCACAACCATAGGCCTACGGACAACATGGCACACACCATAGGCCTACGGACAATGCGACACACAACCATAGGCCTACGGACAACTGGCACACAACCATAGGCCTACGGACAACATGGCACACAACCATAGGCATAACGGACAACATGGCACACAACCATAGGCCTACAGACAACGTGGCACACAGCCATAGGCCTACCTACGGACAACATGGCACACAACCATAGGCCTACGGACAACCTGGCGCACAACCATAGGCCTACGGACAACATGGCACAAATCCATAGGCCTACGGACAACGCGGCACACAACCATAGGCCTACGGACAACATGGCACACAACCATAGGCCTATGGACAACGTGGCACACAACCATAGGCCTACGGACAACATGGCACACAACCATAGGCCTACGGACAACGCGGCACACAACCATAGGCCTACCTACGGACAACGTGGCACACAACCATAGGCCTACGGACAACGTGGCACACAACCATAGGCTACCTACGGACAACGTGGCACAGAGCCAATAGGCCTACCTACGGACACGTGGCACACAACCATAGGCCTACGGACAACACGGCACACAACCATAGGCCTACGGGCAACATGGGCACACAACCATAGGCCTACGGACAACATGGCACACAACCATAGGCCTACGGACAACATGGCACACAACCATGGCCTACGAACAACGTGGCACACAGCCATAGGGCCTACCTACGGACAACATGGCACACAACCATACACCTATGGACAACATGGCACACAACCATAGGCTACGGACAACATGGCACACAACCATAGGCCTACGGACAACGCGGCACACAACCATAGGCCTACGGACAATATGGCACACAACGATAGGCCTACGGACAACGTGGCACACAGCCATAGGCCTACGGACAAAAATGGCACACAACCATAGGCCTACGGACAACGCGGCACACAAACATAGGCCTACCTACGGACAACGTGGCAACACAACCATAGGCCTACGGACAACGTGGCACACAACCATAGCCTACCTACGGACAACGTGGCACAGAGCCATAGGCCTACTACGAACAATTGGCACACAACCATAGGCCTACGGACAAACTGGCGCACAAACATAGGCCTACGGACAAACTGGTACACAACCATAGGCCTACGGACAACATGGCACAACCATAGGCCTACGGACAACATGGCAACAAACCATAGGCCTACGGACAATGCGGCACACAACCATAAGCCTACCTACAGGTACTGCGGACAACATGGCCCACAACCATAGGCCTACAGACAACTGGCACACAACCATAGGCCTACGGACAATGTAGCACACAACCATAGGCCTACGGACAACATGGCACACAACCATAGGCCTACGGACAACGTGGCACACAACCATAGGCCTACAGACAACATGGCACACAACCATAGGCCTACGGACAACCTGGCGCACAACCATAGGCCTACGGACAACATGGCACACAACCATAGGCTATGGACAACGCAGCACACAACCATAGGCCTACGGACAACAAGGCACACAACCATAGGCTTATGGACAACGCGGCACACAACCATAGGCCTACGGACAACATGGCACACAACCATAGGCCTATGGACAATGCGGCACACAACCATAGGCCTACGAACAACATGGCACACAACCATAGGCCTACAGACAAACTGGCGCACAGCCATAGGCCTGCGGACAACATGGCACACAACCATAGGCCTATGGACAATGCGGCACACAACCATAGGCCTACGGACAACATGGCACACAACCATAGGCCTATGGACAACGCGGCACACAACCATAGGCCTACGGACAACGCAGCACACAACCATAGGCCTACCTACGGACTGACGTGGCACACAACCATAGGCCTACAGACAACGTGGCACACAACCATAGGCCTACCTACGGACAATGTAGCACACAGCCATAGGCTACCTACGGACAATGTGGCACACAACCATAGGCCTACGGACAACCTGGCGCACAACCATAGGCCTACCTACGGACAACTGGCACACAACCATAGGCCTACGGACAACGTGGCACACAGCCATAGGCCTACCTATGGACAACGTGGCACACAGCCATTGGTCTACGGACAACCTGGCGCACAACCATAGGCCTACGGACAACGCGGCACACAACCATAAGCCTACCTACGGACAACGTGGCACACAACCATAGGCTTACCGGACAACGTAACACACAACCATAGGCCTACCTATGGACAACGTGGCACACAGCCATAGGCCTACCTACGGACAAAGTGGGCACACAACCATAGGCTTACGGACAACGTAGCACACAACCATAGGCCTACCTACGGACAACGTGGCACAGAGCCATAGGCCTACCTACGGACAAAGTGGCACACAACCATAGGCCTATGGGGAAACTGGCACACAACCATAGGCCAACGGACAACGTGGCACACAACCATAGGCCTACGGACAACGTGGCACACAACCATAGGCCTACGGACAAAGTGGCACACACCATTGGCCTACGGACAACGTGGCACACAACCATAGGCCTACGGACAACGTGGCACACAACCATAGGCCTACGGACAACGTGGCACACAACCATAGGCCTACGGCAACGTGGCACACAACCATAGGCCTACGGACAACGTGGCACACAACCATAGGCCTACTGACAACGTGGCACACAACCATAGGCCTACGGATAACGTGACACACAACCATAGGCCTACGGACAAATGGCACACAACCATAGGCCTAAGGGCAACGTGGCACCACAACCATAGGCCTACTGACATCGTGGCACACAACCATAGGCCTACTGACAACGTGGCACCAACCACAGGCCTGCGGACAACATGGCACACAACCATAGGCCTACGGAAGGGTAATTTTTCTTTTAAGTTTAACAACGAAAGAGGTCTTCCCTTTCCCCCGCCTCTTTAATTAAGAACTAAAAACTTCACCATACACATACAGACATTTTCTAGTGTAGTTTCACATCATATTTCAGTCATCATCATCATGCACACACATTTCATGCAAAAAAATAACCAGGTCCTCACGGTTTTCACACGTATTTTCCCTTTTTTTTTTTTTTTTTCAGATTGGCCTTAACGGTACCATTGAAAACTCCCCAGCAAACGAAAACCCCTTGTCCTCACTGTCAGACCAACACGCATTTCATTTCTTCTTCTCTCCGTAAGGGCCGGGTTCATTCTGAACGTAAGTGGTCCTGCGGTGGCGTGTCGTTGATTCGGCCGCGGAAGGTGCCTCAGGAATCGGCTGAGCTTAAAACTAGTGCGATTTGATAGGTGGCATAGCTGTGGTTGGGGGGGGGGGGGGTGGGGGGGGGGGGGGGGGGCAATTAATGACTATGTTACAGGGCAGTAGGGAGGGTCATGGGGTGCCAACATGTGGCTGCAGAGCCCTGCTGCCACCGAGTCGTGATCGGAACATCTCTAGTGACGTTGCTGATGTCGTAGAGGTGGGGAGGCTGTTCCAGTCTGAGATTGTCCTTGGGAAGAAGGTATTGTTTATTGCCTTGTGGAAATCTGTTGTTGGTATAGCCTTGCTCCTTTGTTCTTGGGTCAGAGTCTTGATGTAGTTTGCAGGTGAGATTCCACAAGATTGTGCTTGATCTTGTACAGCATCATTAGTCTATTCTTTGTTCTTCTTTCTTCCATTGACTCCCATCCTAAAGGTGTTGAGTATATTGGTGCAATGCCGGGTGTTCTTTCAAAGTAGGTTGTGTGGGTGTGATCTGGCTGCTCTTACTTTGGGACAGCCTTCGATGTGATTTCTTGTCCTTTCTTCATGTGGATCCCACACAGTTGACGCGTATTTAATGTGGGGCGACTATGGTGGTGTAGGTGCCGCTTTAATTTTGTTGTTAATTCTTTAAAGTTGCGCTCAGGAAGCCACGTTTTGTTCTTTTGCGGTGATGTTTTTGATGGGCTGGTCCATGTTAGGTCATTTGATATGGTAACTCCCAGGTATTTGCTTTTTTTGGTCGTCTCTAGAGCCCGTCCATGGAGGTAGTAGTCGGACACTAGCGGTGGTTTATTCTGTCTGCTAGGTGCGGATGTGTTGCATTATT